>OW240912.1:236100423-236188803 GCA_933207985.1 Pelobates cultripes | reverse complement strand
TTCACTACGCCAGCATATCCCCCTCTCCCTCCCAGCACATAAATAATGTTCCATTTTTTTTTTGGTGCGGGTGGGGGTTTGAAGTCCACCCAGGCTCCCTACCTGGTGGATCATATTCCTTCCCGCTGCTGTGTGGGCGCGAGGAAGCACTAACTTACGTGGTGTTCTAGCACTGCTCCCTCCGCTGATGCCGCCAGGAAACAGGATATTACATCAACCAGGCTGCAAATATATTAATAAAATCTGTACCCCCACCCCTCCCTTCTTCTTACCTTTGGTGAAGGAGGGGGGGACACAGCCAGCCCTGGTAGTCCGGTGGTGGTAAGTATGAAGGACAGGTTCTGCAGCTATCCCGTCCTCACGCGTGCAGAATGCTGTGTGGAACCTTGCCATTGTAACGCGCGGAAACGCTCCACACAAATTGCTCGCGGGATGACAGGAGAGCTGCTTCTCAGATCCCTCCCCCTACTTCCACGTCCTCAAAACACAAAAGCAGAATAGGAGACTGCCGTTTTGGGCAGGCAGGCGCCTACTCTGCATTGCAGTTGACCGGCGCCAGCAGCCCCCACCCCCGGCGACCTATGGCCGCATGCCCACAGAGGGGGCCCGGCGTGGCAAAGATTCGCCATCACTGTTTTAGAAGATCAACACAAAAGTATGCAAAAATTTGTCGTAGAATAAATATACAACTAGATATTAGATATGGCAATAGATATGCAAATGATTGCTGCGAAAAACTTGCAGAAAAATTGTAGTTGGCCAACTCAAGACAAGGTGCTGCAGGAGAAAGTTAATATAAACAAAGCTCCAGGGCCTGACGGTATACATCCACGAGTACTAAAGGAAAAAGGGGGGAAATAAGCGAACCTCTGTTTTTAATCTTTCAAGATACTTTTCTTTCAGGTAGTGTTCTGGAGGATTGGAGGAAGGCAGATGTGGTTCCTATATTCAAAAAGGGTTCAAAATCCTTGCCTGGAAATTACAGACCTTTGAGCTAAATTGGCTGGGAAAGTAGATCAGCGTGTTGCACTGGATGTGATCTATTTGGATTTTGCCAATGCGTTTGGTACAGTTCCACACAAACGATTAGTGTTCTAAACTCAAAGAAATTGTCTAGATGAAAATTCTTGTTCTTGGGTAGAACATTGGCTTAAAAATAGAGTACAGAGAGTTGTCATTAATGGTAAATTTTCAAACTGGACAGAGGTGGCAAGTGGTGTCCCTCGGGGTTCTGTTCTGGGACCTCTTCTATTTAACATGTTTATAAATGATCCTGAAAAAAGCATTGAAAGTCATGTTTCAGTGTTTGCAGATGACACAAAACTCTGTAAAGTAATACAATGTGAGCAAGATATTACTTTGCTGCAGAGAGATTTAGAGCACTCAAATGGCAGATGAAATTTAATGTAGAAAAATGCAAAGTTATGCACTTCGGCATAAAGAATGCACAAGCAACTCATACCCTAAATGCAAGCGAATTAGGGATAACAGCACACCAGAAGGACTTGGAAATTGTTATAGACAACATGCTATGCAACAATGTGCAATATCAATCAGCAGTGGCGAAGGCCAGTAAGGTATTGTCATGCATGAAAAAGTGCATTAATTCTCGGGATAAGAATATAATTTTGCCTCTATAAAATCACTGGTAAGACCACATCTTGAATATGTTGTGCAATTTTGGCACCTCTTCTAAAGAAGGATATTATGGCACTGGAAAAAGTGCAGAGGCGGGCTACACAATTATTAAAAGGAATTGAACACTTTAGCTATGAAGAAAGGTTAACAAATTTAGACCTCTTTTGTTTAGAAAAATGTCACCTCAGAGGGGATATAACATTATACAAATCATTGTGTGGAAATCTATTCACAAAGAGGACTTTACATAGGACACAAGGTCATGTGTTTAGACTGGAAGAAAGAAGATTTAGTCTAAGGAAAAGGAAGGTTTTTTTTTTTTACTGTAAGAACAATAAGGATGTGAAATTCTCTGCCTGAAGAAGTGGTTTTATCAGTCTGTACAGATGTTTAAACAGCAACTAGTTGCATACTTGCAAAAACCGAATATTCAATTATATAGTTTTTCAACTGTAGGGTAATAGTTTCTTGATCCAAGGATAAATCTGACTGCCATTCTGGGGTCAAGAGTGATTTTTTTTTTTCCTAGCTTGCTGCAAAATTGGAAGTGCTTCAAACTGGTTTTTTTGCCTTCTTTTGGATAAACAGCAAAATACAAATGTGAGGAAGGCTGAACATGATGGACACGTCTCTTTTAAGCCTATATAACTATGCAATGATTGGTGACACTGATAAATCTCCCACTTAGGCCTCGATTTAATATTGTTTAATAATCTTTTCAAATGATTTAATAGTGTGACCATCTCCCCTTTTCCTGGGAGTTTGCCACGAGTTTTTGAAGGGGCCTGTTTGCCAGCCTCCTACCCTGTGACTATGGCCCATATGTTAGACCTTGGTTCAGGACTGTGGAAATGCTTTGGTCATGTCTTTTCCCGTCTATGATTCAGTATATGAGGTAAATGGATTATGTTTATGGTGTTCATATACCGAACAAACAACCGAACAGTCGGACCATTCACATGTGGAGTGTGCAGCCTGTTAACCTCCCAGACTTATGGTTAATCGCAGCTTAATGGGCGAACCGCTGGGTGGTCACCATTCGTATGTACGAACATGTGGCGATGGCCATCTTGTTTTGTCGTCGAGTGCATGGAACTATAATCGGACACTCGACAGCACGAACACCGCTGGGACTTCCACCTCCAGTTACGTTTGGTTGGATTCATACGAACAGAGCGTCATTCAGTAGGAATAAGCTCCCGAACCAGATACATAGACTAAGTGCTCAGACGAACGGCTACATTCAGTAATTTGAAAGGTATTTCGACTATCTGAAATAGACCGACCGCACAGCCAGATTCCCTGGGCATGAAAGTATGTTTTGTGCATGAAACTATGCACGCGGTCGGTCAAAAAGACACTTCCAGGAATTTCCTGAACCCCTGCTCTGATCTGGGTAATTTTTGGATATGTTGATCACCCAGATCAGGGGATGTAACATATGTTGTGTTTTGGGGGTACTTATGAGACTTTATAAAATATGTGGTTTTTCTGCCTGGAGATAATTGAGTTATTACAGTATCTGACTCAATTATCTCACAGGCAGAGATGAGCGAATTAGCTGTTTGTATTGGGAGTGTCACATTTTGTATTATTATTGGCTGTAAACATGGGGACTTGCATAAAAGGCCAGCTGTGGCTCCCATTAAACATACTCGTTTTACCCTTCATGAAGTCTAGGCTCATGTTTGGGGGATTGGAGAACTACATTCACTCTGGGGATGGCTTTAATCACTATACTCCCCTGAGTATAATCACTCTTATAAGAGCTGTTCCTGCTACGCTCTCTGAACTAGGAGAGGTCTACCTTCTGGAAGCTGGATCCTGGTCTTGGGTCTAGGGTGGGTGGAGGACCGTGAGACCCCAACCAAGCTGCGGCGGTTCATGTGGATTACAGTGGTTATGGTGTTCCAGTGCAGTGCTTATGGTATTCACAAGTACTAAAAAGCAGCAATTGACGGAAGTACCCAGTCGGGGTGCCAGGCGGTCCGTCACAAATAGTTTTGAATAAACTTTTAGAATTATCTTAAAATATTTTTTTCAAAATATTCAAATATTTCATATATAAAAAAGAAAAATCAATATATCAAAAATATCAAAGTATTAAAAAATTAAAATGTTTCCATAATCTCAAATCATGATAACATTTTATGTAAAAATATTAAATAATTTGTAATTAGTGTCAAATAAAGTCGTACAAATGAGGGCTGGATGTGCCATGAAATGTCATATAAATGGTTATGTATGCCTAATTAGCTCAATACTCTGTAATACGTAAATGCATAGACAGACACACACAGTCACTTTTTCTTCTCCTCTGTAGTGGAGACTGCTGGTGCAGTGTTAGAGGGTGAGAGAGTACTGTGCTTCTTCCTGCATGATACAGTTCCATCAGACATTGTAAATATCCTGATATTTTAATAGCACAGGATAGAATATTTCCACACTATCACACATCAGGGTTTCATATTTTCTGTTAGTACTAATAACAGAGATGCATGAAGGAAATGGAAATCCCTCTATCCCATTGTACAACGCTACGGAATTTGCTGGCACTACATACATATACATGGTTAGGTTAGTTCTTCTTTATTCTTACAGTTCCAGTCAACGTTTCAGAAAAGATATAGATAGATAGACAGATATCTATCTATCTCGCAAAAACCGAAGACTACCAGGACAGGGCAGGATAAGGTCAGGTGTTGGGAAGGGTAAACTTCTCAGAGGAGTAAGATGTCAATGAGAATAGAAGGGGTGAAGTTGGAATATGAAGAGTAGTGATGTTGCGAACCGTTCTCTTGCTGACACATCCCTGCCAATCTCCGGCAGACCCTCCCTCCCAGACCCTCCTACTTCCTGGACAGCATCCATGTTGAAGGCAGCTTCAACATGGATGCTGTCCAGGAGGTGGGAGGGAGGGTCTGCCGGAGATTGACAGGGATGTGTCAGCTGACCGGAGTTCGTGGCGAAGGTTCGCGACATCACTAATGAAGAGGAGTATTCCAAGCAAGCTAATGTGAGTTGTTTTCCAGTTTAGCTTCTGTAGTCCACTGGGGATGTATGCATCAGTAATTCACATGATGAAGAAATACATTGGGCATCTAAAAATGAAAGGGCTCCCCAACCACAATGACTACTTCGGCTTTAAGAAGTAGTCATGGTAATAGGAGTCTCTATGCTGTACATACAGAGTAATCTGCACTTTTGTGTCAGGGGCTAGTTGCATGTCCGGCAGATGTGTCTATTGTCAATTCTGTGCAAAAAAACAAAACAAGTATGTCCACAGTGCGCACAGCTCAAGGAGATGCCTTGATTTCTCTCCCTTCTCACATTGATATTAACTGAATTATTTTTTCATAATTCCTTCCCTCTCCTACCCAGCTCACAGAATGCGCATGTGCCCCAAGCTGGTAGAACAGGACGATCAAATGTTTGTAACTTAAATGATCACTATACTGTCAGGAAAACAAACTTGTTTTCCTGACACTATACAACCCAGCGCTGAAGCGGTTAAAACCCCCTTAGTTACTTACTTTAATCCAGTGCCAGGCTCCTTCTGCGCTGGTGACCTCTCCTCCCACTCTGACGTCGGCTCCCGAGTAGAGCGGAATGCGCCTGCATTCAAACAGTCCATAGGAAGGCATTTCTCAATGCTTTCCTATGGACGTTCTGCACGCTGAATGCGATTTTCGCATCCAGCATCGCAGAAGCGTCTCTAGCGCCTGTCAGGAAGACAGCCACTAGAGGCTGGATTAACCCTGCAATGTAAACATAGCAGTATCCCAGAAACTGCTTTGTTTACATGTGAAGGGTTAAAACCTGGGGGACCTGGCACCCAGACCACTTCATTGAGCTGTAGGGGGGAAACAAACCGGGCAATTTTCTGAATGTGAATGACGAGTTAAAACAAAGAGCTGCAGTGTCCCATAATATCCTCAGTAAAACACAGATCGGGTTCAAAATTAACATTTATAGAAAAAAACTAAATGTTTTTCTTAAATAATTTAACTTAGGGGTTAACGTTAAAAAAAGTTTTAAAATAAACTTTTAAAAGTTAAAAATTAAACTAAAAGAAAAGTTTTAATAACTTTTAAGTAAAAAAAAAACAAAAAAAACCTTTACCCAGTCCAAATAAAAATTAATCCCTTCCCTGCCAGTCGATCACTGCCTACAGTGATCAAAATACAGATCACAGTCTTATACTGTGATCTAATTTTTTTTAACCCCTGACGATTAACTTTTATTTATTTTTTTTTAACCCTCAGGTGTTCAATTTATTTAATTAATTTTAATATTTTATAATTATATATATTTTGCTAGCTGGGGTGGGTGGGAGATATGGGAAAATGGGGAATTTACGGTTAGTGCTGCTTACTGCTAGTTAGGGGTTAATGGTAAGTTTTAAGAAAGTTTAGGAAAGTTTAAAAAAATAATAATAAGCAAAACAAAAGTTTCAAACTAGTTTTTAAAAGTAATAAAAAAAAATTAAAAAAAAGGTTTCAAAGTAGTAAAAAAATACATTTAAAAACGCTCATTACCACTACACCTGGAACAAACTAGAGAAAAAAAATGATCCCACGCTAAGATTCAAAATATGTCTTTTGAATTACCCCAGGGTGTATTCTTTAATAAATAGTATGAGTTTGTGGGGAAGTTTCAATAACCAACCATCTAAAATACTCCAAATTGGAACATGGACACAGTGTAAAACTTCAAAGTTAGAAAAAAACTGAATGGCTGCGTCTCAAATGCGCCCTTCAACATCCACATATACCTGGCAAAGGTACATACGGTGGTATTGCTGTACTCAGATGACATAGCTGAGCAACATATGAAGTATTATACAGTCGTAGCACACATAAGGTATGCAAAATATACTGTGCAAACTCACTGTGTGTGTCAAAAATGCAGAAAAAAACCCCGCTTATTACCACTACACTTGGTACAAGCTAGCGGAAAAATTATCCCACGCTAAGGTTCAAAATATGCCTTTTGAAATACCCTGGGATGTCTTCTTTAAGAAAGGGTATGGCTTTATGGGGTATTTGGATTATATAGCCTGGTAAAATACTCTATAATGGGACATGGGCACAGTGTAAAAATTTAAAGTTTGAAAAAAAACTGGAATGGCTGTGTCCCAAATGTGCCCCTCCGATGTCCACATATACCTGGCAAAGGTACATACAGGGGTATTGCTGTACTCAGCCGACATAGCTGAGCAATATATGAAGTATTATGCACTGGTAGCACACATAAGGTTTGCAAAATATACTGTGCAAACTCACAGTGTGTGTCAAAAATGCAGAAAAAAAAAAACGCTTATTACCACTACACTTGGTACAAGCTAGTGGAAAAATGATCCCACGCTAAGGTTCAAAATATACCTTTTGAAATACCCTGGGGTGTCTACTTTAAGAAATGGTAGGCCTTTGTGGGGTAGTTTGAATTTAAACCCTGCTAAGATGCTTGGAAATTGCACATAGGCCCAGGGTCAAAATTCAAAGTTCGGTAAAATCTGATATGGCTTGGTCTCCTATATGGCACTGTAGCTTCACGAAATAGTGCCAAAGACATTCATTGGGGGGTGTCTTTTTACTCAGAAGACTTAGCTGAGCATTATTTGGGGGGTTTGAACTTAGTGGCACATGTGAAATATACAAAATGCCGAGCAAAAATGCAATCCATATGTAAAAAAAAAAAAAAACGCACAAAATTACTTTTTAATCACATACTTTAGCATATATTGGTGAAAAAATGGGGGCATGTTAAGGCACAATATGCACCTTATGAGATACCCTGGAGTGTCTACTTTTACAAATGGTAGGCCTTTGTGGGCTTTTTTGAACAGTCAAACTGTTATAATACCCCAAATAGGCTCATTAAATTGGTCTCTCAAAATTGGTGTGATGTCTACTTTATATAAATATATATTTTTGTGTGGCAATTTTTTTTTTTTTTATGACTATTAAGCTTACAAGACAAACATACCAAATTCTAAAATCGCTCCACATTAAAAGTTTATTTTACTCCTTGTGCTTTGTGACCTGTAACTACCAAAAAAAAATAAAAAATCACAGACATTATATATTCTGTAAATCAGAACAACTAAATTAATTTATTTTTAATTACTTTCCTTAACCTGCACTAATTATGCACACCTTATTATTGCAAAAACTGTAAAAACAAAAATTCTCTTTTTTTGCATTTTTCTGTATTTTTTTTATAATAAATAAGCATTTACATATGTGTGTTACATCAAATTAAAGCCCTTTCTGTCCTTTAAAAAACGATATATAATATGTGTCAGTGCAACAAATTAGTAAAATGCAAATTGCAGTTGAACGCAAACAGCAAAAAATGAAAACAAATGCTGTCATTAAGTGAAAGACAAGCTTCTGAAGCTCTGTCCTTAAGGGGTTAAAGGAATTGTACTAAAAGGTCAAAACACATACATAAACATATACACACACAGTACCACCAGTGCATACATTTAAGTCTGTTCCAAATTAACTAGGGTTGGTAACTGAACCAACAACATAAAGTAAGCGACAAGAGAGAAGTAAAAATATAGTTTCTCAAGTTGTTGTTTTTTTTGGTTTTTTTAAGAGAAAACAAAAACTGAAATTAAACATAATACTTTTTCCATTAAATATATTTGTATGTATCTTTAGACCCTTGAGGATGAGAAATAGACAATCCCCTTGTCATGGTGACAGTCTTCAAGAGTTTTTAGTCCTGCAGCAGTTTAAAGGGGAGTAAAGGTCTGCTCTAGTTTTGTAAGTCTATTAAAATACACCCATCGACTAAAAGATAGAAACAAAATGCACTGCGCATCCAAAAGACCAGGGACATAGCATGTTACATTTCTCACCATGTTTAATTTAATTTATAGTACTCACAATATCAGGATTATTTTCTTTTTTAAATTCTAAGTACATGCGATACCTAAACAAGCTTATATAAGGCTATAAAATAAACACGAATCTGGCAGAAAACGGTCATTAGCCATGACAGCCAATAATCAACCGATTTAAAACACTGCCCAGAAAGTGATTGCTTGAAAACCCAAAAAGTTTAACAAAACGTGCATATTTTATTCTAAGCACATACTGTTTAACTCACGCTCTCAGACTAAAAATGCTAATATAACAGTAACAAAACAGTTTGAACACCTGTGCATTAAATAGCAGTGACTACAACTACTATTTGGCATAAAGGTTGACAAGGGAACATTCAGGAGAACCCAAGAAAAGGCAAAATAAAATGGGAAACAAACATTAATAGAGAATTTGCTCTATCTATGCAGCATTGTGAATCAGTAAATGAAAAGAGGTAGTAATGGCTTAACTTAAAGTGACAAAATCACATGGCAGTTTTAAAACAGCATTTTCCCTTTTAAGCTTTTTATGAAGATAGAAACTCACAAACGGTTGAATCAAAAGATAAAGAAGCTGATTTTGGCAAAATGTGTCAAAAGATGAAACTTCAAACAGTTTGCTAGTGGCCGCATCTACCCACAGTTATCACGTGCAATAACTTTTAAAGGGACACTTAGATACCTAAAGCACTTAAGCTTGCTGAAAAAGAATGTATCCTCTTTTTTTCATTTTACAAGAAGTGACAATTTCAAAAGAAATTGGAACTTTTAGAAGTTAGTAACTATATGTATAAAAATTGGGATACAGCTTTGAATCCCTGATGAGAAAGGGGTTGCCATTTGGGAAGACCCCTGGGAAGCTCTGTATTCATAAGTTAAATGACCACTATAGTGTCAGGAACAAAAACATTGTTTTCCTGACATTATAGTGACCCACTATTTAGGTCACCAGCCCCCCTGTCAGAGCAAGGAAAATGTGTTTAAACTCACCTTTTCCCCCTAAGCTGTGCTGGTATCTCTGTGGCTGAGATAATCAAATTTGATGATCTCAGCCAATCCAATGCTTTCCCAAAGAAAAAGCATTGGGAGGCTATTGTGCATGCGCAGCAAAACATCAAGCTGTGCCAATCAGCATTTCCTCATAGAGATGCATTGAATCAATTCATTTCTATGAGGAATGTTTAGCACCTCCATGTAGAGCATGGAGACTCTAAATGCCCATGCTGCACACATTTTGCAGCACTGACACAGGAAACATCTGAGTGAATGCCACTAAAGGTGTTACTAATGTTGGTTAGTAGAGGTGTTCCCATTACAAAAGCCTGCAGGGGCATGATATAGACACCAGAATCACTATATTTAACTGTACTAATAATGGCCTGGTTTTTAATGCAATTCCTGTCAAGGGAGTCTGCCAGGTGTTGAACAAAGATGGCAGCACCACAGTACCAGAACTAAGATACAGTATGTAAAGAGCTACTTCAAAAAACTAACACTCATCTAGAATTATTAATAGGCAAAAACTAACAGCTATGAGTGGTGTTAGTTAAATTTGAAAAATTTCACTAGTTTTTATATTTTAATTTACTGTTCTGGCCCAGCCAGAGCACGGTATGACAATTAAACTAACCCTTGCAGTGATGCATGCGCACACAGACAACCAAGTGCGTATGTGTAGATGTGTGTGTATTTGCACGTGAGACATGCAAAGTTGTATGGGTTTTTTGTTTGTTTTTAATTTATTTCTCCTGCATATTATTCACCACATTAATACTCCTATCACATTTACTGAAGGGCCAGCGGTCATCACAGATATTCCGAAAATAAGTTCCTTATTTCTTTGATGGTTATTTACCAAATTGGGTACAGTCAAAACTGACCAGGGAATTTTATTTGCAAATTTGTATAACCCATATTATGTTCCAATGAATCACAGTGTGATGAACAACCGTCTTAATGTTTTTAAAATGTTCATTGATCATTAATTGTATATTAAAATGTGAGTATATTTTTTGACTGTTCAGATATAATGGTCCTTTTGAAAGCCTCAACATGGGCCACTAACTGTACTATTGCCATCCGGATTTAAATTTGCAACGATTCAATGTCTAGTAAAAAATCCCGTAAGTGTTATTACATCATGAGTTGGCAGCTCGTGTACAGAAAGCATTAAAATACAATAACCACCCACATATTCTTTTTTTTTTAAAGACCAAACAGGATTCTTCAAATGTAAGCCGTAGGAATTCAAAGCGATTTTCAAATTTAGGCCAATATAGCCAAACTACGAACACAGGAACACAGGTGAGGCATTTAAATTTTTTTTATATTTTGATCTGACATATGAAATTCACATTGAATCACCAACAATCCATACACTGGAAGAGCACTCAAAACAAAATTCAGGAAACTCACATATACATCTTTTATTACCACAGTCCCTCAACCTATGAACAACCCTGCCGTTTCTAGGGGCCAGAACCACTTGGAATGACATAACAGTTGGTCTTATTTTGATAAAATGTAAAAGTCCACTTAATAATGTAATTCTGTTTTACAACTGTTTACATTTAGTACTCATTGTATATCTCCTCCGCAGAAATTATATTGCTTAACTGGCACCAAGCATTGCAGCGGGCCTGTGTAATGTCAGCCCCACTACAAGTACTGTATATTAAGGTTTATTTAGTTTTTAGCAAACTGAAACCAAAATTGCAAATTTTACGCTAAAATATGACCATAACGGATTAGGAAAGCATTTTCGAATATACTATTTTTTTGCAAATCTATTTTCAAGTCACTACAATTCAGTGTTAAGTGAATCAGGTCCATTAACATTAAACTATAAGGATTCATTTTCTTGTTCACTACTCTACCCATTAATTGCTGACTCACATGTAAACAGTGCCACTGAATATGATTTACTAATAAATGATTAATATTGGGCCTTTAATAAACTTGCAATTAGTTTCAGCTAAGGGCCATGTAATTGGTTTTCCAGACAGCATTTATTTTTATTAGGTAGCCACGCGGATTTGTAAATGTCTATGGAGCATTAATTACAGAAAAAAAAAAAAAAAAAAGTTTCACAAGTATTTACCTCTTTCACAGCCACCCCATACAAACTGTGTATATGACCACTGTTAGTAGGTTTACTTCAAAACATTACATTTCACCATTGCAAAAGAAGCAGCCCACATATATTGTCAAACAGTAGCTTTCTGTTGATGTAAATCAGACATGCAGCTTTTATTTTATCAGAATATCTTCAGGCCATATATCTATTTTTAGGTAAGGAGATAGTCTCACAGAGAGGTTTATTAACTAAACACAGAAATGCAGTGGACTGCAAAATCTGACTAAAACAGCTACTGTAAATATATGGGGGTGGGGGTGGGGCAATGGGATTTGTATGTAGTTCACAGAGATGTTCTATTCATTACGTACAAATAGTGACATCCTGACACATCAGAATGAGTAAGCCAATGCAAAATGACTAACTGCAAAACATTCACAAAAATGAAACTTAATCGGGTTGAAACATATAGGAAGTGGGATTCTGCCAAAAACCATCTAGATCCTGTCAACAGAAACGACACTAGCAAGCTAGCACTAACTAAACTTTCTTTAACATTCCATTTTACATTGCAAGGTGCTGGTTAACATTATATGGGTTTCTTTAACTAGCAACACGTGGTTGTGAATGAGGTGTGCACCCCTAACATGGGGTGGAATCATTGAAGTCTAAAAGGAGGAGAGTTCTCAGTAACTCCCCAGGAGGTTTGTTAACTTAACAGTTTGTTGTGTGATTGAAATTTGTCTGCAAAATAAGTAAGGATAGCTAAAGTTGAATTTTTCCCCAGCTGTCACGGCCTAAATTTTACAGATCGGTTTTAAATTTCCCCGAATTCAGTTTAGTAAATAAACTCGATTCTAAAAGCAGTGACTGGTCAGATGTCACCCAGGGACCATTACTGAGTGAAACTAATAATAATTTAAAAAAAAAAAAAGAGCATTCTGTCTCTATGCAACTAAAAATAGCATTCACCATAATAAGTGACTTCCCCCTCTGTTCCCCCTGCTCGGTGCAGCCTGGGTGACCCTCTGTCAGATGAATGAGTCCATCCTATGTACAGATACCTCTGACAGGTGAGGTTTAGTGAAGGAGTGAGAGTAACCCAGGGAGCTTCACTCAGCTAAAGGCTAGTGCGGGCTCAGGTGGTAGTACTCACCGTTAGGTCCATACTTCTCTCTGCCCCTCCGGACCTGCTCAGCGGTCAGTCCGCAGCTCTCATTCACCTCGAAGTGTCGGAGCACCTCGGTCACCGACTTGGAGTGCGCGCTGTCCATGGTGGCTGCACCCTGCAACTGAGCCCGAACACTCGCGGGGTTCTAGAACCCTGGTGGAACCCCGGCTAATCCAGCCCACGGTCGGGGGAGATTCGGAGAGAAGAGCACTCAGTAGTCGGAGAGCAAGTGAGGAAGGGATGCAGGAGGAGGAGGTCCTGACAGGGGAGTAGCTCTGCTCCAGAGTCCTGTGTGGGTCTCTCTAGCGCTACACCTTGTCTTCCTCTAGTGAAAGGTGAGCTCTTCCCCTGGACCCGCCTCTGCTCTCACTGACACTGCCCTCCCCTCTCTGCTTTTCATGCCTGTGCCAAGCCACACTACTTCACTGGCAGCTCCACCGAATGCTATAGGAGAGCACCTACCCCCAGCCGCACTAAGTATTACAGTGTAAACTCACAGACTGCACTTCATAGCCCTGTTCTCTTCGCACTGTACCTATTGCCTCCCCATTGGCTGAAGTGGCACCCAAATTGTGCCTGCCCACACCAGCCTTTCCTATTGGTCTCTGGTACCTTCACATTAGCATTTTTTAGATTTAGCCCCTGGTTATAGCGATGGAAAATCTTTACAAAGCATGTATAGATATGAACAACAGCCCCCTCCCTTTCAGAGAGCTTCACTTCCTCTTATTCAGCGGCTGCTAGGTTATTCTTTGGTCCCTGCAAATCCTTGCAAGAAGCTGAGGTGCAGCTATGGGGGCGTTAGCTAATGAAAACCACAATGTTGCGAGAAGATAACGTAGTGACAATCGTGTTGTTATGGGAAAAGTGCCACTAGGGTTAGTGTATGAAACTGTACACGTTCACAGTTAGGAGCTGAGAAACTATTAGCGTGTCTGTGTGCTGGTGCTTTCTATATAATGTAGGCTGGAAGATAGCTGCCTTCAGTGCCTGGCTCCCCATGGATTAGGTAATTCATACATATGATGGGGGGGGGATTATTTATTGGTTGCTTTTCACTTTAAGGAAATTTGCAATGATTTTGAGCAACACTGTAATGAAAGATTGTAGTGACACCATATCTCTCATTAGGCAAAAGCAGTTTAAGAGAAAACTGTGGCAGTGACACATCCAGCTGCTGAATGTACCCCAAAAGTAGGTGGGTGTTAGCCTACCATGCAGATTTGCCATGCTGACAGCCCTGCAGAACAAGTAATATTAACTTTTTTATTAATATTTATATAGTGCCACTTCACAGTTGTAGAAAGAGGATATTTGAAGGCGAAGAAGGCCAAGCTTTCAATCTACAAAGATTTTGTTGGATTACTTACTGGTGAGGTGGTCTGACCAGGATTCAAACCTTTAGTTTATTTGGTATAAGGCAGTGATGTTACTAGTGCTCTCACCAAGATATCAGGAGAGCAGTTCTTTGTACTGTTTTAGAGTATCATTATTAGTTCTGTACACAGTGCTGCTGAAGCATGTTTGTGTGAGCAGAAATGCTTAGCAATTGCTGCATGCAGTTGTAGAGGTGTTTTTGGTTTCACACTTTCTGGTTTTCTGCGGTAATCACAGTCCAGCCCTCTCTTCAGATATGTTAAAACAAAGCTACACCTTCCGCATTTAGTGACATCAATTGTGCCTGTCCATGACTTCTGTCTAAATAGGCACAATTTTGACGTATCTATTGTGAAAGGGAACTTTTAGCTATTTTAGTGAAGATGAACAGCGAAATAGCCTGAGTAAGTCTCACAACATTCAAATACAGTTTGACCCCAGAGCAACAATCTTGAACAGTCCGATGTAGGGATTGTCCACGTCATAACATTATTGTTGAGTTGGAGGTCCAGTGGAGAAACATTTTGGTCTGCTTTTCTGTTGGGTACACATTACTTTAACATCTACTGTGCGGTTCCTGTACTCAGACGACAACTTACAGTGCTTACTGTGGATCTCTGACTCCTTGAGAAGCTCCAATACTGAGCGAGAGATCTCAAAGTGATCTGCTGCACCGAATAAGGTTGCAGACCACAACACTCCCTTGATGAAGTGAGGGGGCTGATCTTTTGATTTCCCTGTCGACTCAGGGAGGGAGCCTCAAGACAGAGTGCAGTCCCTGGGTGGCTGCATAAGCCACCATACGGATAATTCGTATTCCGCCTCGTGTTCCATAAGTATAAGCCTCCCAACATTTCAAATGAGTGAATAGGGACACTTTCATTTTAGGGGTGTGACTGGGGATGTGGCCAAGTGTGTGGCTGTTCTGAGAAATTTTAGGTGACTTACTAATAACAATTTATACATTTTAAATTCTAAAATGTCTCTGAAAAGTCAGTGTTTACATGAAAATGCCATTAAGCTGTAGTTGTTCTTGTGACTAAAGTGTCCCTTTAAAATAATTTTTAGAAAAACTAAATCAAGGATGAGCCTACTGTTAACCAGAGGTGCCCCAGCTTTAAGGACCTTTACATTTCTTTAGTTCATTGTCTGTGGTGTGAGAATTAATGTACCTTGTTAAAGGACCACTATAGGCACCCATGAAGTGATCATTGGTGCCAGGTCCATCTAGCTTTAACTCTACAGCTGACAACATAGCAGTTTCAGAGAAACTGCTATGTTTACACTGCAGGGTTAATCCAGCCTCTAGTGGCTGTCTCACTGACAGCCACTAGAGGCCGGTTCCGCGATTCTCACTGTGAAAATTACAGTGAGAAGACGCTGACGTCCATAGGAAAGCACTGAGTAATACTTTCCTATGGGCGTTTTTAATGCACGGGGCTCTGGCTGCGCATGCGCATTCGGTTCCACTTGGGAGCCAACGTCGGAGGGGGAGGAGAGGTCACCAGCGCCGAGGGAGCGTTATTACTGAATATTATTGAATAATACATTGAAAAAAATCACCTTTAACTAGTGCAATCCTATTTTGTTGAGATTCTCCATTTTGTTTTAAATTAATAGGGACATCCAACGCACTATAACCATTTTATCTCAAATGTACAGTGCCTGGGGTCCCCTGGGCATCTCCCCCCATTCAATGTTAAACATGTTTCCATGAGTTTAACAAGAGGATCCCTGGCTGCCACAACCCATCCACCACTGGAGGTATGGCCAAGGCAGAGATCAAACACTTCTATAACCATACCAATTTACTTTGGCATTAAACCATTACACGGTTCAACACTGAGTTAAAGGACAGCACCAGGGGACCACAGACACTCTAAACCTAAGGTGGCCATTAAGTCTACTAGTCGTTGTCGGTCGACTGTTTAGTATATTAAGGTGACAACTTATCGCCTGATATGCAAAACATGCAGTTCTAGGCACCAGGCAGTTTTTTATTTATTTATTTTGTGTGTGTGTGTGTGTTATTACTGTGGATGTGTCTAGCATGTGTTTCCCTATCAATCACCTGCAGCCCTCTTCTGCTCTGGTAGCCCCAGGACGGCAGTATCTGACTGGACCGAACCCACAGCAGCTTAAGGTATCATTGGTTAGGACTTGTTCCGGGATCACGCTTATATGAGGAGGCTGAGGGACAGTGATATTCCCTGTGTGTATGCTACATGACTGTCACTTGACTTGGTTATTACACAGCATGCTGACATTTTATTACAGAAAATATTACAGTTATATATGGGTTTATGTGTTAAGAATAATTTTAGGGCACAATTCTGAAAGTAAAGCAATCACTAGAGATGTTCTTTTGGTTTTCATGGTGACTTCTCGATTCTCGAATTACAATTTGTACATAAACTGCAAAGATTCAGATCAGCTCATACAATAACAGGTTATGTAATAGTGTAACACTGCATTGCATGCTAGGAATTATGAGTAGTGTGCGTGTATATATATATATATATGCTCAAGGTAACAAGAGAGGGGGTGGCTATAACATTGTTTTTTTAGCATATTCACACACACACACCCAACACACTCACACTAACAGGACCCTTACAAACACACAGCACCCTCACAGGGATGGCAGGGATGTGTCAGCTGACCGGAGTTCGCCACGAACCGCGGCGAACCGTTCGCAGCAAATTCGCGGACGGTTCGCAACATCACTATTTGTATGTCAGGAATGTAGTGTGTGTAGGTGGTGCAATGTGTGTGTAGGGGATCTAGTGTGTAAAGGATCCAAAGTGTGTATAGGAGATTGTGTGTGAGTATAGAGGATTCAGAGTGTATATAGGGTAAGGGATCTAGCGTGTATCTGGAGCGTAATGTGTGTAGTGGTGCCGTTTGAGGGGTGCTGGTGTGTGTGTGTGTATATATATATATATGTTTGGATGTATTGTATATATGAGGGGTGCAGTGTATTGGGTGTGCTGTGTGTATGTGTTAAGGGTGCAGCATGTGTGTGAGCAGTGCAGTGTGTGTGAGGGTGTTCTTATCTAAGGTCACATTCTATGTTTCTAATTTTCTTTGTCTATTAACTCACTGAGGGTTATTTGACATATTATACATATATATGTGTGTGTGTGTGTGCTGTATATGTGTGAGAGTGTTCTGTGTGTGTCTGAGGGTGCTGTGTGTGTGAGCGTGCTGTGTGAGTGAGGGTGCTGTGTGTGTCTGAGGGTGCTGTGTGAGTGAGGGTGCTGTCTGTGTCTGAGGGTGATGTGTGAGGGTGCTGTTAGTGTGTGTGTGTGTGAGAGTACTGTTAGTGTGAATATGTTTATTTAAATATGTATTTTTTTTGTATTTAAAAAAACCTTTTATATCCCCCCCCCTCCCCTTTTACCTTTAGCCGGCTCTGCATGGGCCGACAGGAGAAAGCCTGTGATCTCCACTGCCGGCTTCAGCCCATAGCCATCGCGGCTCACCAGGCATTTGCCCGGTATGCCCGATGGCCATTCCGGGCCTGCCCTGGATAGCCTGGATCTGAGCGCCCAGCATATCCAAATAGTGCTCAGATCCAACGAACACAGCCGAATCGCCACTGGGGTGAAGTTTTGACCAGCCGCACACGTGGCGTCTACCCGAATTAGTTCCAGAGAATCTGTGGTAGTGGTCGGTCACCTTCGTGAGTTCCAAAAGGAACCAAAAGTTGAACGGTTTCCCTGGCTCATAGGAAGCAATTGTTCGCCTGGTTTGTGCGAACAAGCCAACCGAACAGCTCTCTCCTGGCTTGTTGTGGAAGGAAACAGGCATTTGTACCAGATGACTGTGTTCGCAGGGTCGAGTGTCACAGCGTGCAGGCCTTGGTGCAGCCACACCGGCGGTAGTTCTGCCACTCTCTGTCAATTATGTTTTCAGTTTGGCCACTCTTAAAGGGACACTATAGGCACCCAGACCACTTCAGCTTATTCAAGTGATCTGGGTGCAGTGTACCCAGGCTCCTTAACACTGCAAAGGTATTTATTGCAGTTTTTGATAAACTGCATTAATTACTTTGGAGGGTTAACTTAACTCCACCTCTAGTGCCTGTCTAGTGTCTGACATTGGCAGAGGAGGTGAAGCCTGAACCAGTGCCGAGGGACATTGGTGCCGGAGTCAGGTAAGTTATAAAGTGGTTTTTAATCCCTTCAGCACTATAGACTGTAAGCTCGATTGAGCAGGGTCCTCTTCAACCTATTGTTCCCATAAGTTTTTTTAATTGTCTTATTTATTGTTAAATCCCCCTCTCATAATATTGTAAAGCGCTATGGAATCTGTTAGTGCTATATAAATGGCAATAATAATAATAGTGCTAGGTAAACAACTTTGTTTTCCTTGCACTATAGTTTCCCTTTAAATTTGAAGTTCACTTAGTGTTTTAAGTATTCCATGCTCCATTGTGTAACATATTGTTAAACAAGTAATATTCTCATTAGAGATAAACTGATCTGTTCATGACCATTTAAAAATATAATTTGGCAACAACAAACATAGGAAAGAGAATATAGTTTATCATTTAAATGTATGATGTGAAGCCTGGGCTTGGATAGCTTAATAAACCTTATTTACGTGTGTAGCAGTGTTTCAAGTTTAATTTATTTTTTCACCCTAACGCTGACATAAGTCCCCTACCCACATGCTCTTACCATGTTCTGAAGACACATCTCTCCACCCAAGACTCCCAGACACATTATATGGAGGTTCTTTTGCCCTCCTACCCTCCACCCCTAAATCTAGCACCTATCCCGATCATTATATTTTGAGATACAAGGTTGTTCTCCACAAAATAGGCAAAAATCCATTGGTAGTGTCTTAACAGCATTCAGTAATCCACAACATAGACCTAATGATCATCTGTTATTTTGCAGTTGGAATGTATAATCCCTACATGTCATGAGCAATGTGCCAATTCTCACCAGCTGCTATTAGGCACTTTTATATTAAGTCATCTGCTGATGTGTCTGTTTTGTGGCAATATATATGTAGACGCCCACTGCTTGCATTGTATCTGGATCATACTCTTTCTCCCAAATGAGTTGCATGGCTGAATTAAATTGGTGCTCTGGAGGCATTTTTCTAGTCTATTTGTAAGCATATGACTAACAAAGGCAGCAGTATTGTGTTTGTACCAATGTGGATTCAGCTACTATTCTAAATCCTTTCACAGTATTAGAACCCCCAATAATATTAAGGAGCTCAGAACCCCTCTTCATGTTTGGTAAATCTATCTTTGTGGCCAGCAGAGCTATACTTTTTTTATTATTATTATTCTTTATTTTTAAAGGTGCTTGTGGTAAAAAATAATGTTAGAGATAACAATACAGTAGAGACATGTGAATCACTATAAGATATCAGAGTATATGAAAGGGTCAGCACCATTTTCAAAATTAAAGAACAGACAAGCTAAAAATGCGACATTAAAAGTGTTGAGAAAGATTGTAAGGCTAGACAGTTGTGTCCTACTAGCAGGCAATTTGTAGTTAAGAAGAGGTAGAACAGTAAATGAGGTTTAGTCAAAGGTTGCTAGTTTAATTCTTAGATGCACGGAGTCAGTTGGGCAAGCTGTTGGCAGTTGATATATATTGCCACACAACATGATTCGCAATCACATCTCACCGGTCTATCAGACCCCTCCCCCACACAAGATGGGAGAGTTGTAGAAAAGCATGAGTACACAAGAAAAAAAGAGGCAAATAAAATTAAATGATAAACATGGCTGAATAAGCCCAACAGGGGCAGGATGGTATTTTCAGGGGTGATGGTGACTTTTGTTGCATGTCACAGAGTCTCACCAGGTAGCTGGAAAGGACTCATCTGATTTCCATGCTTGGAATACACACAGTCACTCTAAGGATGTTGGAGAGGGTATTGGTGTAGTGGCAGCAAGGTGGAACTTCCTTCCAGCCCCAGGCCCTCATGGAAGCTAGCATCTTCAGGATGCGGACTCGAAAGCTCAGAGAGTTCCAGTCTTTTGCTCTATGAGGGAAAAAGAATGCCTTGATGGTTCTACGCAGCCACGCCACCTCTGGATTGCCTTCCTTCTGTTTGGATGATGTGTTAGAGTCTCGCCACTGGTGGCCCCCGGAGGGTTAGCGATAGAGGTAGTAGGAGCTGCAGATAGTTACACCCAAAGGATATTCTCTCGCCACCCAATGCTTATACCTCATGAAGCTACAGCGAGATCCAAAATGAGAGAAAATAATGTTTTTGTTTTTGCTGGCAACCAGTAGGTGGGCCAGGCGAAACATTCTCTTAGAAAAACACCCAAAAAAAGGTTATTAGTTTATATTTTGTCAAGACCTTGAGGTGGAACAGTCATAATTTGCATTGTCTTTAGACATACAATTGGGAAGGCCCCTCCAATACAAATGGTGCACACTGTGCTAGCTGCTATTAACCCCTTAATTACAACTATAGGGTATATCTTGTTTCAGTATAAAACACTTTTTCAAATCTCCTATTGGTTTTCCATCCCATATTCTTCATAATTTACCTCCCACTGACCACTTATGACAGGCTTAGTATAACCGTGTTCACCCACCCAGAATGAGGAGACGCAGATCACATAATACTGTTTTGTGCTCTAAAATAGCTTTAGTCTTTAGTAAATACATATTCTTAGATGTTTTTCAAAGCATTTGTTCATGCTTTGATCTATGTTTTTGCTGTAATTCGTCATTTTGCTTCACTTTCTGAAGAGATTACTTGTAATGTTATGCTGACGTGTAAAGTGTATTTAACTTTCCTATTTAGATGTTTTACAGCATAGATTGTTGGTCATATTAACAGTGGTTGCGCATGAAAGGAAACCATACTGAAGTGAATAAGGCCCTAAAACCACTTAAAAAAAACAAATTACTGTACCGTCAAATATTTTTACAGTCAGAAAGCTAGGACTTAACCCTTAGGGTTTAGGGATGGATTACACTGGAGAACATTTGCTAAACACAAGAGTTGACACGTGTTAACAAGAAAAAAAAATTCAATTTAGTGGTAGTTTTTTATTTACATTTGCATTTTTATCAGGGCATTTGTTTGCAATGCACATTGACACTTTGAAAGCAGTTCTAATTAGGAATACCTGCTCCTTCCATGAAATAGACTGATTAAGCAAATCTGATTGAATGGCATGATCCTTTGTTGTGTAATCTGTTAAAGGAAAACTCCAAGCACCATAACAACTGCAGCATATTGTAGTGATTATGGTATCAGGAGTGCACTGGCTCCCCTCATTGTAAGTAGCCAACCTGTTTAAGAAAGGTTTGAGTTCTTTACTGGCTCCACTCTGCATCGATTCCTGTCTCCGGTACAGCTACAAGAGAGTCAGGAACTATGTAGTGGTCATGGTGCTTGGAGTATTCCTTTAACCTAGAACCACTTTCCTTAGTTAAAACCATAACAGCCTTCAGTTTTTAGAGGCTCCAAAGCAACCTTATATAAATATAGTAATACCTCTTATATAACAGTGGAGTAAAATAAGGTGAAGGAAGAATAATTACCCTCTTATATACCTATTGCTGTGAAATCTTCAGGATTCCCTCAATCGTCTATTTCCACAAAACACAACATAAGGGAATCTAAAGATAAAAAAAAATTTAAAGGCAGAGGGCCTGACTGCTGAGCTGGCCGGATGCACCTCGGATGAGCTCCTAGGGCATTGCACCATCCTTAATATATATATATATATATATATATATATATATATAATATATTTAAATACACCAAGCCTGGCTCAAACTTGACTGAAGTGCATTTGTCACTTGTGTAAGCTCCTGCATATACAAGCCAGCAACGGTTTGTCTGGTGTCCTGTGATTGCAGACCATGAAAAGGTTGCGACCTACTGTAAAAACGCGAGTCGAGAGAGTCGTCCGCTCTCCTGATAGGTGTAACACTGCATCCTTGTCTGGTTCTGTTGCCGTCCAATTCCCCCCTCTGGACAGGTCGGGTGATCCCAGTCCCCAGTGGACTGACATTCAAACCTACAAATACCTTCCAGAAACCATTAGTGCTTGCTCACCAATCAAAGACAAAATCACCAAGATGGAGGACACCCTCCATAAGGCAGTAAAAGTTTTCCCATATTTAATATATGTTCACTCTAACACAAGTGCATAACTAAAACTAGAATTCTATGTTTTACCAACTAGCACCAGCAGGCATAAGATTAATCTTGTTTTCTTTTATTTTCCTTCTACAAAATGTGCAACATTCTGGACATGTCCTATAGTATTCTCATATATTTTAAAATCTTGCGGATATGTCATTGTCGCTTTGACTGTTTACTGCTGCACAAAAAAATATAGAATGCGCTCATGGGGTTACACTGTATCTGCTTGTGGGTAAACGTGTCTTTAGATTGCACTCACAAGATGTGCAGAAATGACAGCCGACTGAGGCAGAAGCATGTAGCTAGGGCCACTCAAGGAAAACGTGAAACTGACCACTTTTGAGGGGTATTGTACCCAGGGGAGGGCTTGCAGCCTTAGGCCTGGGTGGCAAATCCAGTCAAGTGGCCCATTGCACCACCGAATCAGCTCACCATCCATGCCACACACTAACAAACACACACTCACTGACAGGCACACGCACACACTCACTGACAGACAGACACACACACACAGACAGACACTGTTACAAGCATACTGACTCACACAGACAGACATACTGGCACACACACAGACAGCCATACTTGCACACACACAAACACACACATAGACATACTGGCACACACACAAACACACACAGACATACTGGCTCACACAAACAGACATACTTGCACACACACACACACACACACAGACATACATACTGACACACAGACATTCTGAGACACAGACACACGGACATACTGACACACATAAACAGACATACTGATACACACAGACACACACAGACATACTGACACACACAGAGTGTATCCAATTTTTAATTGCAAATCTGCCTTATTTGCTGGGAGGACAGGCTACGAGATATCAGTGCTGCAAGTCTCAGAGACCTGCAACATCAGTCAGGGTTGAGGAGACGGCCGCTCCCACACATCATGAGGTTCCAGCTTGTTTCAGTTTTATCTTGCTTCTTGTTATATTTTGATAAGAATTTTTGGAACTAACTCAAAGGATTGTGGGACTATTCCTGGGTTACCATTTTATATGGAGAAATGCTCTTTGAGAATAGAAAATATATTATGTTTTAAAGTGGTACACACTATGTTGTGCTTCTCTTTCCAGGCTTTCCAGACTTTTGTCAGACTGTCTTTTAAAGGGACAGTTTAAATAAATAGTTTTAAAAAAAAATTATTATGCTAATTATTACTAGTCTAGATGTGGCTGGCTGTCAGGGTCTTAGGCGTCCAATAGTGGTAATCTCCCCTGGCTTTCTTCGCCTTAGGTTAGTGGTCCCGCGAGGCCAAAACCCATCCTCATACTCAGAGGTACTAAGCCCCTCGGGCCAAATCATAGCTAGTCGCCTCGCAGGTGGCATAGAGAGGGCCTCACCTGTCACTCCCATTCTATCTTATGCTTTACTGGACACCGAGAGGCCGACACCCTGCCACAACGTTCGGTGGCCACAAAATCCCCTCGCGCCAACGCATAGATAGAGCCTCTCAAGCCGCTTGGCATCTAGCAGGGCCTCACCTGTCACCAACTTGTTTAATTGTTTTGCCGCCTTGCGGCACTAGCTAGCTAGCCAGTTCACACTGGTCCTTCACTTTCACTGGTGCTTTTTCTTGCTCTAATTTATTTGTTTTTTCTTCTAGCATGGATCCAGTATCAGAAGGTAACAAATAATTGTTCTTGCCTGGCAATCCAGCTAAGTCTGGTACTCCTTTTCGCGGGGAGATTCAGCTACGCCTGCCTCCTTCAGATCCTGGTCTATTCCTCGCCTCACGGCGGAACTTCGGAGACGTCAGATCCCGTTCCCTGCACCCGCTAGGATGGCCGAACTGTTCAGGCTGCTGCATTCCTCCTTGGCCCATGCAGACGCTGGAGAAGGCCCTAGTGGCGCTGACCTCTCTGATGTGCACTCCATGTTGTCTTCTGTCATGGCATCCATGGGCAAATCAACCAGAGGTTGGACAGACTGGAGACTGCCTCTCGGGCCGAGTCACTGGCCAGCCTTCCCGCTCCAGTTCCAACTGACCCTCCCTCGGCTGGCCAGGGTAATTTTGTCACTGGGGGGTGGAGCCTGTCAACGGCTTAACGAATCAGCCGATCACTGACAGACTCCCCCAGTCCATGTGACCGCTTCAATCATACCCACGTGGGCGGCACAGGACGATGATTGGCAGGTTTCACGTCACTCTGAATTAAGGCGCGAAGTGGCAATACGTACCCAGCGCCGTGATTGGCTACCTGTTTTGCCGGTCTCTGTATATAAACGCAGGTATGTGCACATCCCAGTTCACCTTTGACAAAGGCGCTCCAATAGCGCCGAAACGTACGTTAGGTCCTGATTCTTTTTTATTTTAACCAGCACGTTTTGGAGTGATCACTGGGGTAGGGGAGTGGGTCCCACTTCTGTCTGACCGACACCAAAGCTAGCGACTACCAAGTTCTGTAGTATTCAGTGTAGAATCTTTCTTTTACTCCACAGCGACCGCCTTCAGCCTCCTCAGTCACTGAGGCAGATTTGTTAACAGCCGGTTTTCCCGGCTATATACAGCACCTGGTTGATACTGCAGCTCCCAGACGACTCTGGGTTTCTGAGTCTCTTTAGCACATTTTGAGACATTTGTTTCGCTTAAGAGTAACTAAGAGATACGTTTTCATGCCTGTGACATTAGTTTGCTAACAGTTTGCTTTTGTGTCTCTATGAATAGAGACCTCTTCTATCTAGCAGTATCTGGACGCTTCGGTCCCCCTGAGGCATGTTTTATACTTCAAGTCACTAGCATTTAGTTTGGTGGCCTAGACCCACCCCAGTGTACACAGTGGTTATGGTATATTTAGTTCTATTTGTTTATGTTTTGTTTGGGACCAAATTTTTTATGGTACCCACCATTAAACTTTTTTAGACAATTATTACTACTACTGTACAACATCTGCAGAACTTTCCCCGGCGTTCCTGAAGCTTTCCCAGCTTGGGATTACGCCTACGTTCTTTTACTTTTGTGTATATACAAGGGTTACCCCCTGTTTTAGTTCTGCAGTCACACTCTAACCCCCATTTATTGGGAATTCGGCACTCTGGTGCCTCCTTTTTTCTATTTATTTCTTTAACTAGAGGTTTCAATACCAATCGAGTGTGTGAACTTATTTACTTTACAGTTACAGTAAATCTATTCATCATGACTAACTTTCTATCCCAGCTGAAAGAGTCCAACCAGTGGTGCACTGACATAGACTCAGTGTTCTCTGATAAAGATGTATTATACTTACCTGAGCAAGACAATATTAATGCCAAATTTAGAACCTTATCAAATCTTTGTAAACAGCAAATCAGACTGGGTTGGGAAGTAACTTCACTCCAGAAATACCTAAGCAAATCTATGATCCCAAGGGGTTTGAGAATCCCAACTACCCCTAATATAGAATTAGATGACCCTATCCTCCTGAAGGAATGGGAAGAGGCAGCTAACACCTGCTCAAAGAAATTTATGGATATCTTGCTTAGATTTGAATCTGAGAGACTTAAAACAGTAAATGAGAAAGTAAACCTGGCAGTGGAGGGGATACAGAGCTGTAAAGACGATCCCTCCTTTACTGTACAGGAACAAAGGCTACAACAGAACCTGAATAAATACCAAAGCAATGTTAAAAGCCGTAAACATGGCAAATATGTCAGGGACAATGACGACTATAAAAAGGGAAGAGTATACAGACGTTTCAAAAAAACAACAAGGACAGATTCTGACCACTACTTGACATCTGACTATGAAACGTCTGACACTGACAGTGAACAAGTGATTGCTCCAACCGATAACACAAATCCACAGTCCAATAAAGGCATCCTTAAGAAAGGGGTGGCTTTTTTAGGACAGCCCCCCCGAGAGGGGGAAGCTCAAACCCAAAGACAGACTCGCCACAGGGGGAGAGCACGCAGACACTATTAGTAGACAACATGAAGGTAGTGAACCTATCAGACATTACCCTCACCTCTATACAGATCAGGGTGCTGATGAGAGGTTTATCCTTCGTTCCAACTCCTCCATTTAATCACTTTGAGTGGATAAAGGACATTAACCTTTTTGGCAGAAAGCTAGCCCTTCACAAGTTCTTTAAACTCAAAGATGATAAAAGAGCAAAAGAACTTGGGTTCAACAGTAGAGAGTATCAATGCCTACAGGAACTAGTGTCCCTTCTTGAAGACAATGATACCAACCCTTTATCATACACTGATCTCTGTCTAAGAAGTAAGTTCACACCTAACTTTAGAGAATTTAAGAATATTGATATGTTCATAGACTCTACAACTAATATGATTAAAACAATTAACACAGATATGTTGACAGTTCAACCTAGGGGCAACTTACCTGCAAGTGAATGGAAAGCACTCTGTGAACTTAAGGGAAATGAAAAAATCATAATTAAGCCTGCAGACAAGGGCGGCAATATTGTCATACTTAATAGGCCACACTATGTACAGATGGTTGAAACCATACTACATGATGTTAGGACCTATAAGGTACTAACTTCAGATCCTTCTGTGAGATACCAGAGTGATTACAAGTCCCTATTGGACCAAGCCTTTGATAAAGGCATACTCACAAAGGATGAATACGGGGGTATTTATATTAAGAACCCAACAGTATCCACATTTTATTGCCTTCCAAAAATTCACAAGCAACAAGAAGTCCTGACAGCAAGACCAATAGTTTCGGGCACAAACAACTTCACTAGCAAGGGCAGTCTTTATGTGGACAAAATCCTACGTCCCTTTGTAGAAAATCTACCTTCGTATTTAAAAGACACCAAAGATACTCTCAAATGCCTAACATCCCTTACTGTACCGAAGGGCTCTACACTATGCAGTCTGGACGTGGAAGCCCTATATTCCTCAATCCCACACTCAAGTGGTCTGGAGCATATTGGATACTTCCTTAAGAAGAGAGGCATAAAACACAGTGTTCATACCACTTTTGTTCTTGATTTGCTGAGGTTCATCCTCACACACAATTTTTTCCTCTTTCAAAATAAATACTACCACCAGGTGCAAGGGACTGCGATGGGGACATCTTGTGCCCCATCATACGCTAACCTGCACCTTGGGTGGTGGGAGAGTGAATGTGTCTTCACTGAGCATAATACTCACTTTACTGACTGTATCTTTCTATGGAAAAGATACATAGACGACATCCTCATCATCTGGACAGGCACACAATCCCATTTTACTACTTTTGTAGAGACACTAAATATCAACAGTCTGAATCTCAGATTCACTATGGAGTTTGGAGATCAAACACTCAACTTCTTAGATTGTACACTCAAGATAACTGAGGAACTGAAGGTAGATACCACCTTATACCGTAAACCCACATCCACAAACAACTTACTAAGATGGGAGAGCCATCATCCCATCCCTCTCAAAAGGGGAATCCCGGTGGGTCAGTATCTCAGGTTGAGAAGGAACTGCTCATCCATTGAGGATTTTAAACAAAAAGCTATCGAATTGAGACATAGATTTAAACAGAGAGGCTATCCAAACAGATGCCTCAAACATGCTTACCAAAGGGCATTGACCTGTAGTCGTGAAGATCTACTCACTAAAGAACCGAAGCTCGAATCAAAGAAACAGATTAGGTGCGTAGCCAACTACGATGCTGGATGGGATGAGGCGAAGAAAGCGATGGGCCGTTTTTGGCCACTGCTAACGCAGGATCCACATCTAAAAGACACTATCCCCGCAAAAGCGTCAATTACAGCCAGAAGGGGCAAAAATATAAAGGAAATGTTAGTACCCAGTCACTTCTCTGCACTCAATAAGACAAATATCACCTGGTTAAACATACACGGCACATACCAATGTGGGAAATGTGTCGCATGTACATACATTGCCAAAGGATCAAAAACCCTTACAAACTTTGACAACTCGGTGGAAATCCCCATTAAGCAGTTCTTTAACTGTAATAGTCAGGGAATGATTTATCTACTGACGTGTAAATGTGGAATGAAATATGTGGGCAAAACCATACGTCCATTCAAGAGACGTATTATGGAACATGTCCACTCTGTAACCTCCAATAGAGACACGTCAGTTGCCAGACACATTAGAACCAACCACACTGATACTCCTAAATGTATTAAGTTTGCAGGGATTGAGAAAATTCAACTGGGCAAGAGAGGTGGAGATCTAGATCAGGCCCTCAAAAGAAGAGAGTGCTACTGGATTTACAAGTTGGATACACTAGCCCCCAAAGGTCTGAATGAGGGCTTCACCTTCACTCCATTTATCGAGTCATGATGACCTGTCACTGTATATATGTAATTAGTTTTGTGTTGTTCAGTCTTTTCATGTCAGTTTTTAGACAGACATTACTTTATGTTTTTATATAGGATCTTTTTTCCAACTGGGCACCCACCAACTGCTACTACAGTTACCGGCCGTTTTTCTCTGCTTCTACCCTATACAATGGAACAATAGTCATCCCTCCTAAGAGGTCTGGCTTAGAATATATACATCAAGAACCACAGTCATATCCTCTTTAAAAGGACAATTTGTGTGTAACTATTGTTCCATATGAGGGGTCTGCATAACCCCACTATTTAGACTATTTAGACTATTTAGACATCTCACTCTAGATGCTAATGGTGACTATCATCTTTTTATAAGTTTACAGTAGAGCCCTCTAAAACTCAGGAGGTATGATGTCATGATTAACATATCACGTCCAACGCATAGCATCACATACTGCATTCAGGCAATCAGGTCATTAGCGATTTTAATACATGATTATCTTTCATGTCTTTTTTCCCTTTTAGGCATCATTTTGCCCCGCTAGATGACTGAGGAATGCAGCAAACTTCTATGCATGTCAGTTCCCGATAGTGAGTATCTCTCGGTCACTTCCACTGGGGGGTGGAGCCTGTCAACGGCTTAACGAATCAGCCGATCACTGACAGACTCCCCCAGTCCATGTGACCGCTTCAATCATACCCACGTGGGCGGCACAGGACGATGATTGGCAGGTTTCACGTCACTCTGAATTAAGGCGCGAAGTGGCAATACGTACCCAGCGCCGTGATTGGCTATCTGTTTTGCCGGTCTCTGTATATAAACGCAGGTATGTGCACATCCCAGTTCACCTTTGACAAAGGCGCTCCAATAGCGCCGAAACGTACGTTAGGTCCTGATTCTTTTTTATTTTAACCAGCACGTTTTGGAGTGATCACTGGGGTAGGGGAGTGGGTCCCACTTCTGTCTGACCGACACCAAAGCTAGCGACTACCAAGTTCTGTAGTATTCAGTGTAGAATCTTTCTTTTACTCCACAGCGACCGCCTTCAGCCTCCTCAGTCACTGAGGCAGATTTGTTAACAGCCGGTTTTCCCGGCTATATACAGCACCTGGTTGATACTGCAGCTCCCAGACGACTCTGGGTTTCTGAGTCTCTTTAGCACATTTTGAGACATTTGTTTCGCTTAAGAGTAACTAAGAGATACGTTTTCATGCCTGTGACATTAGTTTGCTAACAGTTTGCTTTTGTGTCTCTATGAATAGAGACCTCTTCTATCTAGCAGTATCTGGACGCTTCGGTCCCCCTGAGGCATGTTTTATACTTCAAGTCACTAGCATTTAGTTTGGTGGCCTAGACCCACCCCAGTGTACACAGTGGTTATGGTATATTTAGTTCTATTTGTTTATGTTTTGTTTGGGACCAAATTTTTTATGGTACCCACCATTAAACTTTTTTAGACAATTATTACTACTACTGTACAACATCTGCAGAACTTTCCCCGGCGTTCCTGAAGCTTTCCCAGCTTGGGATTACGCCTACGTTCTTTTAATTTGTCATGTAGTATTGACACCCCTTTGGGTGTCGACCCAGCTCACATGGTCCCAGACAATATTCGGAAGGATATCTTGGACGGAAAGGATGTGAACCTGGTTTCGCTCCTCATTGCCTCTCAAGATATTGTTGATATCTTGAGTTATATGCCTATGGGGATGTGTCAGTTGTGATCAAGGCCCAGGACCCCAGACTTAACAGGAAGCTCTCTGTCCCGGATTTTGTACTGGCGTTTGGGCTATTCAGGGACGTTTTGTGCTCGGTCTACCCTGCCAGGAGGCAGGAGTTCGACATTTACATGCACAAGCTGGTGGACTTGGGCCAAAAGTACGGTGGTACGTCCTTTTACGACTACCACAGATCTTTCTCTGCCAAGGTGTCTGCAGCTTTCAACTAGGGGTTTTCTTTTATGTCCTTTCCAAGCTCCTTTTACTTCATGGAGGACTAACCCTATTGGTAGTGTGACCGGTAAGTCCTCCATGAAGCAGAGGCTGATAGTTGATCTCTCCGCCCCTCATTCGGCAGCAATTCCTAGTTTGAATTCCCTGATTCCGTCCGAGGAATTTTCGCTACAATATTCCACGATTGACAATGCCATTTCAGCCATCCTTAAAGCTGGGGTGGGCACCTGGCTTAGCAAAACTGACATGCTTTTAAGCTCTTGCAGATACACCCTTCGCTCTGGCATCTTCATGGTGTTAAATGGAAGACCCTATATTATTTTTTCTCCCGGCTTACTTTCAGTTCCAAAAGTAGCCCGAAACTGTTTGACATCTTTGCTGAGACCCTGTGCTAATTGCTCCTTAATGTTAAAAGGTGTACCGCAGTCATCCACTACCTGGACGACTTCCTTATGATTGAGGAGAGCACTCCCCCCACCGACTCCCCCCCCCCCGTAGTCTGGAGAAGGCCATTTTCAAGTGTACCGGTGTCCATGCAGGCCAGTCTGCCCAAAGAGAATATAGTTCACATACTCTTGTGCATTGATGAATATATTCGCACCAGGTCTTACTGCCAGAGGGAGTTACAATCTTTTCTGGGGTCCTTGAATTTTGCTATGAGGATTATCCCACAGTGTCAGGCATTTATATCTCGGTTGCTTTCCCTGTTTCCCACTCTCCCTCATGATGATAGCCGGATCACGCTCGATGACCATGCCACTCCTGGAATGGGAAGAGTATGTTCCTCCCCGAAATTTCAGAGGCATCACCCACGATATGGATGGATGCGGCAGCCACTACCGGCTTCTCTGCCATTTATGGTTCTGAGTGGCTCTGGGGTGCTTGGCCAGCAGAGGTTCTGGGCATTGAGGGTTTTTCCACTATCTCTGCTCTTTTTCAAATTTAGCCGATTGTAGCGGCTGCTGTGGTTTGGGGTTGGGCGTGGTCGGGTTGTCCAGTTCGCTGTTTCTCGGACAACCAGGCCACGTGCCACATCATTAATAAAGGGTGTTCTTCCTCTCTTGTTATTATGAGGTTCCTCAGGAAATTGACGTGGCTGGCGGCTAGTCATCATTTCTTTCTGACCTGTATTCATGTGCCAGGTGTCACGAATATTGCTGCTGACAGGCTGTCTCGGTTTCAATTTCAGGCCTTCCGCGCAGCTCTGCCTACGGCCTCTGCCACTGCCGCCCCTCTGTTTCAGGAGCTGATCATGGACTGAATGCCTTGTTGTCCCATGGCCCTCACCTTGCCCAACTGTCTCTTTCCGTTAACACACGCAGGGCTTATGACAGGGCCTTCTCTTTGTTTAAGAGGTTTTTATTGAAATATGGTGTTACTTATTCTTTTGCCATGTCGACTGTGGTAGGTTTTGCTTCCTTTTGCCACCTTAAACTAGCACAATCACAAAGTACCATCAAATTGTATCTATCAGGTATACAACACCACATGTTTCTTTTTTTTTCCAACAAACACAGCTTCATATCTTCATACCAGATCAAATCCGTACTTAGAGGCATTCAGAAAACCGGTCACCCCCACAGCACATAAGAGGTTACCCATTGACACCCAATTACTATACTCTCTTTCGGACCTTCTAGATGCTGGTCCTTTTGATCCTCGCACCGACCCAGTAATTAAAACTGCAATTTACCTGGCTTTCTACAGTTTTCTTAGACCCCATGAATTTACCACAACTACCACGACCAACCTACATTATTGCCTCAGGAGGTCTCACCTAGCTAAATTGGGAGACTATTATGTACTTACACTTCCACACACTAAAACTACACAGGATGGACAAGACGTTAACATACTCTATTACCCGACACATAATAAAAAAGTGCCCGGTTAAGATCCTAGATTCCTATCTACTGACTCTTAATATCCAAGCTTCCCAATAACTGTTAACTTTGCATGGTTCAGTCCTTACCACATCTAAATTTCTGACTTACGTCAGATTATTGATCACGAGGCTAGGTCTCAACCGTTCCGACTATTCTGGCCACTCTTTCAGAATGGGGTGGCTTCCACGGCCTCTAGCAAGAACATACCTGTACATATAATCAAAACACAAGGTTGTTGGAAGTCCTCCTCATACTCTCTGTACATACCACAACCAGTACAAGAATTCAGACATGCCTTTCATAATATATCCATGTTCTTCCTTTTGTTGATTGTAATAAATTCCAGTCTGTATCTATTTTTGCCTTCTTTATTTACAGGCCTACTGCTACGTCGGTTCCGGCACACCTCAACCGACTTTTCCTCTTCTTACACCTTGCTACACCTTCCTACTCTCCTTACACTCTTGCTTCGACCTTTTTATGCCTCTATCACAAATGTGAAGGCTTGGTCTGCAGTTGTGGGAGGGGTATGGTCCTCTACTTAAGCCCACTACTGACCTGCACCTGTCCCGTTTGTTCCTTAGCGTTGCTTGACTCCACCCTCTTCTCCCTTTTTATACTTTTTCTTTACTCCTTACTGGGTGGGCCCTCTTTATTTACAGGCCTACTGGTATGTCGGTTCCAGCACACCTCAACCGACTTTTCCTCTTCTTACATCTTGCTACCACTTCCTACTCTCCTTACACTGTTGCTTTGGCCTTTGTATGCCCCCATCACAAGTGTATAATATCGGTTTATTAAGTATTGTGAACATGGTGGAATCATCGAAGATTGTGAACATGGTGGGTGACACATAAAAAGGAATTATGCTAAATATACTCGTACATCGATTATGTTGCCTTTCCCCTTAGGATATGTATGGACCTACCCACTGCTGCACATGAGTGGCAGCACATAGTGAACTAGCAAGCTGGGCATTTACATATGTAGGTTTTAATAGTCTCCTATCAGGACTTGTCTTTTCATTTAAACACGCCCCGTGTTATAGGTAATGGGAAGACACCTGCTATGAATGATGAACATGAGCAATAAGGGTTTCTAAGGGTGGAGTTTGCTTACATTTGCTTTATAAACCCCCGCCAAAACGTGCGTTAGTTGTTTTTAAATTGTTCACAATATGTGAGTGGCGATCTGCCTGTAGGACTCTCTAGCTGTAATCCGACTTCTTGGGATGTGTAATTGCAATGCTACCATTTGACTCTTTTTAAACATTGATAGGAGAGCCTTAAGAAATGCAAGGTAAAAGGGTGGTTAAGTCATGGTAGAACTCTCAGATACATCCTTATATCGGAGGTCCAGCCTCCCAGTGAGTATCTACCCTAAATAAGTAGCATTTGTTATACCAGTTCTCTTTGCTATTTTTATAAGGATCAATTGTGATTTATATTGCTGGGTCATTTTCCATTGTGGGATTATAAACCTATGTCCTCTCTATATTCACTCCATAGACTAAGATCTAATTAGGAGACTTCACATGTATATATTTTCTTAGGTTAGGTGATGGGTTTATTATTATTTTTTACTGATTATTTGCGTCCTTGAAAACTTTAAATTTTTTTGTCCAATTTTGAATAAACTATCCTTATAATTTTTTAGGGATTTTCTCATTTCCATTTTCCATCTTTTAGTAGGAGTTCTTTGGAATTAGTTATTATTGTTTAATTGTATAGGACTAGCGTTCTTCTACTGCACGTCTAGATTTCCATGCCTTGGTATAGGCATATATATCATTCTCTCATGTTTGAAAGCTTATGATAACTAACTTTTTATAACTAATAATATAATTTTCATTAGTTCTCATTGGATTTATAATTTGTTTGTCTCATATTTTGTCTAATTTTTTTTTATGTTCTAGTTCGATTAGCAGGCCTAGTATATGGCACTGTTGAGATTACAACAAAACAATTGTGTGGTGAGATCCAATGTTCTTGCTTATTTGCTGCTAGCAAGTTATTTTTCTGGTGCATTTTTTGATATTTAATAGATATTTGCTTTTTTTTGTCAATATAAGAATGTATCCCTGTAGTTTGTGGGACTTTATTCTGTGAGAGCACTCTGACTTATTTCTGTGATATTTGTATGTATAAAAGTGTACTCTTTTGTTTAGTTGCTGTTTTTTTCTTTACATTTCTATATTTTTTATGATTTTAATTTTTTGGACAGAACATTAGATCATGTATTATCACTATCACTACATCTCCAACTGAGGAGGATTTCCATGGGCAAATTGTTTTTATTTTTCTGCCTTACCTTCCCCTCTTTTTTTACTTCTTTTCCCCCCACTTTTTAAAAAAAAAATTAAATTTTATTTTTTTATTTTTAGACCCTGTGGAAAACATCTATGCTGTCAAACCTGTGTCTAAATAACCTTGTTGAATGACAGTGGCTAAACCGTGTTATGATTCAATTTGTTGCACCCATATATATATATCCCAACAACATTTTTTTTTCCAACTTACTTTAAGATGTTACTTGCATGCAAAGGATATTTGCCATTTTTCTCATAGGGTGAAATTGGCATTGGAAATCTACATTCTTTTAATAAACATATTTGCAAATTAACCTACATTTGGTTAGGTGTGTGGTATCCAATTGTTTTATAAAGTATCAATACTACATACAGCAAGGCAGTCCAAGGGACTCAATAACTGAGCAAGATGAGAAGACCCCTGGTTAAATAGGCAATAATGATTATAACAATTTGTTATAATTATTATTGCCTATTTAACCAGCGGTCTTCTCATATTGCTCAGTTATTAAGTCCCTTGGACTGCCTTGCCGTGTGTAGTATTAACAACCTGCAACAATTAAGCATTAGATCATGACATTACTGCACAGAGTATATGAGGCAAAGAAAACCCTTACTTGGAAACAGGCTGACAGTCAGAATATTTGAATATGATTGCCAATCCGGTGCATCACTTCAGGATTTTAGCATATTAATCTGTTAAAGAATGAATGCATTTTACACCCTGTCACATTCATACACTTATACATATAACATGTCACCTACTCCCACCCACTTTGCAATTACCATATCATACAGTCAAATCCGGTCCTTGAGAAAGACCCGAATGGGTCGAAACGTCGGCTAATTTTTCATGTAATACCTATTGGAATAAATTAGGTTATTTTTAGGGCAAAATGAGCTGCAATAGAAAACTGTTCTTCAGGTTTTATCCATGCAGTGTATTTATCTGGTTCTATCATTCAGCATGACACATTCTATAAACCTTTGTCATATGTATAAGAAAGTGACTTGAAATATTGTTTATGAATGCAGTGCATGTTAGACTTCATCTGACGCCATTTCTTCTTAACATTGCAGTCTTAACATGACTTTGCATTCCTCAGCTTACATGCTATCTGAAAAATCTAAACATTTGAGGGAGCTATACTATTTTTTTCCATTCTATTTGGTGGGAAGTTGTCAGCAGAAAATCAAAGAAGCAAGAAAAAATCAATCATTTAAAAAAATATAGCATTTTTTTGTAATGTGTAGTATTTTCATAGCCCAGAAAAGCTAGATTTCTTGTTATAAATCAATGTAAGACACTCTAGAACAAGCAGAACAAAAAAATATGCTGGTTAGACTTAGAGGGGGATTTTACTCTTTGTAATTTAGATAATGTACTACCTATTTAAAAATATATTAAATCCTGTGCAGTTTTCAGATAAATGTGAAGGCTTGGCCTGCAGTTGTGGGAGGGGCATGTTAACCTATTTAAACCCCCTCCTCACCTTCCTCAGTCCTGTTTCTGTTTTTGACGTTTTGCATGTCGGGTCGTCCTTCCTCTCCTTTCCGGCTCCTCGCTCCTTACATGGGGTCTCCGTGCTTGCCTCATGTCTCGGGTCTCCCGGGGTGTTGTCTCCGCTGGTGGCTGCTTGCCGCTCCTCTCTCCGGCGTTTCTGGCTGTCAGCCCCCTCGCTGCCGCCGGCGCTGACACGAGTCTCGCGTCGCACTCACCGTCGGTCGCACGTCCATGCGGCCACGCCAGCATGTGTCGGGTGCAGCGTTTGGGGCAGGTAGGGGCTTAGACATAGCTCGTCTGCCTATGTAGGACCCTTCCATCAATATCAGTGAGTCAGTTTTTTGTGTAGTGGGAGTGTAATTCTAGCGCTGTATAATTACCAGTTATAATGGAAGCTTGCCCCTTTTCTCCTGTGTTAGCAGTGTGTATATTTTATTAATTTATTTTTTGCATGGTCAGTTGTCTGGTGCGAGCATTCTCTAATGTACACTGTAATTTGTATAATAACATAATGTGTTGCCAGCCTGAATGTGTTATTATTTGACTAGATATATTTTATATTTTAAAACCTTATCCTTTCTTGTTACACAAGAACTAGCTTTTCAGTTTTCCAACATTCCTCAGCTGGAATTCTTACTGTTTCCAAAATAATTTCGAGTTCTGGATGCTTTCTAAGATAACACATCCATGCAGGGTCTGATAAGACTAATCCCATTGTGGAACTCGAACTGAAATTCCCAAAGAAATAACTTTTACCCCTTATATGCCAAAACGTTGACAACGGATAGATTGCTGCAGCTTTTACCCTGCATTCATGTTAAGTATCCTCATGGTTGCTGTGTTCAAACTACAGGCTGGGGGAACCGACAGTTAGACGTGATGTATAACACTCTCACGTGTTCCTTCCTCTGAATTGTGGGACACTCACCCTCTCACCCATGGTTCACTCACTTTGTCGTTAGACTTGCCTGTCTGCTGGTGCACAGAGGGTTAGAACATTTTGTTAAACAAGTTATGTAAACTATAACTTTTGGTTCGCATATTCGGCACAAACGACAATCTGTGCCCATCATGTGTGCACGGTCTACCACTCTCCTTTTCCATTCTAATTGGCTGGACTCCGTCGGGCTCTCGCTGCCCTCCAGTCGCGGTTGCCCCTACGCTTCTTTTTCATTCCCTGCCCTCTCTTTTCTTTCGCTCAGTACGTCCCTTCTCTCACTCTTTGCCCTCCCCTCTTATTTAGCTGTTGCTGGCTGTCAGAGTCCTAGGTGTCCACTAGCTGTAATTCCCCTGGCTTCTTTGCCTAGGTTAGTGGTCCCGCGAGGCCGACACCCATCCTCGCACTCTGAGGTACAACGCCCCTCGGGCCAACTCATAGTTAGTCGCCTCGCACTATTGCATAGAGAGGGCCTCACCTGTCACTCCCACTCTATCTTATGTTTAACCGTCACCGAGAGGCCGACACCCCGCCACAACGTTCTGTGGTCACGATATCCCCTCGTGCCAACGCATATAGAGCCTCTCACGCCGCTTGGCATGTAGCAGGGCCTCACCTGTCACCAAACCTAGTTTTAATTGTTTCGCCATTTGGCTTAGCTAGTATGCCAGCGCTCACACACACGCACACACTCGCACTGGGTCTCGTGAACCCCATGGGGTTTACACCACCACAGCTTCTGTTACCTACTGCCGAGCTTGCTCCTTTCAGCCTGTCCACCCGGACTCGGTCGTGCTTACTCTGCTTTCGGTCACGGTCGGCACTGCGGTTTTCCTCGTTCACCCTCACAGGTTTTAATACTCGTTTCAGCACATCTGTCCTCTCACACTGCCTTCCCTCCCCTCTTAGTTAGCTGTGGCTGGCTGTAAGGGTCTTAGGTGTCCACTAGTTTGTAGTTCCCTCCCTGGCTTCTTCGCCTTAGTTTAGTGGTCCCGCGAGGCCAACACCCATCCTCATACTCGGAGGTACTACGCCCCTCGGGCCAAATCATAGTTAGTCGCCTCGCACTATTGCATAGAGAGGGCCTCACCTGTCACTCCCACTCTATCTTATGTTTAACCGTCATCGAGAGGCCGACACCCCGCCACAACGTTTCAGTGGCCACGCTTTCCCCTCGCGCCAACGCATAGATAGAGCCTCTCACGCCGCTTGGCATCTAGCAGGGCCTCACCTGTCACCAAACCTAGTTTTTAATTGTTTCGCCTTTTTGGCATTAGCTAGTATGCCAGCCCGCACACATACACTCTTTCTCGCTCACACGCATGTTGGGTCGCTTATGCCTATGGCCTCTCCCGCAGCCGCTTCCTTTCCCGGATTTTCGGGGCTTGTCGTGGGTTGCCTACTTTGTAAACTCGTGTTTTTGCCTTTCTTTCACATACGGCTCTCATTTTTCTAGCACTTGCAGCACCTGGGTTTTCGGTCCTTCTTCCCCTTCCCCACGTGTACTGGCTTTGTTGATATGTTGTCCGCGATTGACTTTCGCTTCTTTTGCCACCTCTTACTTACATCAACTCTACCTATCCGGTCTATAACTTCACTTGTGGTACAGGTTTCTAGTCACACGCTTTTCCATGTCGCCATACCAGTTTATTACCATACTCAAGGTTTCAAGTTCTGGGAATTTTCAATCTCCGGTTTCCCATCTACATCCAAGTTTTATAATTACTATCAGACCTATATTACACTTGTCATCATGACCAGGCATCAATTTTCTATGTAGGGCGATATCTGCTTGATCCAAGGATAAATCCGACTGCCATTCTGGGGTCAAGAAGGAATTTTTCCCTAGCTTGTTGCAAATTGGAAAGCGCATCAAACTGGGTTTTTCGCCTTCTTTTGGATCAACAGTTTAATCACAGATGTGAGGTAGGCCGGAATTGGGGGTCGCTAGTCTTTTCAGCTAGGTTACTAGGTAGTCTAGTTGTCAAGCCGGTGTACAGTTTCTCGTGGACACACATATCTCCCACAGTCACCACGTTTACTTATTTATTTTGCAGCCCTGTCTCAAGAAATCTCACCTATTTATGCAGTCTATTGTTTACCGTCTCTACCCCACTCCCAGTTTACGCTAGATGGCCAACATGTTTTCCTTACTTCCCCATGCACAAGTTAGAGGGCCGTTGAAAGCGCCGGGCACCTCATTACTCACTCAGCTGTTACCTTTCAGATAGGTTATTTTAGGTTGTTGATTGCTTTTATATAGATTTCCTTTTTTGCCCTCTTTTATTACAGGCCTACCACGACGTCGGTTCCGGCACACCACAACCGACTTATTCCCCTTCCCTTTTTATTTCCTTTACGGCCTTATTTGCCCCTCACACAAATGTGAAGGCTTGGCCTGCAGTTGTGGGAGGGGCATGTTAACCTATTTAAACCCCCTCCTCACCTTCCTCAGTCCCGTTTCTGTTTTTGACGTTTTGCATGTCCCCATCCTCCACTCCCTTTATTTATACTTTTCATTACACCTCATGGGTGGGCCCTCTTTTATTACAGGCCTACCACAACGTCGGTTCCGGCACACCACAACCGACTTATTCCCCTCCCCTTTTATTTCCTTTACGGCCTTATTTGCCCCTCACACAAACAAAGGTAGTTTTGTTTAATTAAGTATGGCCAAAAGGTGGATTCCTAGCCGTTGGTGAACTGCACCTCCCTCCTGTAATAACAAGGGATCATGAAAGTTGTAGTTCCAAACACCTGTGGATCTATGTTACGGGGATGGTAACAAAATCACACAACAATAAAATCCATACCCTGATCCAGGAAACATCCCGAAGCGGACACATAAATGATGCACCTAGAGGAACCAGTGCCACTCAAGCTTCTCGTTAAGAACATGAGGTGACACTGTGTCCAGGAGGTGCATCTAGCAGACTTCTTTCTGCAATAATATTTTTTTCTCTGTTCCCTCCTCTAGTATGTGGGGGAACCCTTTCCAGTACTTGGTAATGTAACTGTGAAACGATGTTGCATGATTTTCTTACCATCCCTGTTTAGTTTTTCTCTCTCTTTTATTCCATCTTGGATGGCACGCTGTTTACCCTCACGAGGGAGTGAGGGTGGTCTCTATTCATTTAATCATTACTCTTTTTGTATGTGTTTTATGGTTCTTTCAACACTTTATCATATGTCTCACTTGTTGGGTCATCTGTCTGGTTATTTCTGTGATCCCTGGTTATGCACATATATATGTTGTATGTCTTGATACAGGTCTGTGTGTTCTGTATATTTCAATACAGTTAATTTTTATACCTATGCTTTATTTTCTACTGAACCTGTATGTGCATAAGCATTTCTGCTAGTTTGAATTATAATTTTGGTATACTATAATATCCCTTGAAATGCTTTGATGCTCTAAAATTCTGTTTTGCCACTTTTTGCAGACGATTGTTTAATTGTTTACCCGTTGCCTTGCAACGTCACCATACACCTGCCTACCGATCCAGGAAGTCACTGGAGGTGTTGAACTTGCTGGGGCTATGGAAAGTTACCACACATCAGATCCTTTTTGTGTATCTGATTACTTGGGGGCGGCACTCTGGGTCATGTAAGCATTTTGTTTGTGTATATATTGACTGTATCTTGTGTACACTGTAGGACATTATCATTGAGAAAGGGCTTTCACACGAAACATTGAATGTTGGTACTTTGTCGTCCAATAAACTGTGGTAGCACCTGAGTGTGCACACTGGATGCGCAGGACCCTTTTTCCTTCATTGTTTGCCAAATTACACTGATGGGACTACAGTGTGGATCTTCTGCAACACAGGTTTAACCTTTTTTTTGTCAGACTGTGATTGTGTAGGCATATTGTTTGTCTCTACCTCACCCTATGCATAGACAATGCTCAGAGTAGGCAGACCTACCAACATCTTCCTTCAGTACACACTGTGTAAAGTAAATAAATCACAGGTCAGTAAAACAACTAGGCAAGAGGAAGTTTTTATTTATTTATCTATTTATATCTATATATTTTTTCTTTTTTAATTCACTGGATGATGAGGGGTTTGACTATTCATGTCAAACCTGTTTCTGTCAACTTCTGCTCTGCTTTAGGGTGGTAGTGGATGTCGACTGGTTGTAGGTTGTGACAACTCCATAGATTCAAATACAGTACCAGTGAATCTTCTGTCTGCCCTAAGACTTTCTTGTTCTGCTTCTTTCCTCAGAAATACAGACTTGTGGTAACGTTACAGAAGTTTCTTCATAATGGTCCTAGTGAGATGACAGTTCACTCAACCCTACTTCCTTCTTTGCTGCACAGTTTGCTCTTTGCAAGTCAGCCATCTTGGAGTGATCTCAAACTTTGCTTCATTGGCGTGACACATTAGCCCCCACACCTTGCCTTGGGTCTGTTGAAAATACAGGTCAATTTGCATTGGTGTCAGTGGAAGCTGTGATATCACAGGCCTGTACACTGGCATTTGGCTGATTAAAGCTAATGGACATGTTGATAATGTCAGTACAAGTTATGTTGATGGTGGTGGTTATAATTATATATATATATATATATATATATATATATATATATAAACAAAAATAAAGAGATGCACTCTGAGGACTTAATAAGTGAAAAAAGGGTAATTTATTCCAATAAGTATTACATGAAAAATTAGCCGACGTTTCGACCCATTCGGGTCTTTCTCAAGGACCGTATTTGACTGTATGATATGGTAATTGCAAGGTGGGTGGGAGTAGGTGACATGTTATATGTATAAGTGTATGAATGTGACAGGGTGAGTGGGTCTGACAGGGAGGTGAGATGGGACTATTTGACTTATGATCTGTTTGGAGTATGTAGATAGTTGAGTGTCTTAATGACAATGGGTATGTTCATGGGCGTCCGCAGGGGGGGGCACTTGCCCCCCCCTGGATTTTTCAGCTTGTTCTGCTATTTTGTGTGGGATTTAAAATGAACTGCAATACCGGCGCCGGCCAGTAGGTGGCGCTGTGTATGGAGAGAGACAGGGATAGGAAGCTGCATCTTATCCCTGCTTCTCTCTGCTGATTGAAACCGCAGGGGAACAACACATGCAGCCAGAGACAGCCTACAGATCAGGGGAGTGAGGGGTGGGGGGAGGATTTGAGAGGGGGGCAGCAGCCTATAGATTAGCAGCAGCTGGTTTGGGGCAGCTGCCTATGATTTCAGGGGGGGGCAGCAGCCTTAGATTTGGGGCAGTGTTCATAGATTTGTGGGGCAGCCTCAGATCAGGCAGCAGCCCATAGATTTGGGGGAGTGTGGGCAGCAGCCTATGATTTGGGAGTGGGGCAGCAGCCCATAGATTTGGGGAGGGGGGCAGCAGCCCATAGATTTGAGGGCAGCTGCAGCCTTTAGATTTCCAAAGGCAGCCCATAGATTTGGGAGGTCAGCAGCCTATAGATTTGGGGGCAGCAGCCCATAGATTTGGGGAGGGGGTGAACAGCCTTTAGAATTGGGTGTAGCAGCCCATAGATTTGGGGAGGGGGCAGCAGCCTATAGATTTGGGGGCAGCAGCCCATAGATTTGGGGGGGGGCAGCAGCCCATAGATTTTTTTGAGGGGGCAGCACTTCTCACTCGATTTGGGGGGGGCAGCAGCCTATAGATATATAGAAATGAACAGGAAGGGTCAGCAAGGAGCTGGAAGGTAAAGCCGCACAAAGGTAAAGTAGAAGGAGCAGAAAGGGTAAGAAATGAGCTGGAAGGGGCAGAAGGAGCACAAACATAAAGTAGGAGAATGAGCAGGAAGGGCCTGCAAGGAGCAGGAAGGAGCAGAAAGGGGCAGAAATGAGCTGGAAGGAGCAGAAGGAGCACAAACATAAAGTAGGAGAATGAGCAGGAAGGGCCTGCAAGGAGCAGGAAGGAGCACAAAGGGACAGCAAGGAGCACAAAGGTAAAGGAGCAGAAAGAATCAGAAGGAGCATAAAGGTAAAGTAGGAGAAAGAGCAGAAAGGGACAGCAAGGAGCACAAAGGTAAAGTAGAAAAGGGAGCAGAAAGGGTCTGCAAGGAGCAGAAAGGGATCAGAATGAGAAAGGAGCAGAAGGGCGTAAAATAAGCAGAAAGTAGCAGAAAGGTAAAAGAGCAGAAGGGGCCAAGGATAGAAAACAGTGTCAGAAGAAAAAAAAGACTGTCAAATGAAGGAGAGGAAAAGGAGATTGGAGCAGGAAGGACAAATGAAGTGAACCTCCACTTTATTCTGGACACCACATCATAAGGCTTTGGTACCTGGGCCAGGCAGGGAAACGCTGGACCTACTCATCTCCAAAGGTAAAAAAATATCGGTGTTAATGTGTTCACTTTTATTTACTGAGTGTCAGGAAGCACAGAGTGCCGTTGGGTAGGGGTGTTGCTGATTGGCTAGAGCGGTCAGCTGGCACTCTAAACCAATCAGTAGCTCCCCATTCATAAAAAAGTAAAAATATTTTATGAACCGGGAACTAGCGATTGGCTTAGAGCGTCAACTGACCACTCTAGCCAATCAGCGGCACCCATGCCTGACGCCAATCTGCACTTCCTGACACTCTGTTTCAGAAGCCAAATACCACTGAGCGACCTGGAGCTGGAGGAAGCCTTTGGGGTTAAACCATTTGAGAGCGATTTAACCCCCTAAAGGAAAGCGAGCACCCAGGGGCTTCCTGGCATCATAGCATTTTCATTTAGGTGAAGTTGTTATGGTGACCAGAAATGTCCTTTAATTTGCTTAAAGGAACACTATAGTGTCAGGAATACAAACCTATATTCCTGACACCATAGTTGTGAAAACGCTATTCACCCTGGCTTTATGTGATAATAGCTATGCCCCTTCCCTTTCATGACACTGTCAAAAAGTTACCAAGCATGGATGTCATTACAATTATGCCCCCCCCTGGAAAAATTCCTGCGGACGCCCATGGGTATGTTGTAGCATATTTGTGTGGAATGTTAGTGAGTGCGTGTGAATGACAGGTGTATTTGTGTTGAGTGCTAGAATAGGAATTTAGTGGTGTGATTTTATAGTTACAGTATGTTCATAAGGAGCATATTTGTGTGATGTTTTATTGTGCATGTACAGTGTGCCCTCTGTTTCCAATTCCCATCTGTCCCACCTTTTCTCTCTCCGTGCTGCTCTTTTCATTTATTTCCCGTCACATGTTTTCCTCTCCACCTTTCCTTAATTATGCCTCTCTCCACATAACTTTCCTTTTCTCCAACTGTTCCCTCTTCTCGTTCCCCCCTTTTTTTGCTTGTCCCCATCATTCCCCCCATTTCTCACTTGTAAGCCTCTTCTTTCCTCAGTTCTTCCACCCTGCTTCACATAATTGTTCTCTTTTCTTACTCATCCATTACCTTTTCCCTTGAGTCTCCTCTTGTTCGTATATCCATCCTTCACTTACTTCTTCTGCTCTTCTCTCCATCCTACTCCAGTTGTTTACTTCTCTTCCCTTCTTCCCCTGTGTCTCACTTCTCACTCGCCCCCTAAGCCCACTTTACTTCTTGTCCAGCTGTGTGGGGGCTAAAGCAGTAAATGTAGTAAATGTTTGTGAGAGTATATCACATTTGCAGCTCATGGAAACCTAAGCTGCATAAAAGACTAAATAGGAAATGTAAGATAAAGATAGAGGTGGCCACAAGGGACAGTAGAACTTTTCTTTCCCTACACCCTGGACTAAAAAAGTTATTCCAGAATCACATTTATTTTTGTTTCTTGTCAAAATATTGGTTTAGACAGAAGAAGTGTAATGATATTGATGTTACAAAGTTTTGGAGTCCAGTAGCCAGATCAGCAATGTTTTCTGCCAGAGGTAGCCACTCGTTACCCAGGTGGTTGAGCCCCTGAGCCTTGAGTGGCCTTCTGGTCTTAAGCAGAGATGGGAGACTGGAACAGAAAGATGATAATCGTAGTGAGGCAAGCCGAGGTCAGTGGGAAGGAGAAGCAGCAAAGTCAAAACAGTCCAAATTCAGCAACAGGAAGGAGAAACAGGAACACGCTTGATTAGAGAGTACAGGAATCACAATAATCTGGCAAAGGTACAGAGACAGGAAGTGGCTTTTATAGGCCAAGAACCAGACACCTGACCAGACACAGCTGAAGAGAGTTGTCACTGATAACCTTGACTCTACAAGCAATGGTATCAGATCTCAGGTAAATTTGCAAAAGGCAGGCTGGTGTACTGGTAAGGAAGAGGTTTAGCACCATGTAAAACAGGGTTCAAAACCCAGCAGAGTCAGTTCCTCACAAGAAGGTACCATGTGTTGCTTGGAAATGGTTTATCCAGCATGTTGTTGAGAAGGTTTTCCAGAATTGCTGAAGTTCAAAGCAGGGCTACCAGATGTGCAGGTATGATCCCTTCTCGCCGCACTGTTTCCAGTAAAGTTCTGTTGGTGTCTTCTGCATATGGTTTAAATTAACAGATGTCATCTACTATCAGAATAGTGCATTAAGAGGGGCTAGGGCCTGACTGCCATGTTGTGCTGTTGTGTTTCTCTGGAGCTCCACCATACTTGGTTTAAATATACTGTGAAGAAATTACAGAGTTATTTCGTTTATTTTACTTTTTTCCATTCGGTAGCTGTAACTACCGAACACCAACCACCTCCCTGGCTCATTATCTTTAAAGAGAACAGTTGTGTGGCCGCCGTTCGTATAGTTGGACGCCACGTGCAGGAGAAAACGGCCTGGAACTAAAATCGGACACTTGACTTCCCGAACACCGCTCAAACTTTACGAACGCCTGCTTCCTCTTCCCGAACAGCCAGGAGAGTGCTGTTCGGTAGTTTGGTTCCCACGAACCAGGGGAACAATCGCTACTATGAGCCAGGGAGAGCAGTTTGTGCATTTGTTCGTTTTTAAGACTTGTCGAAATAGACCGACCGCACAGCCTAAACTCATGGAACTGTTTCTGGGCAGAAGCCTTGTGTGCAGTTGGTTAAAATTGGACTTCCATAAAATTTCAAAACCCCTGAACTGATCTGGGTGATTTTTGGATATGTTGGTCACCAAGATCAGGGCTATCAGGGGATATGACATTTATGGGGATTTCATGTGTTTTGGGGTACTTTTCAAGTTTTGTGGAAATTGTGTTTTTTCTGCCTGGAGATAATTAAATTATTACAGTATCTGACTCAATCATCTCCAGGCAGAGAGGAGGGAATTATCTGTTTGTATTGGGAGTGTCACAGTTTGTCACTGTATTGTTATTGGCTGTACGCTTTGTGTCCCTGTCCCCCACAATTGCATGGGGACTTGCATAAAAGCCAGTGTGGCACCCATTAAAGTCATTCCTGTTACACCCTTCATCTAGTTTTGGCTGATGTTTGGGTACCTGTCTACTTTACTTGGAGAATCTACTTGGGAGACTGTCATTCGTATGGAGAATCATTCAACTCAACACCCGAACTTTGACCTATAATCACTCTGGCTTAGGCAGTTCGGGAGGAAATAAATGAATGGGTAGCTGTTATACCAGCGTTCGTTACATATACTGTGTGATATATTGTTTCTGTTCACAAGACAAGAAATCACTACTCACAATGTAGGGATATCCTATGCAAATACAACCAACTGTTAGACTCACTGTGGGGGCAAAGGTTTAAAAGTAATGTCAGGAAGTATTACTTTACTGAGAGGATAGTGGTTGCATGGAATAACCTTGCAGCTGAAGTGGTAGAAGTTAACACAGTGAAGGAATTTAAGCAAGTGTGGGATAGGCATAAGGCTATCCTAGCTATAAGATAAGGTCAGGGACTAATGAGAGTATTTAGAACATTGGGCAGACTAGATGGGCCGAATGTTTCTAATCTGCCATCACATTCTATGTTTCTATCTCCAGCAATATCACTCAGAAGTTGGGCCTTGCTGGGCTGAGAGCCATTAGGGGATTGTGCCTATCACATTGCCAACATTTGTGGAGAGATACCGAGAGGGAGACGTCCAGGCAATAGACCAAAGTGCATGGACCAACTCTCCATAAAAAAGGACATTCTTGTGTATGGCTTGGTCAGTGGTGAACAATCCATATAATGCCTAGAGCTGGCATGGAGAGGTTCCGAGACCCTAGTTTTGCAGCTGTATATTCATTAGTAGCACTTGTGCAACCCCCCCAACCTTACCTTGTGTGAAAGTAGAGTGACTGTATTCCATAGCGAAATTTACAGGTTAATATTCCGGCCTTCCTTTGGTTTTAAGTTTTGTTTATATTTCCATACATGTCTTAATGAGTCTTATGTCTCTCCCTTTTAGGGTAGTTACACAGATGTTACGACCCGAGCTGGGTGGTCTGTCTATGGCTTACTAATAAGATTTCATACATTGTTACATTGGCATACATTTTGTCTTTTTCTTTTTGGAACAGTATTAGTTTTACCTTAACTTAACTTAGACAGCACAGTTAGCTGCCTTGTAATACTCCTACTAATACTAGCTCAGGTATTAGCTAGCTTAGTAACTACCTAACATTTTACACCATAACAGCACATGAAAAAGTAAAATTTAGGAGAATCCTACTTTAGTTAGTGAATTATGCATATGGGCTATCTGTGCTAATGTTATTCTTTTTATTTTACTATTACATTATTTTCTGTTAAAGCGACATATATTTCATTCCCTATACCTTAAAGGGACACTATAGTCACCACAATAACTACAGCTTAATGTAGTTGTGCTGGTGTCTATAGGCTGTCCCTGCAGACATTTTAATGTAAACACTGCCTAGGGACATGTCCAGTGGCAATCAGTCAGATGCCACTAGAGGTGCTTCCTGTAGTGCAGCATTGATGTTTACCTTCTCAATACTCTGCATGGAGGCGCTGATCTTGGCGTAGAGCAACATTTTGCTGCGTTTGCTCATTAGACTCCCAATCCTTTCCTATGGGAAATTATTGTATTGGCTAAGATTATTAAGATTAATGATCTCAACCAAGGGGGTGCAGGGTTGGCAGAGCTACCTCGCACGATTCTGGAATAAAGGTAAGTTTAAAGTCTTTTTAAGGGAGGTAAAGTGGGGGGGGGAGAGGGGGGAAGGGTGGCCACCTAAATAGTGTTTTTAACACTATAAAGTCAGGAATAAGCGTTTGTATTTCTGACCGTATAGTGTTCCTTTATTGTTTTATCTGCTGTCATTTTTCTATATTATCTAAAAAGAGTGACTATTTTTTTCATGAGAAAATGTATGCATATAACTATTGTACTACAAAGTGATACTTCTCATATATTGTCATTTGAATGCTAAGTGGTATGTCTGGTTTTTGGCAGCCATCACCAGGGCCGGACTGGGGATACGAAGCAGCCCTGGAAAAAAATCTATGCCAGCCCCATAAGTCATTGTGCTATGTAGGGTGTTATATATTAAAGGACCACTATAGTGCCCTGAGGGTGCCCCCACCCTCAGGGTCCCCCTCCCGCCCGGCTCTGGAAGGGGGAAAAGGGGTAAAAACTTACCTTTTTCCAGCGCTCGGGGCGGGGAGCTCTCCTCCTCCAATCCTCCTTCTCTCCTCCCCGTCGGCTGAATGCGCACGCGCGGCAAGAGCTGCGCGCGCATTCAGCCGGTCACATAGGAAAGCATTATCAATGCTTTCCTATGGACGCTGGCGTACGCTCACTGTGAAGATCACAGTGAGAAGCACGCAAGGGCCTCTAGTGGCTGTCAATGAGACAGCCACTAGAGGAAATAGGGGAAGGCTTAACCCATTTTTTCATAAACATAGCAGTTTCTCTGAAACTACTATGTTTATGAAAAAATGGGTTAACCCTAGCTGGACCAGGCACCCAGACCACTTCATTAAGCTGAAGTGATCTGGGTGCCTAGAGTGGTCCTTTAATATATATATTGATACATTTCTTCTTCTAATTCAAAATATTAGTCCTTTCAGGGTAATTAAATTATACAGTAAAGCATACTCACACACAGACACAGACAATCTTACTGATGCACACAAATAGGCTCATTGACAGACAATCTCAATGACACACACAGACAAGGTTACTGGCACACACAAATTTAGTACAGACAAACTCTGATACACACACAAGCTTACTACAGACAAGCTCACTGTCACACACACACGCTCACTACAGACAAGCTCACTGATGCGCACACACTCTCCCTACAGACAAGCCCATTGACACACACATGCTCCCTACAGAAGAGCTTACTAACAGATTCACTACAGACAAGCTCACTGACACACACATGCTCACTACAGACAAGCTCACTGACACACACACTCACTACAGACAAGCTCACTGACACACGCTCACTACAGACAAGCTCACTGACACACACGCTCACTACAGACAAGCTCACTGATGCGCACACACTCTCCCCACAGACAAGCCCATTGACACACACATGCTCCCTACAGAAGAGCTCACTAACACAGATTCACTACAGACAAGCTCACTGACAGCTCACTACAGACAAGCTCACTGACACACACGCTCACTACAGACAAGCTCACTGACACATATGGTCACTACAGACAAGCTCACTGACACACACGCTCACTACAGACAAGCTCACTGACACATATGGTCACTACAGACAAGTTCACTGACACATATGGTCACTACAGACAAGCTCACTGACACACACGCTCACTACAGACAAGTTCACTGACACACACGCTCACTACAGACAAGCCCACGATCACACCCATGCTCCTTACAGACAAGAGCTCACTAACACACACACATATGATCCCTACAGACAAGCTCACTGACACACATACAAACTCACTCACTAGCAGGCACACACACAAACTCACTAGCAGGCACACACACACACAGAGGCTCCCTCACTAGCAGGTGCGCACACACACACAGAGGCAAACAGTCACTGACACTGAGGCAAACATCCACACATACAGACAGGCAGACAGCCACACACACACAGGCAGACAGTCACACACACACACACACACACACAGCCACACACACAGGCAGACACTTACACACACACAGTCACACACACACACACAGTCACACACACAGACAGTCACACACAGACAGTAACATACACAGGCAGACAGACACACACACAGAGGCAGTTACACACAAAGGCAGTCACACGCACAGTCACACGCACACACAGACAGTCACACACAAACACACACTAACAGTCACACACTCACAGACAGTCACAGTCACACACAAACACACACACACAGACAGTCACACACACACAGGCAGTCACAGTCACACACACACAGTCACACACACACAGACTTGTTGTTGGGGAAGCAGGGACTCCTTCCTGCTTCCCATGCTGCAATTAGCCGGCCCCGCCGCACAGTAAGCTCCGCCTCTGCCGCACGCTAAGCCCCGCCTCCGCCGCACAGTAAGCTCCGCCCCCGCCGCAAATTATTATTATTTTTTTTTAAATGATCCCGGGCGGCCATGTGTGAGCTGTGCCGGCCGCCTGGCTCCCCCTGCTCCCATGGGGCTATGTGCGGCCGCACAGCTCACACATAGCCGGCCGAGATCACAGGAGCTGTCAGACCGGCCCCAGGTGCCGCGGCCCACCGGGAAATTTCCCGGTATCCCGGTGGGCCAGTCCGGCCCTGGCCATCACTCATCAAAATAGTAATTTACAAAAAAAAAGAATAGTGTTTTAAAGGTCTGTTCCTTGTGTGTAACACATATTATGAGGAAGACTGTCACTTCCAATATTTCAGTCCAGTCAAGGCCGGATTAACATAGGGTCTGATGGAGCTGCAGCTCTAGGCCCATGTCCATGAGATAGGCCCATTGCTCAAAAAATTAAAAATAATAATTATGTGGCTGTAGGGAAACAGAACTTGTGCGGATTGGCTAACAATGAAATTAGTTCATGTAAAGCTGTCTTTGTGCACAATGCAAATGCTCTTGCTGCTTCAATCTATCTAACTCTGTGGCATGTTCCCTCTCTTCTACACTCACTACATTCACATTTTCTCTGTCCAGGACTGGATAACAGGAGCTTCTGCCTGCTAGTAAGAAAGTAAGAAGAGGAGTGGACCAACAAGTGCTAGGGGACAGTCCTTAGAAAGCGTGCAGCGAGCGCATCATTAGACGCATTTATGTCAAGCTCTCTATGCTTTCTGCATAGTATGTGTGGTGACATTCTGTCATCAAACTAATATGGTGACCAGGGATCATGTGACCAAGCTCTTACAGTGGGATAAGCTTTACCCTTTTGAAATGTTAATTGGTAATTCAATACCTTTACTAGTCAGGAAAGAGATAACCACTCCCCCCTATCTCCATTCCTCTCTGTTCCTTCTTGGCTGTGCTACTGAGCAGTCCTTTAAGCAGACATGGGCTAATTTCTATCATGGTGAACTGTGAGTGGGATCTGGTGATTTTATAAGATGTAGTTGTTATTGTTAGTTAGGTTGTTGTTGCTGTTGTTGTTGGTATAGTTAGTTAGATTGTGTGTCATTATTTGTATGTTGTTGTTGTTTTGTCTCTGAATAAATATTTGTTAAAGTAGACGGACCAGAGTTTATATGTGTATGCGTACATAATAATTTATAGAGTTTGGTAATACACCACATTTGGCGACCACGAATTTTAGACTTCTACAACAAATGTTTGTGAGGCGCAATAACTACCATATTGATACATAATCTAAGAGAAAGAGACTATATAGCATAGGATTCATTTTGTTGAAACAAATATACATATTTGTTTTGTTGACTGTTTTGAATTTGTGTATTGTGACTGACAGACCATATTTTGATGCAAATTGTAGCATTTATAGGTTTAACTTTGTTTCTGTACAGTTTTAAAGTATTGGTGATAAAAGGGGAAAATTGAATAGCATTGGAACCTTTGATGTTTTGGCCATTTTTAATTGCCCATGTGCTGTATTGTCTCTCTTGTTGCAACTAACTAGAGCTGATAATTGGTGGCTTAAGCATCCTTCCTCAGAACAGGCCTTATCTGTTTCAGCCATAAGAACATTCAAGGTTGACTCTGGTAGAGATTTAGATGGCAAATGGAGAAGCCAAAGGTGGGATGTACCTCAGAACAAGAGGGATAATGAGAACTGGAGACCAAAACAGGACTTTGACAAAAGATGGAGAGATCCACAGAGGGACCATAGGAATAGGGACAGTTCTAAAGGAAGTAATGTAATGGGAGATAATTGGAAAAATAGATGGGAGGAGCCTAAGGTAATCAATAATAATTGGAATAATAATAATAACACCTGGGAGAAGCTAAAAAGGAGAGATAACTGGGAAAATCACAGATGGCAAGAAAAACAGAGAAACAACAGGAACAGTTATTGGGAGAATAATTGGAAAAGGAACCATAGATGGGATGATCAGACCAATAGACGGAATTGGGATAATTGGAGGAATAAAGAAGGGAATAGAGACTACTGGGACCTAAAGAGACAGACTGAGAGATTGGAGGCAGACGTGAAAGCGCTTAGGGAACAGATGAGAGAGGGAAATACTGATCAATTGGGGGTCCCCAGCAATGAATAACTCCCATAATTTTTGTTGTCCTCTACATCTGTATGTATGTTTGTTTTTTCTTTTGTTTCTATATTTTATCTGTCTCACCATTATCTCGTAACACTCCAGTTTAAAGAGGACCTTAGTATGTATTGTTATATATATATAAATATATATATATATATATTTTTTTTAGTCATACTAAGGATAAGCCTCTAAATTCATTCATTACAGTCAGGTGGGCCAAATTCCAAATAATTTTTGTTTTTATTAGTTTAGCACGCCTGCACTGCCAGCTATGTTTTATTTTTTGATGCTGGATTAATAATTATAAATTCATAGATTAAGTGAATTGTTGCCAACGTGAGGCTTATATTTGATCACACTGGAGAGATGTGATAGTGTAACTTTCTGTTGGTTTACAACAGTAAAAACTTTAAAAGCATTTTTTTTTAAATTTGGTTCCCAACAAATATAACCTCAAGTTGATTTTTGATTTTGATTTTTGAATAGCAACAGACAGTTTTCTATAGATTGCACGCTGCCAAACTGTGTAATGGTAGCATTCAATCTACTTTTTTTTTCTTCTCTCTCCATCTTTGATGCTTTGTTTTTTTTGTCATTAAGAATATAGGGAAATTAGATTGCTTTGAGTGAAGATGGCATAAATAATAAAGTGAAAATGTATGCTATTTGTTCTATTTGGCTATCCGCAGGGGGTTAAATAGTTATGGGTATGAGAATTTGCACCTACGTTCAATTGCGAATACATTTTTCACCCTTACATCTTTCCCACTCACGTTCATGTATAATAATGTTCGGTTTAAACTATGTACATTTTGTGATTATTGCATGTATTCATCAGTAAATTATAAAATAACTAATATGGTTTTGTGTTCAACTCACCATCAAGTGTGGAGTAAATGTCTAAATTAATCAAAATTTCAGGAGACATTTGTGGGTCTTTTAAATACCTCTAAAATGTAAACATAGCCTTAAGACACCACAACCAAATAGATTTTATTAGACAAAACTAGTTAAGCCTTTGACACAAGACAATATGCTGTTTACTGTTGTACATATTTCATTGTCTGTGTTTGATTCAAAGAACATTTTAATTGGAAGGCCCAGAGAGGCGAAGGTAACTGACATGTCCTGTCACAGTTTACTATACAGATGAAGAAGTGTTGGGATTACCAAGACAAACTATTATCCTGAAAATGATTACTATTCAGATGAAGAGGTGCTGGGATTACACGTCAAACTATTATCCCGAAAATGGATACTATACAGATGAAGAAGTGCTGAGATTACCAAGTCAAACTATTAACACAGCCCAGAATGAGGGTAAAGTAACAGCAAGAAGCAGGAATTTGTGTCATTTCAAGGTGGTCACAGAATGAGTTTACCCTACACTCATGAACTTGCATGTGTCATTAAACCTACAAACCTCAAGCTTTGTAATGGATTGGCAAAGACAATATTCAAGGAGAGTTCATTCTAAAATCACAGCTATCAAGCACACAGATCAGTCACAGTCTTCAGATTCCAGTCCAAGGCGAAATTAAACATCATATTGTGTCATAAACTAGTGATAATTACTGTATGGGGTTGATTGCGTCTAGATATTACTACTTCACATGAACACATTACCATATAATATTAATGAACAACTACCAGGGTTCTTACCAACCCACTTGGGCAGTGGTTAATTTAAAAATGGAACAACTGAAAACAATTGAAATTGGGGGAATGTGGGGTGATGCAACCCCTGTTTGACTATATTCTCTCACTTTTAAATGTGCTCAACATAAGAGAAAAAAAAGTGAGGGAATGTGGTGACATTCTGTCATCAAACTAATATGGTGACCAGGGATCATGTGACCAAGCTCTTACAGTGGGATAAGCTTTACCCTTTTGAAATGTTAATTGGTAATTCAATACCTTTACTAGTCAGGAAAGAGATAACCACTTCCCCCTATCTCCATTCCTCTCTGTTCCTTCTTGGCTGTGCTACTGAGCAGTCCTTTAAGCAGACATGGGCTAATTTCTATCATGGTGAACTGTGAGTGGGATCTGGTGATTTTATAAGATGTAGTTGTTATTGTTAGTTAGGTTGTTGTTGCTGTTGTTGTTGGTATAGTTAGTTAGATTGTGTGTCATTATTTGTATGTTGTTGTTGTTTTGTCTCTGAATAAATATTTGTTAAAGTAGACGGACCAGAGTTTATATGTGTATGCGTACATAATAATTTATAGAGTTTGGTAATACACCACAGTATGCCCTTAGTTGGCCAACCTGCATGATTGGCAGGAAGCCAGACATGCATTCACACCATGATGACTTTCTAATTCATCGGGCAGATTTTTTTGGGCATGATTGCCCCTTCGGACGGTTCTGGTTACGTGATCACCATCAGTGGCCCACCCTTTTACCCAGCCCACCTAAATCCTGCTTCACCAGACACTGCTGTTAGAGGGTATGGATTTACTTGAATGATGAAAGTTAGACATTAGCATAGGGTATGTGTTTTCTTATAGCTATATCCTGTAAATTTCCCTCCAGCACCACCTCCACCAGATACATGTTGCTTGGGAGGTATGACTGTTTCAGTGTTTTCTTTCGATAAAATTCTGTAATTAGGCCTATCATAATTGTCAGCACCAGGCCCAATGGGCTCTTAATATGGCCCGTTGTCCAGTCCTCCAGTTCTCAGGAGGTCCCTGTTACCCCAATAGGCAATGACATATGTATATTGGACACCAGATGATTTGTGTATCAAATAGGAAATTAGTACCTTTCAATGATATCTCATAAGCAAGATGTGATAGCTTTCAATACTGCTTCAACTGAAGATAACATGTTCAAAGTAAACCCAATGTTTAAGACAGGTAAAGCATGCCAAATTTGAATCTGGGAGAATTGTGTGATATAAGACTCAGGAAAGTAAGGGAGTCTTGGACCCCCTGATTGAGAATTAAGCATTTGGGCTAGAATTGTGGCAAAAAAATTAGTATCATTATGTAGAAGTGCTATAAGATGAAAATGGCCAGGGTCCATATAGGACTTGTCAGGTTTAGTAAGAAGACATATGTTTGCAGTCAACATATCTAAAGGTAGTGTACCTTGTTTAAACAGAACATTGAACATCGAATGTGAGGGAGGGACTAGAGAATGATAGAATTCTTTGTAACACAGGTTGCAAAAACCATCTGGTCCCAGACATCTATTACATTACAATAAACCTTTGACAACAGATCCTTGGATTCTGATGAGATATGTGAAGATGGAGTCATGAATGCTGATCAATCTTGGTTATGCAGAGGATGGACATTTGAGAAAGTAGAATAATTGTGGAAAGTGTTAGGGGCAGTAGTGATTGACCCAGAGGACATTCAAATCCTAGAAACGATTTTGGTGTTTTATGTACTCTAGGATAACTAGCCAAAAGAGAATGAGAGGTATTTGCTTTTCATAAAACCTTTTTCTTGACCCCTGTAGTGTTTTGGCTGTATCATCAATGAAGGTTCACATTATTTTTATTTTCAATTCAAATACATATTGAAAAAACAGGTTCGTGAATACTGGCCAAAAAGTAGGAAAATTATAAACTCACCTGAGTTTCACATTACACCCAGGCATACAGTGGTCAGAGAACACTGGTGGCATAAAAAAAAAATCATCTGATTGTTCTCTACATTCTAATAAGAGAATGTAATTTGAATCTAAATAAGACACAGAAAAAAGTTAGAGACTGGGATTAGGGCAGAAACCTCGCGCTTCCTGTCTCTTAACTAGAGAGGTCACATAGACTGGGTAATAGGGGATAACCCAAAATATACAATAATAGAAAAGTTAAATAATCCCAATAATCACTTCTATAGAAAGTGACCAATGGGATAAAGGCCCAGTCGAATCTGAAAAAAATATTGGAAAACAATACAATCTTTATTTATATCTCTTTAAAAATAATGAAGGGAGACATACAAAATAGGGATAAAGTAGTAAATATACCCCAAGAAAAAAAAAGTCAGGAAAAGGGGGAGGATGCTATTAGTATATCCCTACAGCTATGTTTATGCAGCATGTGTCCAGTAAAGCAACTCTTAATTAAATAAAACTGTTAGAAAAAAAATGGACACAGATTGCAGAAGGGGCTGTAGAATGAAAACAGTTGCTGTATATAACACTCTAAGTCCTATCCATGTCTATTAGATTCAGAGTACCGCTGTATTGGTATGGCTGAACAGTGCCTTATAATTATTGCTGAAATTAGATGACAGGATAAATGGTAAACTGAAGGTTCACTAAACAGTGAACTGTATGGTCATAGAGCAACTATTAGCAAAAGGAAACAAAAAGGACCAAAAACAAACCCAAAATGGAGTATATAAGGGCAATGGGAATATAGCTTATATCCTAAAGTTATTATAAAGTAAACTTGCCAGGAAAAGTGCTTAAGTACTTCAATAACTACTCATAGCAATTAAAATACCATGAATAGTGCAAGTAACATTACCCCTCAAACAGCGAAAAATAAGCACCTCTCATAGCTAAGGAAGAGAGCAGCAACTAATCATGCAAAGCAATCCAGTCACATAGATGTAAAATCCCTTGCCACTGATCCCTACTAGAGTTGAGCGGACACCTAGATGTTCGGGTCTGGCGGGTTCGGCCGAACTTTGAAAAAAAAGTCCGGGTTCCTGATCGAACTTAACCCCAAACCCCATTGAAGTCAATGAGGACCCCAACTTTTGGCCACAAAAATGCCTCTAAAAAACTCCTGGAAAGGGCTAGAGAGCTGCAAAAGGAACTAAAATGGGTAGGAGTAGGACAAGAGTAGGACAAGTGCCCTGCAAACAAATGTGGATAGGGAAATCACTTAAAATAACATAAAAATTAAAAATACAGCTGTATCATAAAATTTCACTAGATGGAATCTTTGATTTTAGCTTTGGAAGAACATAAACCAAAATCTAAAGCATGGCTCTCAGGAGGATCACCAGAATTATCCATTTGAGAGAGGGTTGGAGTGCAGGGTATTCTCTTTCATTGTTCAAAATGAGCTCAACTCCTGATGCATGGAGAAAAGGCCTTCACAAGCCTCTGCTATTGTGTACATAGTTTATACTACGTGACCAATAGGTTGAGGAGGCGGTGACCGTGGCGGTGTAGGTGGAAGCGGTGGTGGAGGAGGAGGAGGAGGTAGCCAACACTGTTTTTTATTTGTTTGTTTTGTTTTTGGGTTTTTTTTGTATTTTTTTTTAAATTGGGGTAGCCCTCAAAATATTGGTACATGTAAAAAAAGAAACATTTGCGGCCTGTGATGCATTTCTTGCAGTCCTGCTGATGCCAGGGCCGGCACTACCTGTTAGGCGAACTAGACAGCCGCCTAGGGCACCCCTTTGGAAGGGGCGCCGCCAGGAGCGCCGGCCCCCCTCTTGCTGCAGCCACCCGAGCACTCTGTAGAGAGCCTCAGGCGGCTGCAGCTTTGCCCGGGTGGTGCGTCCATGAGGGCGCACCGCCCGGGTGCAGCATGAGGAGAGGGGCTGACAGGAGGGAAGCGCTCAGCGCTCAGTGCTCCCTCCTGTCACTCCCTCATTGTAGCGTGACCTAGCCCTCTATTGGTCCGCGGGTACAGGGAGCATCTGTCTCCTGTACCTGGCCGGACTAACAGGAAGTGCACACTGAGTGCACTTCCTATTAGTCCGGCCAGGTACAGGAAACAAAAGCTACCTGTACCCGCGGACCAATAGAGAGCTCGGCAACTCTACAACAATGGTAGAGGGGGACAGGAAGGGGGTGGAATGACAGGAGGGGAATTGACAGGGAAGGGGAATTGACAGGACGGGAGGGGGGAAGTGGGGGATTGACAGGAATGGGGAATTGACAGGAAGGGATTGATAGGGAGGGTGGGGAATAAAAAGGAGGGTGGGGGAATAAATTGAAAGGGGGGATACATTGAAATGGAGGGTAGGGAATAAATTGAAAGGGGGGTGGGGAATAAATTAAAAGGGAGGGGGGATAAATTGACAGGGAGTGGGGATAAATTGACGGGGGGATAAATTGACAGGAGAACTGGGGGGAATAAATTGAAAGGGAGGGTGGGGAATAAATTGAAAGGGGGGAATAAATTGACAGGGGGGAATAAATTGAAAGGAGGATGGGGAATAAATTGATAGGAGGGAAAGAAATCTCACAGGGTGGGTGGGAAGAAATTGACAGGGAGGGGAATTGATGGGGGAGGGAGGGGGAATGAGAGTGACAACGGGGGAGAAGAGAGTGACAAGGGAGGGGGGAGAAGAGAGGGACAAGCAGGGGAGAAGAGAGTGACAAGGGAGGGGGGAGAAGAGAGGGACAAGCAAGGGAGAAGAGAGGGACAAGGGGGGGAGAAGAGAGTGACAAGGGAGGGAGAGGGGGGAGAAGAGATTGAAATCCATCACACATACACACAATGCACCCCTTACACACAAAGACAATGCACCCCTTGCACACAGAAAAACACACAATGCATTACACACACAGACACACACACAAGCAATGCAACCCTTACACACAATGCATCCCTTACACACACAGAAACACACAATGCATTCCTTACACACACTCAGTGCACCCCTTACACACACTCAATGCACCGCTTACAGACGCACACACTGCATCCCATACATACACAGAAACACACCTTGCAGCCCTTACACATACAAACACAGATTCACACAATGCATTCCTTACACACATATCAGGACATCCCCCTACTCCACCCCCTGTGAACAAACTCATTGGTGGAACATGAAGGTGGACCCTGGGACCCAGACTTTGAGCTGTGTAAAGGGCCTTAAAAAAATGGAGCTGCTTCCCGTTCTCCCAGAACATTGATTTTTGTGACCACAGTTACAAACAGCCTCCGGAGAGCCTGTTCTACACCAGACCAGTGGAGCCAGACTGCAGCTAGAGCCCATCATCATCCTCATCTGGTTGTAAGTAGGCAATCTAGTATCTAATCTCTAGTCCCCAGAACCACTTCAGCTTAATGTAGTGGTTCTGGTGTCCATAGCCTGTCCCTGCAGGCCTTTTAATGTAAACATGGCGGCACTGCAGCACTGGCGTTAGTTAACATGGCAGATCATATGGGTGGGGCATTGTGATGTCACATGGGGGAGGGGGGGCGGCAAACTTTACTTTTGCCTAGGGCGGCAAAAATCCTTGCACCGGCCCTGGCTGATGCATGGAGAAAAGGCCTTCACAAGCTTCTGCTATTGTGTACATAGTTTATACTAAGTGACCCTTAGGTTGAGGAGGCTGTGACCGTGGCGGTGTAGGTGGAAGCAGTGGTGGAGGAGGAGAATGAGGTAGTCAACACTGTTTTTTATTTGTTTGTTTTGTTTTTTTAATTGGGGTAGCCCCCAAAATATTGGGACATATAAAAAAAGAAACATTTGCGGCCTGCGGTGCATTTCTTGCAGTCCTGATGCATGGAGAAATGCTCAACTCCTGATGCATGGAGAAAAGGCCTTCACAAGCCTCTGCTAATGTGTACATAGTTTATACTAAGTGACCCATAGGTTGAGGAGCCGGTGACCGTGGCGGTGTAGGTGGAAGCAGCGGTGGAGGAGGAGGAGGTAGCCAACACTGTTTCTTATTTGTTTGTATGTTGTTGTTGTTTTTTTTTTTTTATTGGGGTAGCCTCCAAAATATTGGGACATATAAAAAAAAGAAACATTTGCGGCCTGCGGTGCATTTCTTGCAGTCCAGATGCATGGAGAAATGCTCAACTCCTGATGCATGGAGAAAAGGCCTTCACAAGCCTCTGCTATTGTGTACATAGTTTATACTAAGTGACCCATAGGTTGAGGAGGCGGTGACCGTGGCAGTGTAGGTGGAAGCAGCGGTGGAGGAGGAGGAGGTAGCCAACACTGTTCTTTATATATATCTATTTTTTATTTTAATTGGGGTAGCCCCCAAAATATTGGGACATACTAAAAAAGAAACATTTGCGGCCTGCGGTGCATTTCTTGCAGTCCTGATGCATGGTGAAATGCTCAACTCCTGATGCATGGAGAAAAGGCCTTCATAAGCCTCTGCTATTGTGTACATAGTTTATACTAAGTGACCCATAGGTTGAGGAGGCGGTGACCGTGGCGGTGTAGGTGGAAGCGGCGGTGGAGGAGGAGGAGGTAGCCAACACTGTTTTTATATATATATATATATATATATATATATTATTTTAATTGGGGTAGCCCCCAAAATATTGGGACATATAAAAAAAGAAAACTGTTCCGCAGAGCGACTGACCCGTGGGTGCTGCATCTGAAACTCCACTATCGCCTGCTGCTGCTCACACAGTCTCATGAGGCGGTGAGCGGGAAGGCCGAAGTTACACTGCAGCGCAGACAGGCGAGCAGCAGCAGGGTGAGAATGCCAAAAGCGCGCACAGACGGCCCGCACTTTCTGCAGCAGCTCTGATATATCTGGGTATACACCATGGCATCACATGGGCCACCCAGAACTGTCTCAACTCCCATCAAGCCAAGTTCCCGGAGGAGATCACCCAGCTCGTCATGCTAGAGCACTTTTTCAATGTGCTCCCCAACGAGAAGGCGACGACGCATTCGTATGTCAATCCATATCAACTTTCAATGCCATTGACTGTGCCTACCATGGTGACCACGGGTAACGGGGAATCAGGGTTCAATTCCGTACAGGGACCACGACAAACGGCTACTTCATGCAAGGAAGGCAGCAGGCACGCAAATGATCCACTCCCGCTTCGGGAAGGTAGTGACGACAAATAACAATACAGGACTTTTGAGAAGCCACTTGAAATCCTTTAACTCTGATCAATTGGAGGGAAGTCTGGTGCAGAGCCACTGACCCGTGCGTGCTGCAGCTGAAACTCCACTATCGCCTGCTGCTGCTCAAATAGTTTCTCCAGCATGTGCAAGGTGGAGTTCCAGTTTGTGGGCACGTAGCATATGAGGCAGTGAGTGGGAAGGCCAAAGTTACACTGCAGCGCAGACAGGCGAGCAGCAGCAGGGTGAGAACGCCGAAAGCGCGCACAGCCGCTACAGTGAATGTCACATCCTGTTCCAAGTTGCAGATCAGTCTGGTGATGGCTTCTGGTTTCCAGTACTCTTTTTACTGAAGCTGCATCAGGGTCCTGGTATGTGGCCGCACAAACGCTGGTGCTCAACACCAGGGGGCGTGCGGTTACCCTGCACCAGACCCTGCTAATCCATTCAACACTGTGACTCCTAACTTCTACATCAGGCATACTGGGTCCCGGTCGTCCAAACACCTCCCAGACAGTGTCTGGGTCCCGGTCACAGGACTGCGAAACTGCAAATGGCTTGTTAAATCTGTTATGGTTCTTTTTATCGCTTCAACTGCTACCTGGATAACTGTGGGAATTCTAAAGATAATATATGCTGATGAGCGCTAGGGGACAGCCGCTCCCGCCCTGCTCCCTATTATGTTGTGCTGGTGCCCCTGTGCAACCAGCGCCTCTTCCTCCAAACTGCACACGTCTCTTGTATGACCTTGATTCCATGTGGCGTCTAGGACCTCATCATCCTCCACATCATCTTCCACCCACTCTTCAACCCTGCCCTCCTTGCCGGTATGCACACTGCAGAAAGCCACAGCAGTTGGCACCTGTGTTTTTCCAGCATGTAAAGTCTGCAAAGGACATATGGAAATTGTTTTAGAATTGTATCCAGGCAACAGTTTTCCCTATAAACTGACCTCTCAGTTTGACTTGTGAGGGTATTGCCCCAAAATTACAATATTGTTTAAGTACCTCTTAGCTATTGATAACTGGTTTAAATATAGCAGTTTGTTATCTGGTAGTTTCTAGTGTAGAAAATATCAATCTGTTTTCTATCACTTAGATCTGTGTAACAAGTGTTGTAGTTGTGAAACAATATTACAAGTGACGATGTATTAAATTCGAATCAAAGTTACGCTTCTATTTGACTCTCAGAAATGAAGAGCAGGCCCCAAAATGTACTATTTAGCAGATTAGCACCAAGAAAATTAGAATTTTTACAACTGCGCTGTAAGCGCACTATTAGACGCTTCTATTTGACTCTCAGATATGAAGTGCACCACAGGCCGCAAATGTACTATTTAGCAGATTAGCAGCAAAACAATTAGAATGTTTACCACTGTGCAGTAAGCGCAGTATTTGACGCTTCTATTTGACTCTCAGATATGAAGTGCACACCCCAAATATACTATTTAGCACCAAAAAAACAACAACTGACTTATTAAAACTCCAATGTAAGTAGCAGATTGGCAGCAAAACAATTAGAATGTTTACAACTGCGCTGTAAGCGCACTATTTGATGCTTCTATTTGACTCTCATATATGAAGAGCAGGCCCCCAAATGTACTATGTAGCAGATTAGCAGCAAAACAATTAGAAAAAACTGCATACATATACTGCATACACACACTGCATACACTAAACCAGTGGTAGTCAACCTTTTTCCACTTACCGCCCACTAATGCATCTTTCTTGATGGAAAAATTTCCTTACCGCCCACCAGTTTTCGCGCAAGCACGGAATATGTTTTAGAAAGGAGGGTGTTTTAAAAAATAAATAAATAAATGTACATACATTTATCTTTTTATTTCTACTTTATGCATGTTTATAATGTTTTTTAACTTTATAAAGTTTAATGAGGAAGCAATAAAGTAAATTGAAATTACCTTTACTAGTGATTAATGAGATCCTTGAGGTTGATGCTGCAAGACTAAATATTTGATATCTGGTTCGATTTTCGTAAGGAACAAATGAACGTCTCCTCTTTCGGTGATAATCAGAAGACTTCTTTGTTTGCTCATAAAATGATTTCTCATCTGTGCGTCAGCTCCCCTCCTCTCCCTCCTCAATTCCCCTCCCCACCTTTTCCCCCCTTTTTTCTATTTTTTAACCTTACTTATAGCAATGCCCAGTAGGAAAACTGAGTTAGGTAGCCCACTTACTATTATTAGTCAACAACAATTCTCTCCTTTTCCTTTTCTTTCCTTCTCTTTTTTACAAGTACTCTACTCCTTCTTTCTCCTATTCTACAAGTACTCTACTCCTTCTTTCTCCTATTCTACAAGTACTCTGCACCTTCTTTCTTCTATTCTACAAGTACTCTGCTCACAGACAAACACTCACACATACATTTACAGATACACACACTCACAGACAAACACTCACACATACACTTACAGACACACACACACTCACATAGAAACACATACACACAAATATACACATACTCACACATGCACTTACAGACACTCACACATACACAGACAGACACAGACACACACACACTTACTGACACACACACATATACTTACAGACACACACACACACACACTTACAGACACACACACACATATACTTACAGACACACACACACACACACATATACTTACAGACACAGACACACACACACACACACACACACACACATACACTTAATGACACACACACACACATACACACATACACTTACAGACAAACACATATACACACAAATTATTAATATTAAATGTCCACCCAGCCTCCCTACCTGGAGAGCTGGTATGGATCTGTCCCTGGGGTCCAGTGGGGCTTCACTTCGGCGGGCGGCTAATCAGACGCGGCGAGGGAGCTCTAACCTCTCTGCTCTGCTCCCTCGCGGACTGTCTACTGATGCCGGGAGCCGGAATATGACGTCATATTCCGGCTCCCGCGGCATCAGCAAACATTGCATGAGGGAGCAGAGCAGAGAGGTTAGAGCTCCCTTGCCGCATCTGATTAGAACTCTGCCATGCCGGAGGAGTCCAGAAGGTGGCCTGGCAGGTCACTGAAGACGTGCGCACGCAGAGCCGCTCGCGCCCGCTCAAAAGGAGAAATCCTCTTAAAAAGAGGATTTAGCCTCCGAAATCCCTACTGCCCACCTGGAATCCTGAAACGCCCACTAGTGGGCGGTAGGGACCAGGTTGATGACCCATGCACTAAACACACACTGCATACACACACACTGCATACACACACTGCATACACACTTCATACACTATACACTGTATACACATACTGCATACACACTGCATACACACTTCATACACTATACACACACTGCATACATATACTGCATACACACACACTGTATAAACACACTGCATACACACACACTGCATACACACACACACACACACTGCATACACACACACACACTGTATACACACACACTATATACACACACTGCATACACACTTCATACACTATACACACACACTGTATACACACTGCATACACTATACACACACTGCATACACTATACACACACACTGCATACACATACTGCATACATACACTGCATACACACTTCATACACTATACACACACTGCATACACACACACTGCATACACACACACTGCATACACACTTCATACACTATACACACACTGCATACACACACACACACACTGTATACACACTGCATACACACTTCATACACTATACACACTGCATACACACTCTGCATACACACTGCATACACACACTGCATATACTATACACACACTGCATACATACACTATACACACACTGCATACACACACTGTATACACACACACTGTATACACTATACACACTGCATACACACTGCACACTCCATACACTATACACACACTGCATACACACTGCACACTTCATACACTATACACACACTTCATAAACTATACACACACTGCATTCACTATACACACACTGCATACACTATGCAAACACACTGCATCCACTACGCAAACACACACTTATACATGTATATTTGTATGTCTGTGTATCTGTATGTGTATCTGTTTGTGTGACTGTGTTTGTTTCGGTGTTCAGTGCCAAATACATTAAAAAAATTGCAGGTTTTTTTTACATTTCAAAGTTGGGAGTGGGGGCCAAATAAAGGATCGGCCCCGGGTGCCAAATACTCTAGGTACGCCCCTGCCAAAATGTAACTATTTAGCAGTTTAGCACCAATACAATTAGAATGTTTACAACTGCGCTGTAAGCGCACAGCGCACTATTTGACGCTTCTATTTGACTCTCAGATATGAAGTGCACCCCACTAAAATACTATTTAGCAGTTTAGCACCCGAAAAATGTAAAGTTTTAAAACTGCAATGTGACAGCAGTATTTGACGCTTCTATTTGACTCTCAGATATGAAGTGCACCCCACTAATGTACTTTTTAGCACCCAACAAATTTTAAGTTTTAAAATTGCAATGTGACAGCAGTATTTGATGCTTCTATTTGACTCTCAGATATGAAGTGCACCCCACTAATGTACTTTTTAGCACCCAAGCATTTTTAAGTTTTAAAACTGCAATGTGACAGCAGTATTTGACGATTCTATTTGACTCTCAGATACAGGGCCGTCTTTAATAACGAATGGACCCTGGGCAAGTGTTTGCTTGGGCCCCCTGGGCCCTGCCGCTCTCGCCCCTCACTCCCTGGTATGCAATCACGGCATCCATCCCCACGCAGTGGCGGTACTAAAGTAGAATGAATTTTATTGGGACCCCCAATTGCAAGGTTGGACTAAAGGTAGAACCCCATCTGTCGTGCAACTCCAACAATGCTTTGACAGCTGGGACTCTACCAATTTCCCATGCTTGCAGGGTTGTATTTAGCACTGAGCCATGTTTGTATGTTTGAATGTAAGCATGTGTTTGTATGGAGTATGTTTGTGTGAATGTGTTTGTATGTGGTACTGGAGTTTGAATGCAAGTGTGCATTTATGTGTAGTGTTTGTTTTTGAATGTAGGAGTGTGCTTGTATGTAGTGTTGACGTTTCAATGCAGGAGTGTGTTTTATATGTAGTGTTGAAGTTTGAATGGAGGGGTGTATTTGTATTTAAAGTTGCGGCTCAGATGCACAGGTACACACTCTGACGCACAAGCAGATACACAGATACATACACTGACTACATACAGATAAACAGGCACATACACTGACAGACATACTGACACAGGTACATATATTGACACACACACACAGACACATACACTGGTAGACGTACTGACAGACATACTGACACAGGCACATATACAGACATACTGACACACACATACTGACACACACAGATATACACACACACATATATACTGACACACAGACAGACATACTGACACACACACACAGACATACTGACACACACAGACATACTGACACACACACAGACAGGCATACTGACATGCACAGACAGACTGACACACACACACACAGACATACTGAAACACACACACACAGATATACTGACACACAGACAGACATACATACTGACAAAAACACACACAGACATACTGACACACAGACAGACATACTGACATACAGACACTAACACACAAACACACACACTAACACACATACACTAACACACAAACACACACTAACACACATACACTAACACACATACACTAACACACAAACACACACTAACACACATACACTAACACATAAACACACAAACACACACTAACACACATACACTAACACACACTAACACACATACACTAACACACAAACACACACTAACACACATACACTAACACACACATACACTAACACACAAACACATAAACACACATTTTTTTTTTTAAATGTAATCCCCCCAGCCTCCTTACCTTTTGGAGTGCTGGGGGGATTCCCTGGGGTCCAGTGGTGCTGCTGACCCCGGCGGGCAGGTGGCCGGTCGGGCAGGAAGGCGGGCGCGCGAGGGAGCACTCAGTGCTTCCTCTTCAGCTCCCTCGCGCGCCTTTTTGTTTCCTTTTGCTAATAGTTGCTCTATGACCACTGTTAAGTGAACCTTCAGTTTACCATTTATCCTGTCATCCAATTTCAGCAATAATTATAAGGCTCTGTTCAGCCATACCAATACAACTGTACTCTGAATCTAATAGACATGGATAGGACTTAGGGTGTTATATACAGCAACTGTGTTCGTTCTACAGCATCTTCTGCAATCTGTGTCCATTTTCTTTGTAACTGTTTTATTTAAGAGTTGCTTTACTGGACACATGCTGCACAAACATAGTTGTAGGTATACAGTTGCAAGAAAAAGTATGTGTACCCTTTGGAATGATATGGATTTCTGCACAAATTGGTCATAAAGTGTGATCTGATCATCAGCTAAGTCACAACAATAGACAATCACAGTCTGCTTAAACTAATAACACAAAAAGAATGAAATGCTGCCATGTTTTTATTGAACACACCATGTAAACATTCACAGTGCAGGTGGAAAAAGTATGTGAACCCCTAGACTAATGACATCTCCAAGAGATAATTGGAGTGAGATGTCAGCCAACTGGAGTCCAATCAATGAGATGAGATTGGATGTGTTGGTTACGGCTGCCCTGCCCTATAAAAAACAAACACCAGTTCTGGGTTTGCTTTTCACAAGAAGCATTGCCTTATGTGAATGATGCCTCGCACAAAAGAGCTCTCAGAAGACCTACGATTAAGAATTGTTGACTTGCATAAAGCTGGATATGGTTAAAAAAGTATCTCCAAAAGCCTTGCTGTTCATCAGTCCACGGTAAGACAAATTGTCTATAAATGGAGAAAGTTCAGCACTGCTGCTACTCTCCCTAGGAGTGGCCGTCCTGTAAAGATGACTGCAAGAGAACAGCGCAGACTGCTCAATGAGGTGAAGAAGAATCCTAGAGTGTCAGCTAAAGACTTACAAAAGTCACTGGCAAATGCTAACATCCCTGTTAGCAAATCCACAATACGTAAAACACTAAACAAGAATGGATTTCATGGGAGGATACGACAGAGGAAGCCAAACAACAAACTGTCCAAACAAAACATTGCTGCATGTTTACAGTTTGCACAAGAGCACCTGGATGTTCCCCAGCAGTACTGGCAAAATATTCTGTGGACAGATGAAACCAAAGTTGAGTTGTTTGGAAGAAACACACAACACTATGTGTGGCGAAAAAAAGGCACAGCACACCAACATCAAAACCTCATCCCAACTGTGAAGTATGGTGGTGGGGGCATCATGGTTTGGGGCTGCTTTGCTGCGTCAGGGCCTGGACGGATTGCTATCATCAAAGGAAAAATGAATTCCCAAGTTTATCAAGACACTTTGCAGGAGAACTTAAGGCCATCTGTCTACCAGCTGAAGCTCAACAGAAGATGGGTGTTGCAACAGAACAATGACCCAAAGCATAGAAGTAAATCAACAACAGAATGGCTTAAACAGAAGAAAATACGCCTTCTGAAGTGGCCCAGTCAGAGTCCTGACCTCAACCCGATTGAGATGCTGTGGCATGACCTCAAGAAAGCAATTCACACCAGACATCCCAAGAATATTGCTGAACTGAAACAGTTCTGTAAAGAGGAATGGTCAAGAATTACTCCTGACCGTTGTGCACGTCTGATCTGCAAATACAGGAAACGTTTGGTTGAAGTTATTGCTGCCAAAGGATGTTCATCCAGTTATTAAATCCAAGGGTTTACATACTTTTTCCACCCACACTGTGAATGTTTACATGGTGTGTTCAATAAAAACATGGCAACATTTCATTCTTTGTGTGTTATTAGTTTAAGCAGACTGTGATTGTCTATTGTTGTGACTTAGATGATGATCAGATCACATTTTATGACCAATTTGTGCAGAAATCCATATCATTCCAAAGGGTTCACATACTTTTTCTTGCTACTGTATACTAATAGTGTCCTCCCCCTTTTCCTGCCTTTTTTACTTGGGGTATATTTACTACTTTATCCCTATTTTGTATGTCTACCTTCAGTATTTTAAAGAGATATAAATAAAGATTTTATTTTCCAAGACTTTTTTTCAGATTGCACTGGGACTTTATCCTATTGGTCACTTTCTATAGAAGTGATTATTGGGATTATTTTACTTTTCTGTAATTAAAATCTATTACGTATTAGTTTGAAGGGATAACCTTTGTCTAACATGATTTTTAAATTGTACACCACCAAGAGATGCTAGAAAACTTGAGATAACAAACAAAGTTGTGATATTTCCTCACTTTGTTAATATTGTTAACACAGTAGTTGATAAAGTTACCTGCAGTACCTAACTGTGCTAAAGTTCAAGTGATCACCAGGGTTATTCACTAAACCAGGAATCTAGTAGAATTGTCAATGGACTTTCATATTTTACTTAAAGATGGATAAAACCTTCAACTCTACTTTATTCATATTTTTACTATTTAAGCCTAAAATGTGCAATTTTCCAGTAAATTTACCGTAGTGTGTTCTCCCCAAAGCAGACAAATATGAACTGTTAAATCAGGTGATCTGTGAATTTGTGGGACAGGTTTTTCAACATACAAATTTTGGAGACATTCTATGTATGTGCAAATGAATATCCCACACAGATATGTAGAAAATAATATTCTGAGAAAACGTGTTTGTTTAAATATTTATCTAGAGTCTTATTTAATATGTTGGGTGTTGGCTGTGGGGCACTATTATTGAATATCTTGAATGTTTGCTGTTGAGTAGCATTATTGAATCTGCTGAATGTTTGCTGTTGGGCAGCGTTATTGAATGTGTTGGATGTTAACTGTTGGGCAGTGTTATTGAATGGGTTGGATGTTTGATGTTTGCTGTTGGGCAGTGTTATTGAATGTGTTGGATGTTTGCTGGTGGGCAGTGTTATTGAAAGTGTTGGATGTTTGCTGTTGGGCAGTGTTATTGAACTTGTTGGATGTTTGCTGTTGGGCAGTGTTATTGAATGGGTTGGATGTTTGCTGCTTGGCAGTGTTATTGAATGTGTTTGATGTTTGCTGCTTGGCAGTGTTATTGAATGTGTTGGATGTTTGCTGTTGGGCAGTGTTATTGAATATGTTGGATGTTTGCTGTTGGGCAGTGTTATTGAATGTGTTGGATGTTTGCTGTTGGGCAGAGTTATTGAATGTGTTTGATGTTTGCTGGTTGGCAGTGTTATTGAATGTGTTGGATGTTTGCTGTTTGGCAGTGTTATTGAATGTGTTGGATGTTGGATGTTAGCTGTTGGGCAGTGTTATTAAATGTATTGGATGTTTGCTGTTGAGTAGTGTTAGTGAATTTATTTGATTATGGCCAGTGTTATTGAATGTGTTGGATGTTTGCTATTGGGCAGTGTTATTGAATGTGTTGGATGTTTGCTGTTGGGCAGTGTTATTGAATACATTGGGTGTTGGATGTTTGCTGTTGGGCAGTGCTATTGAATATGTTGGATGTTTGCTGTTGGGCAGTGTTATTGAATATGTTGGATGTTTGCTGTTGGGCAGTGTTATTGAATGTGTTGGATGTTTGCTGTTGGGCAGAGTTATTGAATGTGTTGGATGTTTGCTGCTTGGCAGTGTTATTGAATGTGTTGGATGTTTGCTGTTGGGCAGTGTTATTGAATGTGTTGGATGTTGGATGTTAGCTGTTGGGCAGTGTTATTGAATGTGTTGTATGTTGGATGTTTTACTGTTGGGCAGTGTTATTGAATGTGTTGGATGTTTGCTGTTGAGTAGTGTTATTGAATTTATTTGATTATGGCTAGTGTTATTGAATGTGTCAGACATTGGCTGTTGAGTAGACTACAGCAATACAACACTTGATAACATAAAATAAATAAAATAAAAATAACAAAGTTATTGTAACTCAACATTTTCCTGTATTGATTGGGTGACTACATCTACAAAGCGTCAGCATAACTGTATAGATACAATGTCAATACAAGCCCTATTCCTGTTGCTGCCTCTAATATTTGTCATATATACTTACAATGAGAAAGATAAGCATGACAAATGTGCATTTACCCATAGACTAACACTGACAACGGTTGGCATTTGACCAGGATGAATATACTTGCTCTTAGATATAAATAATATTAACCTGTCATTTTCTTCAATACTAAATAAACAAAAAAATGTATATTTGTTCAACATTTGCTTAAGCGTTCATACGTAAAATGTGGCCAATATTTGTTTTTGTTGCAATTATAACAAAAACTCATACCCATGCAGTTTTAAACTGACATGTAGAGACATACTTTATATACTATAATGTCTACAGTTTCCTATTTATCTAATGCACTGTTTATATATAATGCATTAAAACCAGGAGTCTGTTTGTATTCATTTATTTTAACTTTTTCTGTAAGAAAAAATGTATAATGTCCAAAATGTGTGAAAACTCCAAATACGGACTACGGGCCTACTGTAAATGACTGTTATGGTGTTTGTCTTTACAAGTGACAATCACTAACAATTACATATTTATACAAACTATGTGTGTACAAATATGAGGAAATCTAGCTAACACAAAAACAATGCAGTTGTCTTTTGATTTGGAAAATCACTGTATCTATAAACCAAAAACCATGTTACCATGTTGAGTCCCTCTGATAATATCGTTGTACATAACAATTGTTTCTTGTACCAATCTTTCAAATATATTTCCTACTATGACTATGGTGATAGATTTTCTGTATTTTAAGACCATAGTTCCATTTCCACTAATAATAGTTTTCAAGGCAGATCTCCAGCAGAACCAAACAGTGTTGAGTATTTTTTAATCTTAAATCAAAAACACCCACTATTGAAACACTTTGTACATTGTTTACTTAAACAATATTACATTGTGTTTATATTCTCTAGAGATTGTCTATGTATGAATACATAGTACATGCCCAATCACATACTTTCTTGGTATTTTTCTGCAAACTGTACATGAAAATCTCTATTTCACAAGATTAAAACGCTAAACGTAATATTTATATGTAATTATTAAATGTTCTTGTATCACCCTTTTATGAGTTCAGTTCTGGTTTTGCAATATATTTTGCAAGTCCTCAGGCCTCAAATTTTAAATTAACATTGAATTCTCACTTTAGTAAATAACCCTTATAGTCTTTCATCTGTGATCATATATTGTATATATACACTGAGAAGGGATATCCATTATATTGTTTAGCATTCTATCCAGCAAATACAATACGCGGTTAACATGGTTACCTTGTTTTTTATTTTTCTTACAGCACTCTGTTTTACTGTTTCATGTTGCTCAGCTGACCATTTAAGACCCCTTTAAGTTGGTGATTTTCAGCCTGTTTATTAAAAGCTAGCTTTGACTACTAGTTGTGTTTTATAAAATCCCCTTCTCCCATTCCTATTATTATTTCCCTTTTTTCCCTTAATTAATTTGTTCCTTTATATATGCCCTTTGCCACTTGTATTATTGCTAATTAGCACTAGATTTGTCCTCAAATAGGTGGCCGCGATATATTGCATAAGTGCCATACATAATATGGCCGCTGAGCACCTTATTTCCCCTCCAAAATATTGCTGTGATAGGCAGACAAGCTAAGACCACCCCCTTATGTGGGAAGGTATTCCCTCTGGCTGGCCGTGCACGCCGCCTGTGTTCTATCAAATTCCCCTACCTCGTGTAAATCCCCTACCCTCGTCACTTCCGGTGAGGGGAATCAGCTGGCTCTTGTGCTGCACATGCGTGCTAGCACTCCTGCTACTCCTCCACAGCCAGTGTGGCAAGGGGATGAATAAAAAGAAAATTTGTAAGCACATGACACGCTGCTTTTCCAGCGTCATCGAAACGTAGCCTAATGGGAAATGTAGTTTCCTTCGGCATCAGGTTGTAGTGCACACAAGCTTTCATTAGGCGGCCGTATGAGGCATGAAGAGCATGCACGGCTGTCATCTGTGCAGGTGTTCTATCAAATTTCCCTACCCGTGAAAATCCTCTACCCTCATCACTTCCGGTGAGGGGAATCAGCTGGCTCCTGTGCTGCACATGCGTGCTAGCACTCCTGCCACAGCCAGGTCCTGGAAGGTAAGTAAAGCTAGTTTTACACTTTCATTATAGTTAGTGCATTCACTAAGCTTAGGCACACGGGACATTAACTACTTAGATCCGGAAGGGTGTGTGTTTTTATAGGGCAGGGCAGCTGTAACCAACACCTCCAATCTCATCTCATTGATTGGACTCCAGTTGGCTGACATCTCACTCCAATTAGCTCTTGGAGATGTCATTAGTCTAGGGGTTCACATACTTTTTCCACCTGCACTGTGAATGTTTACATGGTGTGTTCAATAAAAACATGGCAACATTTCATTCTTTTTGTGTTATTAGTTTAACCCCTTAAGGACGGAGCCAAATGTACACAGTGTGAACGAAACAAAATGTAAACAAAACCTGGCATTTGCGCTACATGTCTGTCTAACCGTAATACACCTCTTTCATAGTAAATGCACCCACCCTTATTATATATCATTTTATTCAGGGGAAACAGGGCTTTCATTTAATATCAAATATTTAGCTATGAAACATAATTTAATATGAAAAAAATGGGAGAAAATAAGATTTTTTTGATTTTTTTAGTTCTACATGACATTTTAACGGTCAGTGTCATAATACTGTTTGCTTTTACTGCAATAAAATACACATATTTGTATTCAGCAAAGTTTCACGTGTAAAACAGTACCCCCTATGTACAGGTTTTATGGCGTTTTGGGAAGTTACAGGGTCAAATATAGCACGTTACATTTGAAATTGAAATTCGCCAGATTGGTTACGTTGCCTTTGGGACTTTATAGTAGCCCAGGAATGAAATTTACACCCATAATGGCATACCATTTGCAATAGTAGACAACCCAAGGTATTGTAAATGGGGTATGTCCAGTCTTTTTTAGTAGCCATTTGGTCACAAACACTGGCCAAAGTTAGCGTTAGTATCTGTTTGTGTGAAAAATGCAAAAAAACACCAATTTTGGCCAGTGTTTGTGACTAAGTGGCTACTAAAAAAGACTGGACATACCCTGTTTGCAATACCTTGGGTTGTCTACTATTGCAAATGGTATGCCATCATAGGCGTAATTTTCATTCTTGGGCTACCATAGGGTCACGAAGGCAACGTAACCAATCTGGCGAATTTTAATGTGAAAAAAATGAAACACAAGCCTTATATTTGACGCTGTAACTTTTGAAAACACCATAAAACCTGAGACTTCGCTGAACACAAATATTTGTGTTTCAAAACAGTAAAAAGTATTGCAGCAATAATATCATCCGTGTAAGTGCTGTTTGTGCGTGAAAAATGCAAAAAACTTCACTTTTACTGGCGATATCATTGTTGTAATACATTTTACTGTTTTGAAACACTAATATTTGTGTTCAGCGAAGTCTCCCGAGTAAAACAGTACCCCCAATTTACAGGTTTTATGGTGTCTTGAAAAGTTATAGGGTTAAATATAGTGCTAGCAAATTAAATTCCCTATACTTTCGGCATGGGTTGTCAGGCAGGTCCCGCTAATTGTAATTAATTAGGATACCTAATTATGTAAAAATATTACATAAATATATGTGTAGAATTAATATATGTATATATATACATATGTGTATATATACATATATATATATATAATTTTTTAAAATATTTTTATTTATATATATAGGTGTATATATTTAGTGATATATATTTATATATTTATGTATATAGATATATATATTATTTCGTTCTACGTGTATTTTGATATAAATATATATATATTAATATCACAATACAGTTAGAACGAAATAACAAACATCTATATATTTTTTTATTATTTATTTCTAATTATTTTTTTAATTTTATTTTTTTTACGTATTTACATTTTTTTATATTATATATAAATATATATATATAACAATAATTATATATATATATATATATTTAATCAGTATTAGTCTACGTGTAATTTGATAGTAATATATATATAAATAATTATATATATTAATATTTAAATACACTTCGTGTATGTGTAAATGTGTGTGTGTGTATATATATATATATATATATATATATATATATATATACTTAGATCATATATATATATAATATATATGATCTAAGTATATTTTATATTTAACTGTAATTTTTTTTTTTTTTACTAATATTTTATTTATTTTTACAGGACAGGGGGCAGAGACAGTGTCAGCCAGTGATTTTACATCACTGGCTGACACACAGGATCAGTGATCACAGTGACTGCCTGTCACTGTGATCACCTCCTGCAGATTGGGTAATTGGCCACAGGGGGGAGTGCCTGGGTGGTACAAGCACTCCCCCCTTCCAATCTGCAGGGGATCTGTGTGCCAGTTACATGTGTCAGCCAATAGGCTGACACATGTAACACTGATCGCAGTGACAGGCTGTCACTGCGATCTCAGACAGTGCAGATCGCGGTCACTGACCCCAGGGGGACTGCCTGGGGGGCCAGGTAAGTCCCCTGACCGCGATCTGCACGGGGGTAGCCGCTGGCCACGTGTCAGCCGATTTGAAATCGGCTGACACACGTTAAAAACTGATCGCAGTGACAGCCTGTCACTGCGATCAGTGACTGCAGATCGCGGTCACCGGCCACAGGGGGGGTTGCCTGGGGGGCCGGGCATCCCCCCGGACCGCGATCTGCAGCGGGCGAATAGCGCCGGCCACGTGGGCGGCCATTAAAGTGAGGGCTTACTATTACGCCCGCCGGCGTTTAGAGCCGGCTCCTGCAGGGCGTAATAGTACGCCCTCCGGATTTAAGGGGTTAAGCAGACTGTGATTGTCTATTGTTGTGACTTAGATGATGATCTGATCACATTTTATGACCAATTTGTGCAGAAATCCATATCATTCCAAAGGGTTCACATACTTTTTCTTGCAACTGTACTGAGACAAAGTATTGACTACTTTGTCTCTGTATATTTTCTCCGCCTGATTTTCTTAGACTCTGGGCTAGTCTAGAAGTGATGTTATCGGCGGTTGTTACTAGTGATCGCTGCAGTGAATTGTCTCTATCTATGGAGGATCCCACAGTTTCGCAGGATCCTCCATAGACCTTAATACTGTACTCTCATGCATGCACGAGAGTACGGCAGTGACGTTGGCAGATGGAGCACCAGAAGCTGAGGAGGAAGCACCAGTACAAGATGGCCACACCCATGAAGGACAGATTAAAATTAGTAAATCTCACCTTTACCTGCCCCCCAGCCACTGGAAACCCAATGGTGGTGTCACTGTAGGAATCTTTGCAAATTCAGCAAAATCCCCAGAAGGTGACAGTGCCTTTTTAAAACCTTAATAGATTGGAAGCTTGTTTGAATAGGGCACTTTTCATTTTCAATTTCTATGATTGTAGAACATTGCAGTATATGTTGGAACTATATAAATGCTAAATACGAATATAAATAATATTGTATTAGTTTTAGGGCTGCAGATAATACTTCTCATTGCTTCTCTTACAGTTTGTATTATACTCCTGCTTATCATGTAACATGTAAGATTGCAGCAGATATAGCTTTTCCCTACAAGCACGAGACGAGGCTCTGTGTTGAGGGTAAATCAGGAACTGAAGGTTTAATGAGGCACACTGGCCTTTTATCCAATTTTCCCAACAAGGGCTCCACCCAGGTGGACCTTGTTGGGCACAGGGACACAAGATCAACAAGCCAATAAAAACAGAGTTTTACATTCAGACACTCCCATACAGTGTACACAATCCCTCACCACTGTTTGGGAGATAATTTAGTTAATTACTGTATCAACTCAATTATCTCCAAACAAAAAATACAAGTATTTTACACATTTTTGGAAACACCCCAAAAACATAAGAGAACCCCATAAAACATATATTTCCTGATAGCCCCGATCTGGAGGAACAACATACTTAAAAATCACCCAGATCGGTTCAGGGGTTCAAAAGTTAGCTTGAGGTCACATTTCTGCCGGTCTATTTCAGGGGTAGGTGAAACACATCAAAATAATGAAAGAACTGTTTGTGTTTATGATTCTCCAGTGTCTTTTGTTCGTGTGCTTCAATGTACCGAACGCCGCTGCTTTCGTATAAAAGGAAAACGGATTACTGGCAGTCTGGAAGTCCCAGCGGTGTTCGTGCAGTCGAGTGCCCGAAAACAGTTCCATACACTCCACAAAACACCGCTGGCCGTTCGACCGTTTAAGATGGCCCCGTGTTTGTGCATACGAACGACGACCACCCAGCCGACCGCTCAGAGCGGTGAGGTGTTTGCGGTTTCCCCAAGTGTTAGAAGGTTAAACAAGTCAATAGGCAGCACACTCTACTACTGGGTGGTCGGTCGTTCGGTAGTTAGTTCGGTTTTTCGAACAAGATCTGAATGTACATAGGGAAAGTTATATAAAAATATAAAATCCAGGGACAGAGAGGTCTGTCACACAATGCAACTGCAACACCCATAAATAACACAAGCAGAATATGGCAACATAGACACCTCATTTTAGAAAAATAGGACCGGGACCAAAATCTTGTTTTGGCACAGTACTACTAAAAGGTTGCCTACCCCTGCTTTAGGTAATATAATCCTCACGCAGATGTTATGAAGCTTTCCCAGAAAGCTGTGAATAATGACCCTCAGCTTATCTATTATGCATTATAAGTTGCGAGACCCCAACCAAGCTGCGGGGGTTCGTGGGGTCTACAGTGCTTATGGTGTCCGGTGCGGTGCATTTACCTCTTGCATTGTGGGAATTTCATTCTTCAACCAACCAGATCTCTTAGCGGCTAATGTCTATCTTGTTGAAGAGTTTTGTGGAGTGGGAGGGGAGCCGATTGTGGGGAAAGTGACCTCGCCACTGGTTCTTGGAGGAGCCTGCTGACCAGCCTTTTACCCTGTGACTATGGCCCCTGCAAAAGACCTGGCTAAAATACTTTGAAAAGGCTCTGTTCACGTGACTTATGTACTTTTGTACTCCAGACAGAGAGACCTACCATTAGCCCTGATTCCCTGGAACTGTTTTGGGCATAGGACCATGTGCACGTTTGGTCAAAAATAAGACTTCCAGGAAATTCCTGAACCCATGAACTGATTTGGGAGATTTTGGATATGTTGGTCAACCAGATCAGGGCTATCAGGGGATGTAACATATGTGGGGTTATGTGTATTTTTAGGGTACTTTTTGGGGTGTTTTAGAAAAGTGTGTTTTTTCTGTGCTTGGAGATAATTGGATTAGAATTAGTACAGTTATCTACCAGGTAGAGGGGAGGGATTGTGTGCTATGTGTGGGAGTGCTTTACATTGTAAATGTGTTATTATTGGTTTGTAAGTTTGTGTCCCTGTTACCAACAAGGTCCATGTGGGCGTACCCCTTGCATGGGGACTTACATAAAAGGCCAGTGTGGCACCATTAAACCAGTCTTCACCCTCAACACAAAGTCTTGTCTCTTGTTGTAGGGAACTGCTATACAGCTATCACTACTAGCTCTTGTAAGAGCTCCACAGCTCTTGGAGGCTGGATCCTGGTCTTGAGTCCAGGGTGGGTGGAGGATGGCGAGACCCCAACCAAGCTGCGGGGGTTCGTGGGGTCTACAGTGCTTATGGTGTCCGGTGCGGTGCTTATGGTCCTTAGCGTCAGCTAGGAAGCATCAATTGACGGTGGTACCAGGTCGCGGTGCCAGGTGGTCCGTCACACCGATTAATAGGTGCCATCCCAGAGATTAACAGATTATACACTACATAGATTAACATTGTAATACCTTTCACCAGTTTTCAAAGAACATTGGAGTGCTTAGATATCACAACCAATGCCATAAAGTAAGAAAAACAATGAATAGGAGGATCGATGGAAAAATAAGGAGAGTGCATACATTGGTAATTCCACATAGCAAAATGTGATAACCATCAGGCTGGTTTATACAAATATTATTACATTACTTTCTCAATCATACTTTCCTTTAACTGAGATAACCAGGATTTCCATCGTGTCAGCTAGTTTCTACATATAATTTTTATCCTGCGTTGAATTTATGAAACATGTGAACACCAACTTTATCATGGTTAACTGACTATTTATTTTAGAAGAAAACGTTCCTTCTGTTGCATATTTAACTTTCCCTGAGTTGTTTCTTTAGCAACTGACAAAGCATACCAGCATCTGAGTTAAAGTATAATTTTACATGTATTTTATGTTATATATAGCATGTTAACCAACTTTGTTGTAATAAAATATTTTCTTAATAAACCAAAGAATGAAAATAATTTTATATATATTATTTCTATTATGTTCCAGATAAGCAGTACATGTTTTGCTATGCATATCTTCTTCTTTAAGTATGACTTTGTGTAAGCTTGTTCTCTGAGTTTTTGGAACACAGGATTCTGTAATTGGATCATGGAACAGAATACATTCTGGAGCTAATGAAAGCCATGGTAAAGACACCAAAAAAAAGTATTAACGTGTTCCATGCTACATCCATGACCAAGCCACCCTGGAATTTTACTATTTTTATTGTTTACTTGTTTAACAATAAGAGAGAGAGTGAGAATCCTGTCAGAATATCAGAAGGTCTAATGCATGAAAGCAGTAAATAAAAACAATTTTGCAGAGAATATAGTACGTCTCTGTAATGGTGTGTACAGTCAGATTCCTGAGGAAAGGGTTAAAGGGACACTGTAGTCACCAGAACAAATACAGCTTAATGTAGTTGTTCTGGGGAGTATAGTCAGACCCTGCTGGCATATACATGTAAACACTGCCTTTTCAGAGTGTTTACTAGGGATGGGAAAAAAAGAGGGTTAGGGGTAAGGTTAGGGCTAGGGTTATTGTTAGATTCCTGTCATCATTCCTTTAATTTTCCCTCCCTCTCCTGTTTTGCCACTTTTCAGAAATCCGAAGCACTTCAGCACTTCCAAAATTCGGCACGTCAGCAATTTGGTTCGGCACTTCTGAAATTCGGCACTAAGGCAATTCGGTTCAGTTCGGCACTTCGGCAATTTCGCACTTCGGCACTTCGGACATTTGGAAGCATCCGAATGTCCAAATTGCCGAAATTAGTCCGAATTTAAATTCGGACCGAAATGAATTGCACATGTCTAGTGTTTACATTACTGCCTAAGGACTCCTCCGGTGGCAGTAACTCAGATGGCTACAAGAGGTTCTTCCTGGGTTGTGCTGCACAAAGCTCTACATGGAGACACTGAACTATCCTCATAGAGATGCATCAATTCAATCTCTATGAGAAGATGCCGATTTGCCAGGGCGGCGCTTTGCTGCATGTACGAATTAGCCTCCCAGTTGCTTTCCTTTCCTTTGGGAAAGCATTGGATTGGCTGAGATAGTCATTTCTGATACTCTCAGCCAGGGAGGAGGAGCCTGGGTGAAGCCAGTGCCGGCGGACCTGGAATAAAGGTATGTTTTAAAGCTATTTAAGAGGGTAAAGGTGTTTACTCTTTTGTATTCTTGACCCTATAGTGGTCCTTTAATTTGCAGGAGTCTGTCAGCCCAGTGCTGTAATGTAGCTAATTAGTACCTGCTGTAGCAATTACTGGGGCTTTAAAGAAGCAAACTTACACAAGCACACCAAGCTTAATTTTTGTGGATCTCATACAGGACAGAGGCAGCTTTAAGAAGCTGGGATTTATGTTTAGAATCACATATTGTCGCTTATGTCTAGTGATACCTGGATAACGTGAGATTGTTATTGTAATTTACGTTACTGTGTATATGAGTTGTTGAATTTGCTTTGTTTATTTAAAACGAGGTGACCTGCAACCCCATACCATGAGAAAATAAAGGAACTTCAGAAAGTACTAACTCTGTTGGTGTTTCATCCAATGCGATCCTATCCATTACGTTGTAACCTCACTGGTGACTCAACAGTGGCTGCATGTAGATCTTTTTAGAAGAAACAATATTACCTCAAGGGTGACCCATGGATATACTTCTGCATTCTTGATACTTTTTGCAGTGAACCTGGTACAAACAATGTGTCTTTCCCATAGACAACTACTCCTCCCCATGTCTTGCACAACACTATGCAGGTTATATGGTAACTTTATAATTAATCCTGTTAAAATGGGCTAATGGAAAATAAATGAAATAAACTATTGTTACCCCTATGTATCTGCTCACTCCATCAGTTTTTGAACTTCCTGCTAAGAGGCTCAACATTTTCCAGCTCATTTAAAAAAGTGTCAAAACTACCTCGATCTACCTGATGTTAGCGAGGTCTTGAAATAAATTCTGGCAGGGATTTATTGAGCTGTGAAATGTTGGATGGTTTTTTCCTCTATAAAGAAATCAATGTTATTCTCTACTTGCTTTGCATATAAGCCGTTTATTTTTAAAACTGTTGAATAGATTGCACACAATAACATGTCAGTTTTAAGTGGAGAAAAAGCTCTCATATGTTTCATTCCTTTGTATAGGTGATACTATGAGTTGTACATGGTGTACAAGGACACAAGCAGAATGAAGGTTCATAATTCTTTTTCTTTTATATTATTTATTTTAAATACATATTTTAAAAAAATTAACAGATTTGTGAATGCTGGACAAAAAAGCAGGAAAACAATGTTTTCAGTTTTGCATTACACTCATGCATACATGGGTCGGAGAACATTTGTGGCATTAAATATCATCTGATTGTCCTCTATGTTCTAAGAAGAAAAGGTAATTAGAATCTATTTAACAAATTGTTGAAGATGATGCAAAATTCACTAGATTAATTGGAAAGAGTTAGACAAGCATTGGAATGAATGGCTCCATTAAGGAGATAATTTGAGACAGATGTTTCAGTAATTGAGATGACAATAAGTTTGAGAGCCCTTCTTTTCATGACAGAAGTCTTTGAAGTGCTCTTGTAAAAATACATGGTTGATCCTCATTAAGCCAACAGTGATTCCAAAGATATTGTCCTCTATTAATCTTCGTCAGGCAGAGATGGTGTATGAATCAAGGCAATTAAACACCAGGCTTACTCTTGCCAAGAGAATTTACCCAACTAACTTCATTCATGTGAAGAGATGTACAGTCATAAAGAACCCCAGTGTAACAGCTAAAGACATGTAGACATCTCTTGCTAAGGGTAATGTCAGTGATCGTAAGCTTATCCAGATCCAGATGGCTATTGGAAAAGAGTACTGTACACAAATGAAATCAATGCGGAACTTTGCATTGTAAAGGTGAAATGTTATGTCTGGTAAAAACTATGTGCTGCATACTGTGAAGCACAGTGTGGGTGTGCTTAAAGGAACACTATAGTCACCTAAATTACTTTAGCTAAATAAAGCAGTTTTAGTGTATAGATCATTCCCCTGCAATTTCACTGCTCAATTCAATGTCATTTAGGAGTTAAATCACTTTGTTTCTGTTTATGCAGCCCTAGCCACACCTCCCCTGGCTATGATTGACAGAGCCTGCATGAAAACAAAAACTGGTTTCACTTTCAAACAGATGTAATTTACCTTAAATAATTGTATCTCAATCTCTAAATTGAACTTTAATCACATACAGGAGGCTCTTGCAGGGTCTAGCAAGCTATTAACATAGCAGGGGATAAGAAAATCTTAATTAAACAAAACTTGCAATAAAGAAAGCCTAAATAGGGCTCTCTTTACAGGAAATGTTTATGGAAGGCTGTGCAAGTCACATGCAGGGTGGTGTGACTAGGGTTCATAAACAAAGGGATTTAACTCCTAAATGGCAGAGGATTGAGCAGTGAGGCTGCAGGGGCATGTTCTATACACCAAAACTGCTTCATTAAAGGACCACTCTAGGCACCCAGACCACTTCAGCTTAATGAAGTGGTCTGGGTGCCAGGTCCCTCTAGGATTAACCCTTTTTTTTTATAAACAGCAGTTTCAGAGAAACTGCTATGTTTATAATATGGCTAATTCAGCCTCTAAAGCCTCTAGTGGCTGTCTCACTGACAGCCTCTAGAGTCGTTTGCGTGCTTCTCAATGTGAAAATCACAGTGAGAAGACGCAAACCTCCATAGGAAAGCGTTATGAATGCTTTCCTATGAGACTGGCTGAATGCGCGTGCAGCTCCTGCCGCGCATGCGCATTCAGCCGAAGAGGAGGAGGAGAGGAGGAGGAGAGCTCCCCGCCCGGCGCTGGAATAAAAGGTAAGATTTATCCCTTTCCTCGCCATCCAGCCCGGCGGGAGGGGGTCCCTGAACGAGTATGTTTTCCTGGCACTATCCTTTAAGCTAAAGTTGTTCAGGTGACTATAGTGTCCCACTGTAGGCAACATACAATTTCATCCTATTGAATTGGTTATAGTGCTTGAAGTCCCTTCTTTCTCTATTCGGTGTTAGACCATTTCATGCAGTTAAGCACTGAATGAGGTCCCTGGCCAACCACAACTCGGCACCCACTGGATTTATGGCTAAAGCAGAGATTGCACATACTCTTCAAGTCATATCAACTCATATGTTATCTTTATTGTTGATTTGTATCTATAGTGAAATCTATTGTGTCTTAGGTCAATATATTACAGATAATATTGAAGGGTTCACAACCTCTGTCAAATCATATACAATAAAAATATAGTAAAGAATTCCTAAAGTAAATTGGTGCCACAGTCACCTTTGTGGGCCACACCACCACAAATCAAAATCAGTGATATAATACAAATATAACAATGGTGAGAGCACTCAAAAATAATATAAATTTTACCCAAACTCTGTCAATCAATCTGAAACATCAAAACAGAAAAGAGAGACATAGGGTAATATAGTTAGGATAATATATGTGTGTAACTTATGACAATCTGAAAAGTTATCTTCGAACATTTCTTGTATATTTGTGATATAGTGATGCCGCCTTGAGATTCTAAAACCAAGCTGTCTTCTCCTTATGCTATGCTATGTTTTGTTCTGTTTTTTTTTTTTTTTACTACACCTGGTGAGAGATACCTTCACTCTTTTGAATCACACCCCAGTGGACTCACTCACACGTTATCGCAATCAACTACCTAGTATGTTACCTGCTTAAGACACGTGATTTGCTTAGATACCCTTATGTCTAACTTACCCATGACATACCTTAATACTTCTTGTTCACTGCTATGACATGTAGACATTAGGTTTAATCTTGCTTATTTACGCTAACAAATATGTGCAATTTTTCTTGATGCCACACTACTGTTATAATATGTCTAAAGATCAGTTTGCACCAGCTGTTGTGGCAGTGTAAACCGGCTTGTTTAACCTATGCACAAATAAAATAAAGAATTTAAAAAATAAAAAAAGGAGAACAATTTAACAAATAGAGCTAGAGAGAACAGGACCAGACGCATCTTATGGGGGAATTCCAACAAGTACATTCCAACTGTAGCTTAGTGTAGTGGTTATAGTGCTATAAAGCTGCCCCTGGAATCTTAGATTAAAATCCACTGTCATTTTACTTATTTTCTAAATATCTGCACTCCATCATACTCCCCTTCCTTACCTCTGACTGTGTGTGGGAAAGTATAGTGTGGCAGATCCTACCTACGTCCACAAAGGACTATGTAAAAAAGTGACTATGTCACTTCCTTGGCTTTCCCTACCTCCCCCTCCATGTAGTTCAGCTGAGTGCCCCTCTATGCTTTGCCCAACAGCAGTCCTGGGAGCCAGAGTAGAAGGGATGCTTTCAGCAGAACCTGGCCATGATTCTATGGTACTCCAGCTCGGCCGCAATTACCACCTGTGCCCGGTCAAGTTTGTACACTGGTTTAACCCCCTTTTTAGAGGGCTACCAGAGCGCTATTTTAAGGGGAGGTACATAGGATCAGTAAGAACAACAGCTACCTGTGAGCCAAAGGGATCCCCCTTTTTCCAGTTCACAGGAGGCCGTTTAATGACCGGCATTTAGACGTCAACGGTCTGGAATTGATTTTGGCCAGGACTTTTTTATACCAGCCGGTCTAAACTTTGACTTTGTGGCATTTCCATAACTCCCCATGAATCAGAGCGCTATTTTCTTAGATTGGGCGCTCCAACTCGGACTATCTGGTAATGTATAATGCGTAGGGGTTCTAATGTCTTAAACTGTGTTTTGGGGGATATTTCTTGTTGGGCTTAGAATAAGCGATGGATGTCGTAACCCTCTCCCAGACACAGAGACACCAGGCTGGGGATCAGCTATACCTTGAATGGAGACCCCATGCTGGGGGTCTGTGTATAAAAGTTGCATTGTTCCAATAAAGGTTTTTGTTTTCCCCAGCATTATGTGTCATCTGATGTCTGGGGAAAGGGGCTATGGACATTGAAGTGCTCTTCCTCCTTCAGTGAATATATGAAAATATATGTATATAAAAAAAGAAAATATATAATGTATAATATATTTTCATATATACATTTTATATATATTCACATACAGTTTTTTTAATATATTTCTTATTGTTTTTATTCATATTCATTTTTATTAATATTATATTTTTTGTTTATATTTCTTTTTTTCCATATATATTTATCCTTCTATCTCATGTTGTTATTATTCTTTTGTTTCACTACTATTATTTAGCCATGTTTATTAAACGTTCACTAAATTTCTCAGAAGGCTCCTTATTTTTACTCCCCGGACTGTGTATTTGAGTTCTGAAAATCCCAACGTGGAGCTCCTATTACGTACAATACCGACGGATATGATATCACCAGGGGTGTACCTAGAGCATTTGGCACCCGGGGCGGATCCTGTGCTTGGCACCCCCTTGCCCCCCTCCCCCAAAAGCCCCGCCCCAGCGCTAGTTTGTCTCCGCCTCCTATTTTGCTTAGCTCCACCCTACTTTTCCTCTGTGCGGCCAGTTTATCAGCTGTTTGCTTGTGTGAGCTGTACTACCATGGGTCACTGTGCGGCCACAGCTCACACAGCCCCCTCCAGCCAGGGCCGGTGCAAGGATTTTTGCCGCCCTAGGCAAAAGTAAAGTTTGAGGCCCCCCATGTGACATCACAATGCCCCACCCATATGATTTGCCATGTTATCTAACGCCAGTGCTGCAGTGCCGCCGTGTTTACATTAAAAGGCCTGCAGGGACAGGCTATAGACACCAGAACCACCACATTAAGCTGCAGTGGTTCTGGGGACTATAGTGTTTCTTTAATGTGAGGTAAATTAGAGATTAGTGCCACGAATAATATAGTAGATTGCCTACTTACAACCAGATGAGGATGATGATGGGCTCTAGCTGCAGTCTGGCTCCACTGGTCTGGTGTAGAACAGGCTCTCTGGAGGCGGTTTGTAACTGTGGTCACAAAAATCAACGTTCTGGGAGAACGGGAAGCAGCTCCATTTTTTGGGGGCCCTTTACACAGCTCAAGGTCTGGGTCCCAGGGTCCACCTTCATGTTCCACCAATGAGTTTGTTCACAGGAGGTGGAGTGTGTAGAGGATGTCCTGATATGTGTGTAAGGAATGCATTGTGTGAATCTGTGTTTGTATGTGTAAGGGCTGCAAGGTGTGTTTCTGTGTATGTATGGGATGCATTGAGTGTGTGTAATGAATGCATTGTGTGCTTCTGTGTGTGTAAGGGATGCATTGTGTGTAACGGTTGCAATTCTTGTGTATGTGTGTCTGTGTGTGTAATGCAGTGTGTGTAATGCATTGTGTGTGTATTTCTGTGTGCAAGTGGTGCATTGTGTGTGATGAATGTTAATCTCTCCCCTCCCCTTCAATTTCCTTCTCTCCCCCCTCCAATTTCCTTCTCCCCCTCCCAATTTCTTTCTTTATCCCCCCTCCCAATTTCTTTCTTTACCCCCCTCTCCAATTTTCTTCTCCCCCTCCCAATTTCTTTCTTTATCCACCCTCCCAATTTCTTTCTTTATCCCCCTCCCCAATTTCCTTCTCTCCCCTCCCAATTTCTTTCTTTATCCCTGTAACGGATCACCTGGCACCCCGACTGGGTACCTCCGTTGAAGGAAGCTCCTTGCGCTTCCTGAGGACTCCAAGCACTGCAGCAGACACCACAACCACCGAACCGGAGAAGCATATGAATGCTCTCAAGCATATGAATGTTGTATACAGCCGAATAGGAAAAACCATGCGAATAGGTTTACACTCCTAGCAGTCAAACTGGATTACTGGATAATCCTCCCCCAATAATGAGACGACACTTCACTTTGAGGGTTAAGCAGGAACTGCCTGTACTGGCACATACAGCCTCTTTTATTCCCAATCCACAAACTTAGTACTGCCCACAGGGTTTTACAGAACAACCAATAACACACGTACATTACAGAAAACACTCCCAGCAATTATACACAAAATCCTCCCCTCTGTTTGTGATCTAATTATGACACACAATGGGTTAACCTAATTATCGCAAGCAGGAAAAATACAGTATCATAAAACACATCACAGGGACCCCAAAACATGCAATAACCCCATAAAAAGTATATCCTTGGAACCGGGGATCTGGGTGAACCACATAGCCAAAATTCACCCAGATCCGTTCAGTACTTTGGAAGATACAGTTTAATGCAGATTCTGCAGAACATATACAGGCTAAATGAAAAACAATCACTGTATAATGTGTCCCCTGCTGTATAGTTGAAAACCACTGCACGATGTCTCTGTGCACCAAATACTGGCGAGATGGCACCGTGTTGAAAAGTCCAAACAGTGTCTGTGAGTTAAAATGTCCGCCATCCATTGTTCTCACCATGTGCTTCATCCATTGTTCTCACCATGTGCCTCTGATACAGGAAATGGTGGCCACCCAGTAACTCCACAGTATGTCCCCAGATGGTTCTTAAAGGGCCAGCAGCAGCACAACACAAATCCCTTATGCCCAAATCATGTCTTTAAAGGGCAATACATCCCAGGGGCCATAGTCACATGGCAGGAGGCTGGCAATCAGTCTTCTCCAATGCCCAGTGGCGAGGTCGGTTTCTCCACAATCCCCCCTCCCAATCTTTCTTTATCCCCCCTCCCAATTTCTTTCTTTATCCCCCCTCCCAATCTTTCTTTATCCCCCTCTCCAATTTCC
>OW240912.1:236089515-236100323 GCA_933207985.1 Pelobates cultripes | reverse complement strand
CCCAATCTTTCTTTGTCCCCCCTCCCAATCTTTATTTATCCCCCCCTTCCCAATCCTCCCCCCATCACCCCCTACCTCTGTTGTAGCGTGGCCAAGCTCTGTATGGTCTGCGGGTACAGGAGACAGATGCTCCCTGTACCTGCGGACCATGATACAGGGCTCGGCCACGCTACAGTGAGGGAGTGACAGGAGGGAGTGCTGAGCGCTTCCCTCCTCTCAGCCCCTCTCCTCAGGCTGTGTCAGGGCTCGGCCACGCTACAGCGAGGGAGTGACAGGACAGAGCGCTCGGGCGGCTGCAGCATGAGGGGGGCTGGCGCTCCTGGCGGCGCCCCCTCCCAAGGCACCCCCCACCCTGGTGGCACCCGGGGCGGACCGCCCCCTCCGCCTCCCCCTTAGTACGCTACTGGATATCACTAACCCGGAAGAGCTGGTGCAGAGAATTGCAGCATGAAGACCACTTTAGTTAAGGAAGGGATGTCGGATATGAATAATCCAACCCTGAAGAAGTCCTTGTGATTAAACACGTTGGATGGATACAGCAGACTTGCTCTTTAAAGTTTTGTATGTTTCTTTTTTTTTTGGGGGGGGGGTATTTTGGTCTTATCTATATCTGCAGAGATTGGCTCCTGTACCTGATTCTTTGATACCACTGGATGTGGAGCTATGCATACATATACCTATCTTCTTGTAAATGCAATATTGTGCCAATAAATTGTCCTTTTTTATACTTTCTACATTATTTGTGCTCTCTCTATATTTTTTCTACATGCTCCAAGAGGATCTATAATACCGCTGTACATAGATATCCTGTGTTGGTTACCCTCTTTGAAGGGTGACAACCCTGAATCAGATATGTTGTGATTTTTATACCACCCCCTACCCTATATTGTTTTCTGGAATTTATTACACTACGTATAGTGTTTTTTCTTCACATATATAATTTTTCTCTTTGTAACAGAACTCCCGGTACTCTCACTGGGTAGCTCCGCCAAGGACCGCTTCCAAGCTGGAACAGGGGACAAACCACAGCACTTCTGACCACAGTAGCCGTGGCTTGACTGGGGCCCTGGAACCACTCCTTCCTGGAGCTGAATGGGGAATTCGCTCTAGAAAGCCGAGGTACTGGACGACACTCAGTCCTGGGGGCTCTAGTCCTTACAAGGACTTTCCCCGTTGAATCCCCTGCAAGCTGGAACAACAGACACAGGGGTTAAATCTTCTTTCCCTCCAATAACAGGACAACACACAGTTTTGGAGTGCAAGCTGGCATCTTTTAATGGCAGCCACAACTGGCCTTATATGCATGTCCCCATGCAAGGGGCACTGCCCCCTGAACCTGAGAGTAAACCACAGTAAAAACAAATACACAATTACATTGGCTCTCAGATCCAGGGCACTCCCATACAAAATCAGATAATCCCTCCTCTGTGCCTGGGAGATAATTGGATCAGGAACTGTACTAATCTAATCCAATTATCTCCATACAATACATTAAAAAAACCCACAAAGGTTACATCCCCTGATAGCCCTGATCTGGGTGACCAACATACCCCAAAATAACCCAGATCAGTTCAGGGGTTCAGGAATTTCCTGGAAGTAATTTATTTGACCGACCACAGGCATGGTCCCATGCCCAAAACGGTTCTAGAGAATAAAGGCTTGCAGTCGGTCTAATTCGGTAGTTTGAAAACGAACAAACTACAGAACAGAGTCAGTAGTCTTATTCTGGAGCTTGTTCCCCTCATCCAGAAAAATGATTTCACCGAACAGTGCCCTTCTAAGTTGTATAGAAACAAACGCAGGCGATGATAAAAGTCCAGTGGTGTTTCTGTGTCCAATTTTAGTTCCATGAGATTCATGCCCAAACACCGCTGCCTGCGTTCATGCGAACAAGATAGCAGCCACCTCGTCGTTGTCCATAGGAATTGCGGCCACCCAGACGAACAATTAGAACACTGTGGTGAGAAACGCTCCAAGTTGTTAATAGGTGTTAACAAGCTCCAGGGTGGTCTCTGGTTCGTGCGGTTGTTCGGTAATCCCAATTGTACGATCTGAGACTTTAACATTATATTTCACAGCGTCCATAGTCTGTGGGCAAGAGGCTGGCAAGCAGGCTCCTCCACGAGCTCGTGGCAAACTCTTGTAAGAAGGGGAGTTTGTCACACTCTTATTGATCTCTATTAAGAGGTTGTATTTTATATATTGTTCCTTAACACTTTTGGGTATTTTGGTAGCGACACCTCGTTTGTTTTGGTTTTTGTTGTCATTACAGGATCACACTGTCACATACAAAAGAACGTACATCAAGATGCTTAAACATAGGTAAGTTTCCATAGAGTATTTGATGACGGCCCAAAGGCATGTCGCCAATTCCCAGGGTATCCTATAACTAACAGACATAACATATTGTTTGAGATTACATGTCTTCAGACCTTGGCATCCGATCTCCATGTTTCCCCTGTCGACCATGTATTTGAGATGATTTTTGTTTGGAGGAAAAGATGGGGGAATTGAAGCTCATAAGAGCCTTGCTTATGAAGTTCTAGTTGGAGGCTTTCAATCAGTTTTAGATTTCCAGTCCCTAGCAATACATCGTTGGGCCGTGAGCACTATATGCATAATCAGTTTTACTATGTGGTGCAGCAGGGAATTAGGTAAGTCAAAGAGGAGATAGGTCCTTGGCAAAAAAGCTATAGGGAGCTCCACATTTTTAGTAATAAGGCGATAAACCGCTTTCCAGAAGTTTGTGAGGCCTGCACACATCCACCACACATGTAGGTGAAAGCCCTCCTCAGTGTCACAGTGCCATCATGTGGTGGATGTTTAGGGGAGTATCTTATGCAGCCTGCTGGGTACCATGTACCAACGTTCCAGCGTTTTATAATGTTGTTCCTTTAGAGCAGCTGATTTTATCAGTTTGTGGTTAAGTTTAAAACATTTTTCCCATTGTTTCTGGGAGAGGGGGCGTAATGTAAATCAGTGTGTCATTGTGTGGCGGGATTAGATTCTGGGAATGTTATGTGGTCTGAGATGAGTTTGTAACACATGAATATCGGTTTACATAAAGGAGGCATCTTCTCATTTATACACAATTGTTCCCATTTTGTAATTGTAGCAGTTGAGAGTACGTGTCTAGTTCCTGGCCTAAGTTGTCTAGATAGGACGGATTTTAGTTGTAGGAAGGAGTAGTGCGAGGATCAGGGAAGGTTGTTTTTAGATGTCAGGATTGGGTAATCCAGTAACTCCATTAACTTGTACAAGCAAGTGAGTTACTCTCTGTTCTAACCAGGGTTTTGCATTGAAGGTTGGGACCCAGTACAGTAGTGCTGCTATTGGGGTCGCCAGTGACCGAGGGGCATTGTTGGACAGCCTCTGCCTGTTTTTGTCCCAAATCTGGAGTGTCAAGGCAATAGAGGGGGGAAGTGAGGAGATGGCTGACCGTAAGTGCTTAGGGAGCCAGATGAGGTTGCAGATCTCATAAGGTGTTATGCTGTGCTGTTCTAGCTAAGCCCATTGGGGAGGGGTGCTGGGTGTATCCTTATTTTATACTGTTTCAATAAATACATTTTAATACAGCAGCCTGTTTGTTGTGCTTCTATGTATATTCACTCAATGGGATTAGAGGAAATCTTTGAAAGGCACACAACTAAAGCATACAAAACAACACAGAAGGTAGCACGCCTGAAAAAGGGGATTCTCTCTAAACCCCTAAAAAGACTGGAGAAGTAGAAACAGATAATATACAGGTTGTGCCAATATATATATATATATATATATATATATATATATATATATACATATATAAACCCAAGTAAAAACAATCAAAAAGCACTAAAATACAAAGTTCTGTAGTCAAAAATTTACATGGTGATATGATCGGTAACTTTTATAAAAAGTGCAGATTACAATACAAAGTGGCACTTTTATTACTTAACCTGGTTGCTTAGCTCAGTGGAGATAAATTCAAGAGGCAAACAGAGGTTCTTCTCGTTGAGCTGCATTGAAAAGTCTGTGATTGGACAGCTACAGGCAGTCTTTGCCAGGGGAAGAAGGCGAGGGCTTAGAAAGGCTTCAGACTAAAGATCTGCAGCTTTTGCAATTTATTTAGTTATACCACCAATGAAAAATGCATAGTTAAATGTATGCATGTTTTATGGCGATATATGTGCTAAATAGTGATTATTTCATTTTTTATGTTTTGAGGAATGGATGTCCCTTTAATTGTACTAGTTATTTCTATGCTGCTTGCTAAGTGATAAGTTCCTTTTTTACATTTAGTTTGTGTTCATGTTAGACATACATAATAGTACAGGAGTCTGCAATTCCCATGAAGTGTTTCATCCATATCTGTGCTTAAGTAAACTTTACAGTTATTGAAAATGCCTTGCAGGCTAATGGTTTCTAAGTACATAAGGATACAGTATTTAAGTATTAATTAAATGCGTTTCTTCATGGGATGTAGGAGTTCAAATGAATTCCACTCTCTGCTGGCTTTAGTTCTGTTTAAAAGGGGGAAACAGCTTTATCCCTCCCACTCTCTTGCACTTTATCTTGAATAGAACATACAGCTAAAAATCAGGTTTCAACATAACCGAAGTTATCTGAATACAGTAAGTTTTAACATATGTTTGTTTCAGATTATTTATTTTTTAAATCTATTTTATAATCTGATTTTAATAACATAAAGGTAATGAACAAATAAAAGAAATATGGATGATACTGACCTACATCATTTTTACAAACAACATACACAGAAAGTGAGAATTAAAGGTGAATTTCCAAGGCCAAAAAAAGCCAAACTGGAAAAAATCTCCACGCTCTCAGTTTGGTTACTTTGGCCTCAAATTGTAAATTTACTTTGAATTCATTTAGAATTCGCAATTTACTAAATAACCGTGAGTAGTGGTAGCTGCTGACGTTTTTAGATGGTAGGGCACTAGGCTTCACACCTGGAATTTGATCCTTCCCCAAAGTTGGACTTTGCTCACTTAATGTGCTAATACCAATACTCTATTCTATCAATAATATATCAATTGTTATTACTTACAGTGTTACCTGGTGGCCAATTTGTTTGTGTGTGTGTGTGAGTATATGTATATATATATATAATATGATTTACAAAAAATTATTTATATGTTTTATGACCCATAGGTCTTACCCGTAATACTTCAGATTAAAGGAATATTCCAGGCACCCAGACCACTACTGTCCATTGGAGTGGTCTGGGTGCCAACGCACACCACCCTTAACCGTGCAAGTGTAATTATTGCAGTTTTTATAAACTGCAATATTTACATTGCAGGGTTAAGTCCTCCTCTAGTGGCTGTCTACTAGACAGACACTAGAGGAGACTTCTGTGTTCATAGAACACGAAAAAAAATGTAAAACGATGCTGGATGTCCTCATGCATCGCTGAAATCCACATAGGAAAGCATTGTACAATGCTTTCCTATGGGGAGGTCTAATGCGGGTGCGTGGCCCTTGCCGTCTAATGTGGGTGCGTGGCCATTAGGTCTCCCCCGCAGACGGCCGTGCATGCGTATTAGGCCTCCCCCGCCGGCTGACATTGGCGGGGGAGGAGCGAAGGCAGAGCATGACCCAGCACCAAGGGACATTGGCGCTGGACTCCGGTAAGTCACTGAAGGGGTTTTAACCCCTTCAGCAACTTGCGATGGGGGGTGGGAGGGAGAAGGGCACTAGAGGGTCCTGCAGTGCCAGGAAAACTAATATGTTTTCCTGGCACTGGAGAATCCCTTTAAGTACATTATATTTCTCTAGATACTCAATGGTTGGCTGAGTCTCATGGGAAATGTAGCCAGCAAGAACTGCAGTGCTAAAGGAAATATTTTACTACTACTGTATGAAGTCACAACCAAGCAGTTTAGTTCAATTTCTATATGCAGAGTTTCAGACGAAAGTCCTGCCCAGGGAGCACTACTTTTAGTTCCTGTCTGAATGAGACTTCAGTGGAGAGCAGTCAACAGGGGAGAGAGCGATAAAGGGACTCAAAGCATAGACCAGGGGTGGCTTATAATAGACTGCAGGGGCAGAAAGTGCACAGATATATTGGGCTGGGTTAGAGCTGTCAAACACTGTGTTTTCACTTTTGCCACTAAAACACTGCAATATGAGTATTTTCCACAGTCATCCCCCTCTGTGACCATACAGCTCCTTTCATCTGCTCCTTCATTTCCCATGCTACAGTGTTCCAGTGGCAGTGTGTGTCACGGCAAGGGGCATAATTCATTATTACACTATGGAATATTGTCCTTTAATGTAATTTGTGTAGTGCATTAATGTTCTGCCTGCCTAGTAGAGATGGTATTGGCAATGTCAAAAGGGGTTAATATGGTCAGATGGTGATTTTTTTTAGCCTTAATTCTTTTTGAAGCTAGGACCCCCTACCGAAGTCAGATGACAGAAGGGGTAATGGAAATTGCATAGGAATGTAAAAAGGTTGGAGCCTATGAATTAATCAAAGGCTCTGTAGGGAGTGAGAAGTCACACAGACGTAGCCTGAATGTCTCCTCATCCATATGGCCTCTATCTTTTAATTGATGAGTGGATTTCTTTAATATGTTAATGGCCATTAGCCTTGTTCCAGTATCATATCCAAAAGGAAAAACATTAATATTTACCCACGGAATAATAATTAAGCCTCATTTTTGTTATATTTGGAATGTGACAAGCGCCATCTTCTAAACAAGCCCAAACATGATTGGCATAACTTAACCATAGGGGAAGGAATTGTGATGTCGGCCATATTGGGATGCAAGTAAGGTGTACGACATATGTATAGAATGGGAAAATAATAACAAATTCGTAGATGCAATTATTATTTCTGTGGTGGGTACATAAGAGAAGAAAGAACCAAATGTTTCCATTTGGATTGATGTTGGTCTGGAACACAAGGGGGTGGTCACTCATTATCTCTATATATATTCCTTAACTCCACCTCAAGACCACATGTAGTAATCCACATGGTATATATCCAATGATATTGAAATGTCTGTGTACTTGTTTGGGGCCAAAATCCAATTTTGAGTAAGTCACCATCTTCCTTGCCAGAGACCCCATGGCCAGAAGTTTTACTTTGAAAACCTTTTGTTTATGACTTCTGTTATTTTATCCCTTTTGTTTTTATCTGTTGTTGGTGTAAAGAATTTGTTTTTTCATCTATTGTTTGTACTATTTTTTTGCTCATAATAAATATTCCTTTATTAAGTTCTGCCTTTGTCTGGTTAAGAATCATGTTACCCAAAGAGACTAATTAGTATTTTGCATAGCATTGCTAAGATATTGTGCGAAGTTGTATTTCTTGGGTTTTTATAATTGATTTACCTTAGGGGACCAAGGCACCCCATTTATAAATTGTCTTGGTGGTGGCAACATTAAAATAGTAATAGTTATATCATTATATTTAAGTGTGAGTGGTGTTAAAGGGGATTTTGTCATTATTTCCGGTCTAGTGCTGACAAATAGTGAACTTTAACCCTTTTACTACAACTACGTCACGCACACTCTTAAAGTAAAGATAATAAATATAAGCTTAAAATTTTATTATATATATATATAATACAATTTAAAATGAATAAAATCTTTTTTAAAAAGTGTGAGAAATTAATACATTTTGTTCTGCCTGGCTTCTTCAAATGATTTTCGAAAGGGTCCAAGTGATAGCCACTGTAGAATTTTCCAAGACTTCTTCTGCAACCAAGCCTTGGTGGAATTTGAGGTATGCTTCGGATCTTTGTCATGTTGGAAAGTAAAATGACGCCCTAACTTCAGCTAACTCACAGATGTCATAACGTTTTCTCCTAGGATTTCCTGATAATTCAATTAATCCAGCTTGCCTTCCACACGCTACAGGTTTCCAGTGCCAGAGGATGCAAAGCAGCCCCAAAGCATCACTGAGCCACCTCAATGCTTAACTGTAGGAAGAGTGTTCTTTTCAGTGTATGCTTCATTCTTCTTCCTCCAGACATGTCGCCGATCCATTGGGCCAAAAAAGTTCATGTTTTGTTTCATTGCTTCACAGAAGAGAATCTGTGTCTTATTTATATAATTTTTAGCATGTTGGAGCTGACTTTTCTTGTGCTTTTTGGTCAGTAGTGGTGCACATTTTTGAGTTCTGGCATGTAAACCTTCTGCATTTAGCATGCGTCTTACTGTGCTCACTAAAACCTCAGTGCCTGTTGCCACCAAGTCTTGCTGAAGGTCTTTTGCAGTCACCAAGGGTTTTTCACAACCTGCCTCCTCAGAAATCTGGTTACAGCAATTGATATCTTCCTTTTTCTGCCCCGTCCACTTCAACTTTGAACTTGCGATCTATGCTTCCAACAGTGTCTCTTGAAACATTCAGTGCCTTTGCTATCTTTTCATGTCCTGTTCCTTGTTTTTAAAGGGCAATGATCTCTTCTCTTAACTTTACGGACCATTCTTTGACCATATTTGTAACATGCAGTCAAACGTGAAACTCAACAAACCCCTAGCCAGTTCAGGTATTTCAAGTGTTCTAGCTCAAGCACACCTGGTGCAACTAATGAAGCCCTTGATTAGTTTCATGATTTGTGCTTGAGACAACACCTGTTTTGCATATGTGTGCTGTTGTGAGGGATGCTTTTCAGGGGGTTGCATACTTTTGAGACTGGAGAAGTCATTATAAGTTGCATTTTCAGTTGAATTTGGAGAAACCACTTGAAGCATTTATTGTGTTGAACTAATGTTGAATAATTTTAATTACATCTGTATTTCAGTCATTTCCATTTTAAGTTACTTATCTTCTGAATTATTCCATATCTGTGTAACTTTTGAGTTTAATTTCTGCTGTGTGAATTGTTTATTTTAATGACATATGCACTTTACTTACATGGAAAATAATTTTAACTTTTAGATCATGTGTCTGGCCTTCTCGTTACTTAATGCTTTGTGCTATAGATAAATCTGCTTTGATATATGATTTAGGATTTAGGATTTCAGTCTAAACTAATGAAACTATGGACTTTTTTCCAAGCTTATCTGTAAAATGTTATGCAATAAAATCACTGACAACTTGTAGGTGATGCCAGAAGCTTTTCTTGGTCAACATTTGTGTTTAATCCCTTTAGGACGGTAGGCATGCTATGCCGTCCTTGGGGACCCGGCTCTAAACGCCGGGGGGGGGGGTGGCATTGCACGTCCCCGCCGTCCTTTGTTCTTACCCGGTCTCCGGCGATCCCACGCCGGCGCTCGCGGTGTGGGGACTCACCTGGCATCCCAGGGAGTCCCCCTGCTTCCATTGCAGCCCCCCTGGGCCATGTGATCGCGAGGGTCCTTGAGAGTGATCACATGAACGGCATAGCCGTCCACAGCAGTGCCAGCAGGGGGAGTTCCTGTAATGACAGGCACTCCCCCTGCTGCCTGTAAAAAAATAAAAAGAAGTTTAAAACAGTTTAAAAATAAATTTTATATACTTAGATCATATATATTTTTTATTTATATGATCTAAATATATAAATACACATACATACACATAAATACACATACACTGTCTAAGTGTATTTTAATATTAATATACATACCGTATTTTTCACTCCATAAGATGCACCACACCAAAATTTTTTTTTCTCCCCTGTCCCATAGTCTTCCTTACCACCTACTCCCCTCTCCTGTCCCATAATGATCTTTAACCCCCCCTTCCTCTGTCCCATAGTGATTTGTAACCCCTCCTCCCCTGTCCCATAGTGTTCTTTAACCCCCCATCCCCTTGTCCAATAGTGTTCTCCCCTCCTCCCCTTGTCCAATAGTGTTCTCATCCAATAGTGCTCTCCCCTCCCCTCATCCCATAGTGTTCTCCCCCCTTCCCATAGTGTTCTCCCCCTCCCATAGTGTTCTCTCTCCCTCCCATAGTATTCATCCCCCCTTTCATAGTGTTCTCCCCCCTTTCCATAGTGTTCTCCCCCCCTCCATGGTGTTCCCCCCTCCATGAGTGGAATTTCTCTCCCTTCTCATGGTGTTTCTCCCCCTCCCTTACATCCCATAGATTACTTTCCCATCCCCTTAGTGGTATTACCCCCCCTCACCTTGTCCCATAGTGTCGCTTCCCTCCCCCTCCTCCCCGCCAGGTGTCCCCCTTCCCTTCTCCTATGAGTGTCCCCCCATCCCCTCCCCTTCTCCCATAGTGTCCCCCCATCCCTCCTTCCCTTGTCCCATAGTGTCCCCCTTCCCTCCCCTGGTCCTACAGTGTCCTCCCTCCCCTTGTCCCTGGTTTCCCCCCCCTCCCTTCCCCATGAGTGTCCCCCTCCCTCCCTTTGTACCATGGTGTCCCCTCACTCAACGTCCCATAGTGTCCCCCCTCCCCTTCCCTTGTCCCATAGTGTCCCCCTGCTCCCCTTCCCTTGTCCCATAGTGTCCCCCCACTCCCCTTCCCTTGTCCCATAGTGTCCCATAATTACATACCTGTCTTGTAGCGTGGGCCGGCTTAACAGCTCGCACCGCGGTACAGGAACTTCAATTTCAGGTTCCGGTTTCCGTTCAGTCCCGCCAGAAACCGGAACCTGAAATTGAAGTTCCTGTACCGCGCTGCGCGCTGTGCTGCCAGCCCACGCTACAAGACAGGTAAGTAAAGCTTCACATTTGCTCCATAAGACGCACAGACATGTCCCCTCACTTTTGAGGGGAAAAAAGTGCGTCTTATGGAGTGAAAAATACGGTATATATAATTATATATATTAATATCAAAATACACGTAGAATGATATTGATTAAATATATATATATATAATTATCATTTATATATATATATATATATAATATGAAATAAATAAATAT
>OW240912.1:236075427-236089415 GCA_933207985.1 Pelobates cultripes | reverse complement strand
GGGGCCTCGAAGGGCTTATTGCCCTTTTGTTCCTTGTGTCTAAAGATTGTGTAGGGTGTGGCTGGAGGCGGTGCATGGAGGCGGGACAAGGGTGGCACTTGCTGCAGAGTATGGGTGGGGCCTGTAAGGGGGCCCTTGATTTATTTTGCCCGGGGGCCCTGAGGGTTCTCAGTCCGCCCCTGGCCGTGGCTTGACTGGGGCCCTGGAACCACTTCTTCCTGGAGCTGAATGGGGAATTCGCTCTAGAAAGCCGAGGTACTGGACGACACTCAGTCCTGGGGGCTCTAGTCCTTACAAGGACTTTCCCCGTTGAATCCCCTGCAAGCTGGAACAACAGACACAGGGGTTAAATCTTCTTTCCCTCCAATAACAGGACAACACACAGTTTTGGAGTGCAAGCTGGCATCTTTTAATGGCAGCCACAACTGGCCTTATATGCATGTCCCCATGCAAGGGGCACTGCCCCCTGAACCTGAGAGTAAACCACAGTCAAAACAAATACACAATTACATTGGCTCTCAGATCCAGGGCACTCCCATACAAAATCAGATAATCCCTCCTCTGTGCCTGGGAGATAATTGGATCAGGAACTGTACTAATCTAATCCAATTATCTCCAAGAACAGAAAAACATACTTTTTCCAAAACACCCCAAAAATACATAAAAAACCCCACAAAGGTTACATCCCCTGATAGCCCTGATCTGGGTGACCAACATACCCCAAAATAACCCAGATCAGTTCAGGGGTTCAGGAATTTCCTGGAAGTAATTTATTTGACCGACCACAGGCATGGTCCCATGCCCAAAACGGTTCTAGAGAATAAAGGCTTGCAGTCGGTCTAATTCGGTAGTTTGAAAACGAACAAACTACAGAACAGAGTCAGTAGTCTTATTCTGGAGCTTGTTCCCCTCATCCAGAAAAATGATTTCACCGAACAGTGCCCTTCTAAGTTGTATAGAAACAAACGCAGGCGATGATAAAAGTCCAGTGGTGTTTCTGTGTCCAATTTTAGTTCCATGAGATTCATGCCCAAACACCGCTGCCTGCGTTCATGCGAACAAGATAGCAGCCACCTCGTCGTTGTCCATAGGAATTGCGGCCACCCAGACGAACAATTAGAACACTGTGGTGAGAAACGTTCCAAGTTGTTAATAGGTGTTAACAAGCTCTAGGGTGGTCTCTGGTTCGTGCGGTTGTTGTCAGGGTCTTACCTGAGTTGGGAGTCTGTAGCGCAGATATGATGCTCACCCTTGCAGATAGCCACAGGCCGAGGTGGTCAGGTAAGAATTCACCTGGCCTGTGGGTCTGTGCACGGGGGCTGTGCGGGATGCAGTACCAATACGCAGGACAGGCAAGGACTGAACCAGCAGGATGGTCGAGGGATAGCCGAGGTCAAAGGATGCCAGAGGACAGGAACAACGAGGAGTAGCCGAAGTCAAGGGGTGCCAGAAGTCAGAATAAACGAGTCAGGAAGCCGGGGTCAATAATGCGAAGCGATGAAACAGGAACACTGGAACAAACAGGATCAAAGACTTGACACTGAGCACAGGGCGAGGCTGGGTTTATATACCCTGCTGATGACTGATCAGAGTCAGGTGAAACACAGCCAAGTCAAGGTGCAGCCCCCAGAGTAGTAGCCATGTCAGGATGAACAGGATTGGAATCAGTCTTCACTGTAAATAGCTGCTGTGGCTCAGAGGTAGAAAGCAGGACCAGGACTGAGAAGATCCCCGGTTCAAGTCCCCTGTTGGGAACTCCAAGAGCTACCACGTCTTGCCGTCTGTCTATCAGGTGAGAACCGTGACAGTACCCCCCCCTTTAAAAACGACCTCCGGGCGTGAATGGGTTCATTGTCAGCATAGTACACCTCTCCAGGGTCACTATCTGAATCCAGTGAGTCCCCATAGTCAAACTCCCCAGCAAGGATTCCCTTTACAGCTTGGGAGTCCGCAGTACCAGCTTCTGGTACGGCTGGAGAATTGTCCAGGTCTTTTAGGTTCCGGGTACAGGTGGCAAGCACTTCCAAAACTTTGGCAGGAGCAGTGTTCGCAGCTAACAATGCTTTTTCGAACATATCAAGGTCTTCTTTACGGACTATAGTGCCATTAGAAGTAACGGCACAATCCACAGGTAAAACCTCTTCGGGCGGGCAGGAAGTAGTGGTGGTATCACAGGAAGCAACTTCGGGAGTAGATGCAGGAGGCTCTGGAGCAGGGGATGGAGGTTTTCTCGCGGAAGCCAAGCATGTGCAGGCACAACGGCTTCTATTTGGCTTTTTAGGCTGGTATGCGGTGTACACAGGGCGAAGGAAACTAGTACCAAGTCGGAGAGCTGGAGGTCTAGGAGGGCGAACAGGACAAAGCGTGATGAAGTGCCCTTTTTCTCCACAGTAATAACATAGGCCATAGCTTCTCCTTCGGTCTTTTTCCTTAGGTGTCACTTTGCAGTGGACGAGTCCTAATTGCATAGGTTCCACAGGGTCAAGTGGAACACCGGATACCTCTGGAGTTTTCCTGGGAGCTGGAACATAAGGAGGCATCTCTGGGGCGTAGTGGTGGTACTCGGTTTCTTGGTTAGGAAGAATCTGAGATTTTTTAGTACGTGGAGCTGACTTGGCCACAGTGGTCTTACATTGTGAGTCCATAGCAGTACTAAAGGATTCCCAGCTGACCAGGACAGGACTCTTCGTCTGCAACATTTGGTGAGCCCAAACTTTGATGCGTCCAGACAACAGGTTGATAGCCGCTCTGACCCTGATGAATTCTGTGGCATATGTTCGAGGCTTTAAAGAAAACAACACCTCACAATCCATCTTGAAAGACTGAAAGGATGTGCGGCTACCATCAAATCGGTCGGGCATGATGACAAACGGTTCAGGAAAAGCTGGTTCCGGGGCTGGATGTACTGCGCCTTTAAGGAATAAAATTTCTTGCTGCAGCTCCGAAACAGTCTGGGCCAGGCTGGACACACGCTGGGTCGAGGGTGAGCACATCTCTGCGGACTCCATAATGGTCAAGTCTTATGTCAGGGTCTTACCTGAGTTGGGAGTCTGTAGCGCAGATATGATGCTCACCCTTGCAGATAGCCACAGGCCGAGGTGGTCAGGTAAGAATTCACCTGGCCTGTGGGTCTGTGCACGGGGGCTGTGCAGGATGCAGTACCAATATTCAGGACAGGCAAGGACTGAACCAGCAGGATGGTCGAGGGATAGCCGAGGTCAAAGGATGCCAGAGGACAGGAACAACGAGGAGTAGCCGAAGTCAAGGGGTGCCAGAAATCAGAATAAACGAGTCAGGAAGCCGGGGTCAATAATGTGAAGCGATGAAACAGGAACACTGGAACAAACAGGATCAAGGACTTGACACTGAGCACAGGGCGAGGCTGGGTTTATATACCCTGCTGATGACTGATCAGAGTCAGGTGAAACACAGCCAAGTCTAGGTGCAGCCCCCAGAGTAGTAGCCATGTCAGGATGAACAGGATTGGAATCAGTCTTCACTGTAAATAGCTGCTGTGGCTCAGAGGTAGAAAGCAGGACCAGGACTGAGAAGATCCCCGGTTCAAGTCCCCTGTTGGGAACTCCAAGAGCGACCACGTCTTGCCGTCTGTCTACCAGGTGAGAACCGTGACAGTTGTTCGGTAATCCCAATTGCACGATCTGAGACTTTAACATTATATTTCACAGCGTCCATAGTCTGTGGGCAAGAGGCTGGCAAGCAGGCTCCTCCAGGAGCTCGTGGCAAACTCTTGTAAGAAGGGGAGTTTGTCACACTCTTATTGATCTCTATTAAGAGGTTGTATTTTATATATTGTTCCTTAACACTTTTGGGTATTTTGGTAGCCACACCTCCTTTGTTTTGGTTTTTGTTGTCATTACAGGATCACACTGTCACATACAAAAGAACGTACATCAAGATGCTTAAACATAGGTAAGTTTCCATAGAGTATTTGATGACGGCCCAAAGGCATGTCGCCAATTCCCAGGGTATCCTATAACTAACAGACATAACATATTGTTTGAGATTACATGTCTTCAGACCTTGGCATCCGATCTCCATGTGTCCCCTGTCGACCATGTATTTGAGATGATTTTTGTTTGGAGGAAAAGATGGGGGAATTGAAGCTCATAAGAGCCTTGCTTATGAAGTTCTAGTTGGAGGCTTTCAATCAGTTTTAGATTTCCAGTCCCTAGCAATACAGCGTTGGGCCGTGAGCACTATATGCATAATCAGTTTTACTATGTGGTGCAGCAGGGAATTAGGTAAGTCAAAGAGGAGATAGGTCCTTGGCAAAAAAGCTATAGGGAGCTCCACATTTTTAGTAATAAGGCGATAAACCGCTTTCCAGAAGTTTGTGAGGCCTGCACACGTCCACCACACATGTAGGTGAAAGCCCTCCTCAGTGTCACAGTGCCATCATGTGGTGGATGTTTAGGGGAGTATCTTATGCAGCCTGCTGGGTACCATGTACCAACGTTACAGCGTTTTATAATGTTGTTCCTTTAGAGCAGCTGATTTTATCAGTTTGTGGTTAAGTTTAAAACATTTTTCCCATTGTTTCTGGGAGAGGGGGCGTAATGTAAATCAGTGTGTCATTGTGTGGCGGGATTAGATTCTGGGAATGTTATGTGGTCTGAGATGAGTTTGTAACACATGAAGATCGGTTTACATAAAGGAGGCATCTTCTCATTTATACACAATTGTTCCCATTTTGTAATTGTAGCAGTTGAGAGTACGTGTCTAGTTCCTGGCCTAAGTTGTCTAGATAGGACGGATTTTAGTTGTAAGAAGGAGTAGTGCGAGGATCGGGGAAGGTTGTTTTTAGATGTCAGGATTGGGTAATCCAGTAACTCCATTAACTTGTACAAGTAAGTGAGTTACTCTCTGTTCTAACCAGGGTTTTGCATTGAAGGTTGGGACCCAGTACAGTAGTGCTGCTATTGGGGTCGCCAGTGACCGAGGGGCATTGTTGGACAGCCTCTGCCTGTTTTTGTCCCAAATCTGGAGTGTCGAGGCAATAGAGGGGGGAAGTGAGGAGATGGCTGACCGTAAATGCTTAGGGAGCCAGATGAGGTTGCAGATCTCATAAGGTGTTATGCTGTGCTGTTCTAGCTAAGCCCATTGGGGAGGGGTGCTGGGTGTATCCTTATTTTATACTGTTTCAATAAATACATTTTAATACAGCAGCCTGTTTGTTGTGCTTCTATGTATATTCACTCAATGGGATTAGAGGAAATCTTTGAAAGGCACACAACTAAAACAACACAGAAGGTAGCACGCCTGAAAAAGGGGATTCTCTCTAAACCCCTAAAAAGACTGGAGAAGTAGAAACAGATAATATACAGGTTGTGCCAATATATATATATATATATATATATATATATATATATATATACATATATAAACCCAAGTAAAAACAATCAAAAAGCACTAAAATACAAAGTTCTGTAGTCAAAAATTTACATGGTGATATGATCGGTAACTTTTATAAAAAGTGCAGATTACAATACAAAGTGGCACTTTTATTACTTAACCTGGTTGCTTAGCTCAGTGGAGATAAATTCAAGAGGCAAACAGAGGTTCTTCTCGTTGAGCTGCATTGAAAAGTCTGTGATTGGACAGCTACAGGCAGTCTTTGCCAGGGGAAGAAGGCGAGGGCTTACAAAGGCTTCAGACTAAAGATCTGCAGCTTTTGCAATTTATTTAGTTATACCACCAATGAAAAATGCATAGTTAAATGTATGCATGTTTTTATGGCGATATATGTGCTAAATAGTGATTATTTCATTTTTTATGTTTTGAGGAATGGATGTCCCTTTAATTGTACTAGTTATTTCTATGCTGCTTGCTAAGTGATAAGTTCCTTTTTTACATTTAGTTTGTGTTCATGTTAGACATACATAATAGTACAGGAGTCTGCAATTCCCATGAAGTGTTTCATCCATATCTGTGCTTAAGTAAACTTTACAGTTATTGAAAATGCCTTGCAGGCTAATGGTTTCTAAGTACATAAGGATACAGTATTTAAGTATTAATTAAATGCGTTTCTTCATGGGATGTAGGAGTTCAAATGAATTCCACTCTCTGCTGGCTTTAGTTCTGTTTAAAAGGGGGAAACAGCTTTATCCCTCCCACTCTCTTGCACTTTATCTTGAATAGAACATACAGCTAAAAATCAGGTTTCAACATAACCGAAGTTATCTGAATACAGTAAGTTTTAACATATGTTTGTTTCAGATTATTTATTTTTTAAATCTATTTTATAATCTGATTTTAATAACATAAAGGTAATGAACAAATAAAAGAAATATGGATGATACTGACCTACATCATTTTTACAAACAACATACACAGAAAGTGAGAATTAAAGGTGAATTTCCAAGGCCAAAAAAAGCCAAACTGGAAAAAATCTCCACGCTCTCAGTTTGGTTACTTTGGCCTCAAATTGTAAATTTACTTTGAATTCATAATTTACTAAATAACCGTGAGTAGTGGTAGCTGCTGATGTTTTTAGATGGTAGGGCACTAGGCTTCACACCTGGAATTTGATCCTTCCCCAAAGTTGGACTTTGCTCACTTAATGTGCTAATACCAATACTCTATTCTATCAATAATATATCAATTGTTATTACTTACAGTGTTACCTGGTGGCCAATTTGTTTGTGTGTGTGTGTGAGTATATGTATATATATATATAATATGATTTACAAAAAATTATTTATATGTTTTATGACCCATAGGTCTTACCCGTAATACTTCAGATTAAAGGAATATTCCAGGCACCCAGACCACTACTGTCCATTGGAGTGGTCTGGGTGCCAACGCACACCACCCTTAACCGTGCAAGTGTAATTATTGCAGTTTTTATAAACTGCAATATTTACATTGCAGGGTTAAGTCCTCCTCTAGTGGCTGTCTACTAGACAGACACTAGAGGAGACTTCTGTGTTCATAGAACACGAAAAAAAATGTAAAACGATGCTGGATGTCCTCATGCATCGCTGAAATCCACATAGGAAAGCATTGTACAATGCTTTCCTATGGGGAGGTCTAATGCGGGTGCGTGGCCCTTGCCGTCTAATGTGGGTGCGTGGCCATTAGGTCTCCCCCGCAGACGGCCGTGCATGCGTATTAGGCCTCCCCCGCCGGCTGACATTGGCGGGGGAGGAGCGAAGGCAGAGCATGACCCAGCACCAAGGGACATTGGCGCTGGACTCCGGTAAGTCACTGAAGGGGTTTTAACCCCTTCAGCAACTTGCGATGGGGGGTGGGAGGGAGAAGGGCACTAGAGGGTCCTGCAGTGCCAGGAAAACTAATATGTTTTCCTGGCACTGGAGAATCCCTTTAAGTACATTATATTTCTCTAGATACTCAATGGTTGGCTGAGTCTCATGGGAAATGTAGCCAGCAAGAACTGCAGTGCTAAAGGAAATATTTTACTACTACTGTATGAAGTCACAACCAAGCAGTTTAGTTCAATTTCTATATGCAGAGTTTCAGACGAAAGTCCTGCCCAGGGAGCACTACTTTTAGTTCCTGTCTGAATGAGACTTCAGTGGAGAGCAGTCAACAGGGGAGAGAGCGATAAAGGGACTCAAAGCATAGACCAGGGGTGGCTTATAATAGACTGCAGGGGCAGAAAGTGCACAGATATATTGGGCTGGGTTAGAGCTGTCAAACACTGTGTTTTCACTTTTGCCACTAAAACACTGCAATATGAGTATTTTCCACAGTCATCCCCCTCTGTGACCATACAGCTCCTTTCATCTGCTCCTTCATTTCCCATGCTACAGTGTTCCAGTGGCAGTGTGTGTCACGGCAAGGGGCATAATTCATTATTACACTATGGAATATTGTCCTTTAATGTAATTTGTGTAGTGCATTAATGTTCTGCCTGCCTAGTAGAGATGGTATTGGCAATGTCAAAAGGGGTTAATATGGTCAGATGGTGATTTTTTTTAGCCTTAATTCTTTTTGAAGCTAGGACCCCCTACCGAAGTCAGATGACAGAAGGGGTAATGGAAATTGCATAGGAATGTAAAAAGGTTGGAGCCTATGAATTAATCAAAGGCTCTGTAGGGAGTGAGAAGTCACACAGACGTAGCCTGAATGTCTCCTCATCCATATGGCCTCTATCTTTTAATTGATGAGTGGATTTCTTTAATATGTTAATGGCCATTAGCCTTGTTCCAGTATCATATCCAAAAGGAAAAACATTAATATTTACCCACGGAATAATAATTAAGCCTCATTTTTGTTATATTTGGAATGTGACAAGCGCCATCTTCTAAACAAGCCCAAACATGATTGGCATAACTTAACCATAGGGGAAGGAATTGTGATGTCGGCCATATTGGGATGCAAGTAAGGTGTGCGACATATGCATAGAATGGGAAAATAATAACAAATTCGTAGATGCAATTATTATTTCTGTGGTGGGTACATAAGAGAAGAAAGAACCAAATGTTTCCATTTGGATTGATGTTGGTCTGGAACACAAGGGGGTGGTCACTCATTATCTCTATATATATTCCTTAACTCCACCTCAAGACCACATGTAGTAATCCACATGGTATATATCCAATGATATTGAAATGTCTGTGTACTTGTTTGGGGCCAAAATCCAATTTTGAGTAAGTCACCATCTTCCTTGCCAGAGACCCCATGGCCAGAAGTTTTACTTTGAAAACCTTTTGTTTATGACTTCTGTTATTTTATCCCTTTTGTTTTTATCTGTTGTTGGTGTAAAGAATTTGTTTTTTCATCTATTGTTTGTACTATTTTTTTGCTCATAATAAATATTCCTTTATTAAGTTCTGCCTTTGTCTGGTTAAGAATCATGTTACCCAAAGAGACTAATTAGTATTTTGCATAGCATTGCTAAGATATTGTGCGAAGTTGTATTTCTTGGGTTTTTATAATTGATTTACCTTAGGGGACCAAGGCACCCCATTTATAAATTGTCTTGGTGGTGGCAACATTAAAATAGTAATAGTTATATCATTATATTTAAGTGTGAGTGGTGTTAAAGGGGATTTTGTCATTATTTCCGGTCTAGTGCTGACAAATAGTGAACTTTAACCCTTTTACTACAACTACGTCACGCACACTCTTAAAGTAAAGATAATAAATATAAGCTTAAAATTTTATTATATATATATATAATACAATTTAAAATGAATAAAATCTTTTTTAAAAAGTGTGAGAAATTAATACATTTTGTTCTGCCTGGCTTCTTCAAATGATTTTCGAAAGGGTCCAAGTGATAGCCACTGTAGAATTTTCCAAGACTTCTTCTGCAACCAAGCCTTGGTGGAATTTGAGGTATGCTTCGGATCTTTGTCATGTTGGAAAGTAAAATGACGCCCTAACTTCAGCTAACTCACAGATGTCATAACGTTTTCTCCTAGGATTTCCTGATAATTCAATTAATCCAGCTTGCCTTCCACACGCTACAGGTTTCCAGTGCCAGAGGATGCAAAGCAGCCCCAAAGCATCACTGAGCCACCTCAATGCTTAACTGTAGGAAGAGTGTTCTTTTCAGTGTATGCTTCATTCTTCTTCCTCCAGACATGTCGTCGATCCATTGGGCCAAAAAAGTTCATGTTTTGTTTCATTGCTTCACAGAAGAGAATCTGTGTCTTATTTATATAATTTTTAGCATGTTGGAGCTGACTTTTCTTGTGCTTTTTGGTCAGTAGTTGTGCACATTTTTGAGTTCTGGCATGTAAACCTTCTGCATTTAGCATGCGTCTTACTGTGCTCACTAAAACCTCAGTGCCTGTTGCCACCAAGTCTTGCTGAAGGTCTTTTGCAGTCACCAAGGGTTTTTCACAACCTGCCTCCTCAGAAATCTGGTTACAGCAATTGATATCTTCCTTTTTCTGCCCCGTCCACTTCAACTTTGAACTTGCGATCTATGCTTCCAACAGTGTCTCTTGAAACATTCAGTGCCTTTGCTATCTTTTCATGTCCTGTTCCTTGTTTTTAAAGGGCAATGATCTCTTCTCTTAACTTTACGGACCATTCTTTGACCATATTTGTAACATGCAGTCAAACGTGAAACTCAACAAACCCCTAGCCAGTTCAGGTATTTCAAGTGTTCTAGCTCAAGCACACCTGGTGCAACTAATGAAGCCCTTGATTAGTTTCATGATTTGTGCTTGAGACAACACCTGTTTTGCATATGTGTGCTGTTGTGAGGGATGCTTTTCAGGGGGTTGCATACTTTTGAGACTGGAGAAGTCATTATAAGTTGCATTTTCAGTTGAATTTGGAGAAACCACTTGAAGCATTTATTGTGTTGAACTAATGTTGAATAATTTTAATTACATCTGTATTTCAGTCATTTCCATTTTAAGTTACTTATCTTCTGAATTATTCCATATCTGTGTAACTTTTGAGTTTAATTTCTGCTGTGTGAATTGTTTATTTTAATGACATATGCACTTTACTTACATGGAAAATAATTTTAACTTTTAGATCATGTGTCTGGCCTTCTCGTTACTTAATGCTTTGTGCTATAGATAAATCTGCTTTGATATATGATTTAGGATTTAGGATTTCAGTCTAAACTAATGAAACTATGGACTTTTTTCCAAGCTTATCTGTAAAATGTTATGCAATAAAATCACTGACAACTTGTAGGTGATGCCAGAAGCTTTTCTTGGTCAACATTTGTGTTTAATCCCTTTAGGACGGTAGGCATGCTATGCCGTCCTTGGGGACCCGGCTCTAAACGCCGGGGGGGGGGTGGCATTGCACGTCCCCGCCGTCCTTTGTTCTTACCCGGTCTCCGGCGATCCCACGCCGGCGCTCGCGGTGTGGGGACTCACCTGGCATCCCAGGTAGTCCCCCTGCTTCCATTGCAGCCCCCCTGGGCCATGTGATCGCGAGGGTCCTTGAGAGTGATCACATGAACGGCATAGCCGTCCACAGCAGTGCCAGCAGGGGGAGTTCCTGTAATGACATGCACTCCCCCTGCTGCCTGTAAAAAAATAAAAAGAAGTTTAAAACAGTTTAAAAATAAATTTTATATACTTAGATCATATATATTTTTTATTTATATGATCTAAATATATAAATACACATACATACACATAAATACACATACACTGTCTAAGTGTATTTTAATATTAATATACATACCGTATTTTTCACTCCATAAGATGCACCACACCAAAATTTTTTTTTCTCCCCTGTCCCATAGTCTTCCTTACCACCTACTCCCCTCTCCTGTCCCATAATGATCTTTAACCCCCCCTTCCTCTGTCCCATAGTGATTTGTAACCCCTCCTCCCCTGTCCCATAGTGTTCTTTAACCCCCCATCCCCTTGTCCAATAGTGTTCTCCCCTCCTCCCCTTGTCCAATAGTGTTCTCATCCAATAGTGCTCTCCCCTCCCCTCATCCCATAGTGTTCTCCCCCCTTCCCATAGTGTTCTCCCCCTCCCATAGTGTTCTCTCTCCCTCCCATAGTATTCATCCCCCCTTTCATAGTGTTCTCCCCCCTTTCCATAGTGTTCTCCCCCCTCCCATAGTGTTCTCCCCCCCCCTCCATGGTGTTCTCTCCCTTCTCATGAGTGTTCTCCCCCCTCCCCTTGTCCATAGATTCACTTTCCCTCCCATGGTGTCCCCCCCCTCACCTTGTCCCATGGGTAGTCCTTCCCTCCCCTCCTCCCATGAGTGTCCCCTTCCCTTCTCCTATAGTGTCCCCCCCATCCTCCCCTTCTCCCATGGTGTCCCATCCCTCCTTCCCTTGTCCCATAGTGTCCCCTTCCCCTCCCTGGTCTACGGTGTCACTCCCTCCCCTTGTCCCATGGTTTCCCCTCCTTCCCCCCATAGTGTCCCCCCCCTCCCCTCCTTTTGTACCATGGTGTCCCCCCCTCACCTCCCCTTGTCCCATAGTGTCCCCCCTCCCCTTCCCTTGTCCCATAGTGTCCCCCTGCTCCCCTTCCCTTGTCCCATAGTGTCCCCCCACTCCCCTTCCCTTGTCCCATAGTGTCCCATAATTACATACCTGTCTTGTAGCGTGGGCCGGCTTAACAGCTCGCACCGCGGTACAGGAACTTCAATTTCAGGTTCCGGTTTCCGTTCAGTCCCGCCAGAAACCGGAACCTGAAATTGAAGTTCCTGTACCGCGCTGCGCGCTGTGCTGCCAGCCCACGCTACAAGACAGGTAAGTAAAGCTTCACATTTGCTCCATAAGACGCACAGACATGTCCCCTCACTTTTGAGGGGAAAAAAGTGCGTCTTATGGAGTGAAAAATACGGTATATATAATTATATATATTAATATCAAAATACACGTAGAATGATATTGATTAAATATATATATATATAATTATCATTTATATATATATATATATATAATATGAAATAAATAAATATGTAAATACGTTAAAAAAATATAAAAAAATAAATAAATTAAAAAATGTGTAAATTCATTCTAACTGGATTTTAAAATTAATATATATATTGATATCGAAATACATGTAGAACAAATAATATATATATCTATATACATAAGTATATACGTATATATCACTATATATATATATATATATATATATACGTATATATAGATAAAATAATTTTAAAAAATTATATACATATATGTGTATATATATAATAATTCTACGTATATATTCATGTAATAATTTTACATAATTAGGTCATTTTATGAATTACAATTTGCAGGACCTGCCTGACAACTCAGGCCAAAAGTCCAGGGAATTTAATTTGCTAGCACTATATTTAACCCTGTAACTTTCCAAGACACCATAAAATTTGTACATGGGGGGTGCTGTTTTACTCGGAAGACTTCGCTGAACACAAATATTAGTGTTTCAAAACAGTAAAATGTATTACAACGATGATATTGTCAGTGAAAGTGAAATTCGTTGCATTTTTCACACACAAATGGCACTTACACAGACGATATAATTGTTGTGATACATTTTACTGTTTTTAAACACTAATACTTGTGTTCAGCGAAGTCTCCTGAGTATAACAGTACCCATCATGTACAGGTTTTATGGTGTTTTCAAAAGTTAGAGTCAAATATAAGACTAGTGTTTCAGTTTTTTCACATTGAAATTCGCCAGATTGGTTACATTGCCTTTGAGACTGAATGGTAGCCAAGGAATAAAAATTACCCCCATGATGGCATTTGCAATAGACAACCCACGGTATTGCAAATGGGGTATGTCCAGTCTTTTTTAGTAGCCATTTGCAATTTTTTGGGTTGTCTACTATTGCAAATGGTATGCCATCGTGGGGGTAATTCTCACTCCTGGGCTAACATACAGTCTCAAAGGCAACGTAACCAATCTGGCGAATTTCAATGTGAAAAAACTGAAAAATGTAACATGCTATATTTGACCCTGTAATGTCTCAAAACCCCATAAAACCTGTACATAGGGTGTGCTGCTTTACACGTGAGACATCGCTGAATACAAATATGTGTATTTTATTGCAGTAAAAGCAAACAGTATTATGACATTAACGGCTAAAATGTAACGTAGAAATAATTTTTTTTTAAAGAAATTCTTCTTTTCTCCCATTTTTAAAAATATTTTATTCATATTAAATTATGTTTCATACCTAAATATTTGATGTTAAATGAAAGCCCTCTTTCCCTGAATAAAATGATATATAATAAGTGTGGGTGCACATAATATGAAAGAGGTGACTTATGCCTGAACAGACATACAGCACAAATTCCAGGTTTTGTTTACGTTTTGTTTTGATCACAACGTGTACATTTGTCTCAGTCCTTAAGGGGTTAACACCTGCTACGCGCCCATACTGACCACCACGTTTTACATACTTTTTTGCAATTTAGATTTTTGTGAATAAAAAAAGGCACATTTCTAATTCTTTGCCATGGTACACTATTCTTTTTCTTCTTCTATGATTGTCTAAACAAGTTGATCTTAGTGTTTGCATACAACTGTCTTGCCAAATTTCATAGGTATTTTTTTAAAAT
>OW240912.1:236042243-236075327 GCA_933207985.1 Pelobates cultripes | reverse complement strand
TGCAAATTAAATGCCATGGTTACAGATGTGTTTTGTTTTTTTAATGATTATTAATAGTACTTAACTATACTTTTTTTTTTTTTTAAAACATAAATGCATTTAGAGTTTGCAGTCGCAAATGTGTCCCTTTTTTCATTGCACTTAGAAGAGCCAGGTATAACAAGTAGTCAGATAATGAATTGTGGTAATTTTTAATGTCTAGTCTTGAAAACAGATGGTAATCTTCATGGGATATGTTGGGCAAAGTAAAGGTATTTAGAAAATTGGGCAGACTAAATGGGCCGAATGGTACTTATCTGCCGTCACATTCTATGTAATTACCAGTAGCTAAACTTTACATTGTGTAACATGGAAACTACTGGTAACCACTGTTCGTTACCAACAACCATAAATGAGCCCTATTTAGGGATAGTTTCTCTGATTTTAAATTCCTCCTGGAATATGTTAACTATCTGGGTATTGCTTGAACTGAAAATTGATTGAATAGGTAATTGAAATTCCCTCCTTCTAACTGTTCAATGCAGTGTTTGCATTCATTTCTTACAAAGAAAAATAAATTAAAACACAAATTTATGCTAGCTGTGTCTAATAGTCCATCATTCACTATGGTAACTAAACCTCACTCGTATCTGTGGGTTATCTAAAAATCTTGATTTTAGCCAGTAGAAGGGATGCATAAAGATCTACGCAATCAGCACTGGCAGTGATCCTAGTACATGATGCAATGGAAACTGAATTTAGGATAACTGCATGTTTGCCAAAAGCAATAGAATGTAAAGTCAGGGGTCGATGAGAACACCAAGATTGTTCACAGTGATGATGATAAAGTCATTTATCAGTTGGTGAGCCTAATGTGGGAAATCACTGAAAGCTTGAATAGGCTGCTTCAAGCTGTGTTAAAAAATAATAATACTTGTTAGTTTTTTAGCCATTGACTCTTTCCATTTGATGTTCCAGCTTATATTGTAATCTTTATCTTTTTGCCTTACTCTTTAGTAATCAAATTGCAGAATCTCGGGAATCAGTTTCCACATTCAGAGCAATAAGTGAGTAATATTTTAGTGACACAGCTGACTAAGATACTCACCATGAGTCTGTTTCACTGGTCCTTATGTTTAACTAAGCCCTCTTGCCACTCCACTTGATTTTATTTATGTTTATTATGTTTTCTTTCTTGCGTCAGATCTCAATATCTTGGTGCCGCAATTTTGTTCTTCTCTGTCCATGATGTCTGTAATTTACCCTTCTGTAGTCTTCTTTTGACTTATGATTCGTTTTAAACTATGTACTTTTTTGACTTTTTGGATTAGCTTAACATGAAGAGCAGTGGAACAGACATATGACTAGCTGTTCATACCAATAAAGATGTGTCAAATTGCTCTAATTTCTTACGTGGAAATAGAGTACCAAAGGTTGAGATGTACAGAGAGGAAGAATGGGAGCTTTTTGTGGTTTCTGAGTTACTCCATATTAACCTCAGTACTGACATTGAAGTAAAAGGTGCAGGTATTTTTATGCTGCATCCTGTAGGTCATCTACCACACATATAACACATAGGTATGCACATTACAGTTTGATAAGATGGTCAACCACACAGCTCTCAGAATGCCATACACACCCTGTGTAACGACCCCTACAGGACACATACATACGATGCAACATGCATTTAAAAATAGATTATTGGTGGCAAGACAGACCGGAGCAGTGGAACCTGCACATGGGCCCTTAAAGCGGTTCGGGGCCGGCAGGATGAGCAGCCTGGGATATATGGGACACTATCCACATATGTGAATACTAGCCATGTCTGGGGGGAGGGGTATGTAACGGATTAAGCTACTTATGGCCGCTTGTCTCCACATGTCTATTACCACCCGAGAACTACCGCCATGTTTCCCTTTAATCATAGCTTTTACTACCCTGTAAAAGCCTGTTTTCTGTATTATGTTCTAAGCCAGTTAAGCATGTTTATTATATTTTATGTTACACATTATACTATGTCAGGGTACACACTCTGAGCAGGTCCCCACTGATGTATTAATCTCCCTGCTTTTTGCAGTGTTGCCATAGAAATGCCTATCAAGCAAAATTGGTATAGTTTTACTTGTATTACGCCTATTTTTACTTCTAGTCAAGTGATTCCCAACTAGACAAGCATGACTAGCCTGCTCATCATTTTACTTACAAAATTTTGCCGCTCTCTCAATGTCATGTGTATGTACTACTTTGATATTATTGCTTTGCTGCCGTCATCTACTGAGGAAAAAAGAGCCAAATAAATGGTTGCATTGCTGCAATATTTGCTTTCCTTTCAAAATCGTATTGTAGAATTTCTTAAAAGGTCTAAGAGGTCCAAAATAATAGCATACGTATAAACCTCATAAAATGCATAGTTATCAATGTGTGCTTGGTGCATTAAATTCATACATACAGTCTCTCAAATAAATATTTGACTCTGTTTCATGTTGTGTTAATAATGCAATTCATGCATCTTGAGTTGTTTCAGCACCTTCCATTTTAACACCAAAAAATGAAGGCTGTTGTTTTCTCAATACACCTCAGCTTCCTGTGTCCTACTCTGTGCCCCTGTTCCAGTTCATCAACTCCTGGCTTCTGCTACTGACAGGGGTGTGTGTACCGCGAGGCAAACAAGGCATTTGCCTTGGGCGGCAATTTCCAGGGGGCGGCAAAAAACGTTGCCCCCAAATGCCCAGGCAAAATGAGTGGGATAAAATGACACAAAAAGGTAAGGACAGGAGGCTTCCTATTTTGCATTTTTTAACGCTGTTGTATGATTGACATAGCCACACCGGAATTCGGGCGGAAGTAGAAAGTGCGGAACGTGAATTCTCTTGACCAATCTGCTGAACGTAAGATATCTGATAGCGAGGCGCCTGCCGCGAAGGCCGAGGACGCCGCTGCGCCACGTACCGAGTGGGCCCCGAAGGAAGCGTCTATGCCTGCTAGAGACAGTATCCAACGAACCCATCTGGCGAGGGTGGTCGTTGAAATGGGAACGCGTGGGCTAACGTATACCAGGAGTTGGCCTGAGGACAGGGTCCAAATCAGTAACGTAACTTCCACCTATCGTCGTAGGGTGGAGACGACGCAGAGTTGTGGATCTGAGGTGAAGAAGGGGTAGAAAACCGACGTAGAGTCCGATTTCGTGCAACGGGATACCCGGAACGTGATTCCGGAGATACTGAAAATGCGTCTATGTCGAATGCCCGAACGTCCGAAACTCTGCGGAAAGAAACTAGGCAAAGCAGAACCATGAGTTTTGCTGAGAGTTGTCGAAGGGACAGTCTGTCGTTCGTCGGCCAGTCTCTCAGAAAGCGGAGAACCACGTCTACGTCCATGAGTCGTGAATATTTGTGGTCTGCGGGTCATTGCAGTCGGATGCCCCTTAGTAGTCGACACACCAGTGGGTCTTTCCCCACCGGGATCCCTAGTATAGGTACGTGGGCCGCTGAGATAGCGGAACGCACTATGTTAAGTTATCTGTATGATCGACCTGTCGAGAAGAGGTGAGATAGAAAGTTTAAAACGGCTGGAATAGTGGCTGTAAATGTATCGAGGTTCCGTTCCATGCACCAAGTGGACCAGGAATTCCAAGCAGATAGATCGACCTGTCGACCTGTATGATCGACCTGTCGAGAAGAGGTGAGATAGAAAGTTTAAAACGGCTGGAATAGTGGCTGTAAATGGATCAAGGTTCCGTTCCATGCACCAAGTGGACCAGGAATTCCAAGCATCTTCTGGTTCCTGGAGCTCATGAGTCCCATAGAAGGTCCCTAGCAGCCTGCGATAGTTCGCCGACTTGCCAGGCACCCCGAAAAGAGTCCAAGCCACCAGGGTGAGTCGATTGTCTAGTATCAGTGGATGAGGATTGCCTTTCGGATCCATGAGGAGGTATGGATGGTGAGGCAGTAGGAGAGGATCCCTCTATGATAGTGCTAGGAGATCCGGGAACCATGGTTGTCCCCTCCATAAAGGAGTGATGAGCAATAAAGAGACTCGTGGACTTTTTAGGTAGTGGATGGTCCTTGCTATCATGGCAAAGGGAAGGAAGGTGTAAGCTCCTGCTTTGCTCTCCGGATCTGGGAGCCAGCTGAAGTACACTCGTGTTTGCCTGTTGTTGCGTGACGCAAACAGATCCAGGTGAAATGGGCCCCGGAGTTCAATTATGTGGTTGAAAATCTGTGGATCCAGTCTCCAATCGCTTGTGTCTCGCCAGTGGTGTGAGAACCAGTCTGCCATGAGGTTTGTTTCCCTTGGGAGGTATTCCGCTTTGAGGGAGATGTTGCGAGGTAGAAAGAAATCGAAAATCTCTTTCGTTATTTCTGACAGGAGACGGGACCGGGCTCCGCCTAGGTGGTTGATGTAGCAGACTGCGGAGATGTTGTCCATCCTGAGGAGGATGCAGCAGTCCGTCTTGTCTTTTGCCAGGCTGCGGATGGCGAAGGATCCTGCCAGAAGCTCTAAGCAATTTATGTGCATGTTGAGGTCCTGGGAGGTCCAGGCGCTCCTGTCGAAGTGTCTTCGCTTGTCGCGCCCCATCCCCAGAGCTCCACCCTGTCTAGCCACCATCTGAGTTCGTCTCTGACTTCCTCCGTTATGGGGATCGGTTGGTCGTAAGAGGGATTTTGTCTGAGGCAGGATGCTTTGAGTCGTTGCATCGCCCTGTAGCGGAGTGGACCGGGTAAGATAGCTTGAATGGAAGCCATGAGTAGTCCCACCAGTCGGGCAAGGGCACGGAGTGGAATGGTGTGGCACCGAATGGCCCTGCATAGTTCTTTGCGAATGGTTGAGATCTTTGACGCCGGTAACCGTAGCGTGCTGGTGGTGGAGTCTATCTCGAATCATAAAAATTGCACTGTTTGAGATGGATGGCTGACCTTTGGAAGTTCACGACGAAGCCCAGGGATGATAGGAGATCCATGGTATATTGTGTTTGCCGTACCAGCCTGGACCTGTCGGAGCAGAACAGTAGGAGGTTGTCCAGGTATATAATGCAGCGAATTCCTTGTGTTCGAAGATGAGCAACCACAGGCTTCAGTAATTTGGTGAAGCACCATGGGGCCGAGCTGAGGCCGAAGGGAAGGCACGTGAACTGCCAGGGAAGGTCTTGCCAGAGGAAACGTAGGAATTGTCGGCAGGAGTGGTGGACGGGTACTGATAGATATGCGTCCTTTAGGTCTAGCCTTGTGAACCAATCTTTGTCTTGTAATAGGTCCCTCAGAAGATGTATGCCTTCCATCTTGAAGTGCCTGTATGTGATGTATTCGTTGAGTTGTCTCAAGTTTATGACGGGTCGAAATTCTCCCATTTTCTTCTTCACCAAGAATATGTTGCTGAAGAAACCTCCGGGGCCAGAGGCGGGTTCGATTGCCCCTTTCGAGTATAGTTCATGCAACTCATTGTGTATGAGGGTATGGTCTTCCGTAGAACAGCTGATGTGGTGTGAGAGGTCCCTTTGACGTGGATGGTCTACAAAGTCGATGATGTAGCCCTGTATCGTTTGTAGGACCCATGCGTCCGTGGAGATGGTCGTCCATTCCTGAAAAAACAGAGAGTTGCAACCTGCTGAGGTGTCTAGTCCCCTGAGCGTGGATGTCGTATGTTTCTCAGGTCAAAGAGTCTGTGGCCCGATGGATCAAAGATGGCGTCTTCGTCCTCTTGCGGGGTTTCCGTGGTATCAGGGTCTAGGGAGTCTCCCAGCAAGGTGTTTTGTAAGAAAACAAGTTGGGGTCCAGAGTCTGAACCCCATGCGTCATCCTCTGAGTCTGACCCATCTGCTTGCCATTCATCCAGGACAGCCATGGACTTTGTGCGGGTGTCGTCCTCATCCGAGGAGTCTTCGTGTTGTCGGGATGGTGACCATTGAGGGTTTGTGACGTTTGGCAGGGGTCTTACCCTTGGTCGGGTTCTGGTGCCCTTTTTCCCCTTTCCAGTGACGTTTGCCAGTGGGGGTTTCTTGGCTCATGTGAGATTCTGGGGCTTCAGAATCTGAGTCATGGCGGGATTGGTGGGATTTTGATGGTTTCCTCTTATCAGAGTTAGAGGCCATCATTTTGGAGAGGGCCTTCTCCATGGAGGCGGCTACGGCCTCATTTATCATGGCTTGGAAGTCTGTCGTTTGAGAGGCTTGTCTTGTCAATTGGTAATATATATATATATATAGGTGTTGCACAGGGCAGAGGTCGGTGAAGCTGTATATGAAGTCACTGTAGTGACAGTTTGCCCCAGCAGGGCAGGAGAAAACCATAGTATTGGGTCTTTTAAGTATATATAGTACTGGGCCTCACCCAGGGAAAACAGAGGTGGCCACAGGGCGTCCTCCAGCAGCAGCAGTGTAGAGGGGCAGCACCCCAGCAAGGCACAGGTTAATAAAAACCTTCATGCTAGATACAGCTTAAATGTGTAAATAACTGACCTCTATATTCTGATTAGTTGGAGAAACCAGTTTTTTTCAGTAAAACGGAGCCGAGTACCGCCGTGTGTGACAGGCACTCGCGGGCGTTCCAAAATGTATGCACGAACAAAGATGGCCGTCGTGTGCGCTGATAAGTGCGTGTAATAGAAGTGGGGGTAGGGAGAACTGATTCTGTTGAGAGACGGCGGAACCGGAATGTGAGGTGAGATATCAGCAGTATTAGAAACCGTCTGGATAGAGAGGGTCTGCTCGAGGTTGGGCAAATGAAAATGGAACAAATAAAGACAAAAATTGAACAATAAAGACAAACAAATACTAATAGTTATTGGCTGACTAAATAATTGACAAAATTGGTAAACATAAGATGGAAATCAGTGTAAGTACTGATGGCTAAATAAATATACACAGGAGTGTATGTGAAAATAGAGAAAGGATTATTAGATGAAAAAACAATAAACACAGAAATATACAAAACTAATAAGTACTATATGAAACATTAAATAACCACAGGAGTAATTACTTAATAAAATACTTGACAAATACTAATAAAGGGAAGAGCCAAAAACTCTGACCTGTCTGCGATGGAGCAGTAAAGAAAGAGGGGGAGGAGCCTATTTACTGGGACTATCATACTCCCTACTGCATTTTTCATTGGTTAAATGTTTCACTTTCTTTACTGCTGTGGAGTTTAGTAAAGAGTGTTATGCAAAATAGGAATCCTCCTGTCATGTGATAAAATTCCTTAACCTCTTCCTGACATTAGGGTGCCCTATGCCATCCTACAAAGAGAGGGCTTTAACGCCGTTAAGGCAGTATAGCACACCCTTATAGCTCAAATTCTAGGTTTTATTTTGGTCAGAACTTTACAATTGCCTCCGTCCTTAAGGAGTTAACTATTCCCAAATAAAATACATAAAATAATTGACCATGTTGGTGCATTAGCTGCCTTAAGGCACAGTGTTAAAATACAACCCTGTAATTTTTCAATTCGCCATGAAACCTGCACATAGAAACATAGAAACATAGAATGTGACAGCAGATAATAACCATTTGGCCCATCTAGTCTGCCCAATTTTCTAAATACTTTCATTAGTCCCTAGCCTTATCTTATAGTTAGAATAGCATTATGCCTATTCCATGCATGCTTAAACTCCTTTACTGTGTTAACCTCTACCAATTCAGCTGGAAGGCTATTCCATGCATCCACTACCCTCTCAGTAAAGTAATACTTCCTGATAATATTTTTAAACCTTTGCCCCTCTAATTTAAGACTATGTCCTCTTGTTGTGGTAGTTTTTCTTCTTTTAAATATAGTCTCCTCCTTTACTGTGTTGATTCCCTTTATATATTTAAATGTTTCTATCATATCCCCCCTGTCTCGTCTTTCCTCCAAGCTATACATGTTAAGATCCTTTAACCTTTCCTGGTAAGTTTTATCCCGCAATCCATGAACCAGTTTAGTAGCCCTTCTCTGAACTCTCTCTAAGGTATCAATATCCTTCTGAAGATACGGTCTCCAGTACTGCGTACAATACTCCAAGTGAGGTCTCACCAGTGTTCTGTACAATGGCATGAGCACTTCCCTCTTTCTACTGCTAATACCTCTCCCTATACAACCAAGCATTCTGCTAGCATTTCCTGCTGCTCTATTACATTGTCTGCCTACCTTTAAGTCATCAGAAATAATCACCCCTAAATCCCTTTCCTCATATGTTGAGGTTAGAACTCTATCAAATATTCTGTACTCTGCCCTTGGGTTTTTACGTCCAAGATGCATTATCTTGTACTTATCCACATTAAATGTCAGTTGCCACAATTCTGACCATTTTTCTAGTTTACCTAAATCATTTGCCATTTGGCTTATCCCTCCTGGAACATCAACCCTGTTACATATCTTAGTATCATCAGCAAAAAGACATACCTTACCATCAAGACCTTCTGCAATATCACTAATAAAAATATTAAAGAGAATGGGTCCAAGTACAGATCCCTGAGGTACCCCACTGGTGACAAGTCCAAGCTTCGAATATATTCCATTAACTACAACCCTCTGTTGCCTGTCACTCAGCCACTGCCTTACCCATTCAACAATATTGGAACCCAAACTTAAACTTACGCATTATTGTACTCGTGAGTTATCATAGCAAACGTGTGTATTTTATTGCAGTACAAACTAACAGTATTATGCCATTCACAGTTAAAATGCAGTTAAATAAATGTAGAAAATGTTTTTTCTTAATTTCTCACACGTTTAGATTATATTTATATTAAATTATGCCACATATATAAATATTTTATGTAAAATAAAAAGCCATCTTTCTCCTAAAGAAAATGATATATAATAACTGTGGGTGCATTCAATATAAAAGAGATCAATTATGGCTGAACAAATATATAGCTCAAATTCTAAGTTTTATTTTGGTTAGAACTTTACAATTGCCTCCGTCCTTAACCCCTTAATGACGAGTGACGGACAAGGTCCGTCACTCAGGGGAAACCCTTAACGGCGAGTGACGGACCTCGTCCGTCACGCAGTAAAATTAACCCCAGATCACCGTGATCGCGGTGATCGCGGGGTTAATGGAGCTCTGGTCTGCCTCTGTATTAGAAGCAGACCGGGAGCACCCGATCAGGCGGCCCCAGCACTGTCAGAGCGAGCACATGTGCTCAGTATACTCACCTTCCGCCTCCCTGCACTTCCTGGCTCTGTGTGAAGTGCAGGGAGACTGATCATCATTTCTTAATTTCTCACACGTTTAGATTATATTTATATTAAATTATGCCACATATATAAATATATGTTGTAAAATGAAAGCCATCTTTCTCCTGAAGAAAACGATATATAATAACTGTGGGTGCATTCAATATAAAAGAGATCAATTATGGCTGAACAAATATATAGCTAAAATTCTAGGTTTTATTTTGGTCAGAACTTTACAATTGCCTCCCTCCTTAACGGGTTAACTATTCCCAAATAAAATACATAAATAAATTGACCATGTTGGTGCATTAGCTGCCTTAAGGCACAGTGTTAAAAGAAAGAACATTCTAAAATAAGTACATTTTAAAAAGTTTACTGGTTCCAAAAATACCAAAAGAAAATTAATAAATGTGTTTTCAATCACCTTACACATTTACTAATAAAATCTAGCAAATATCCATGTTGGATCTGTTTACCCTGCAGCCAGGATGCCCACCCCCCTAGCTGGATCCGATTGGGGGGACTGCTTAAAACCTGAGACAGTCCCACTGCAGCCAATCTCACCGATCCGAGTCATATGATTGTCTGCAGGGGGACTGCATGGGTTTTCAGCTAGATCCCCCAAAATATAACTAATACAAGAAAATAAATATACATAAATAAAATACATTTAGAATATATATATATATATATATATATATATATATATATATAGAAATAAAATTCTAAATGCATTATATATATTATTTATATATAATTATAATATTTTATTAACGAGACCCTATGGTACCAATACAAGCTTAATGAAGCAGTTTTGGTGTATAGCTCATGCCCCATGTAGTCTCAATGCTCAGTTCTCTGCCATTCACTTTGTTTATTGAACCCTAGTTAAACCTCTCTGCATGTGACTTACACAGCCTTCCCAAACATTTCCTGTAAAGAGTCATCTAATGTTTACACTTTCTTTCTTGCAAATTCTATTTAATTTATCATTTTGTATCTTCTGATCTATTAAGAGTTTGCCAGACCCTGCAGGAGCTTCCTGTATGTACTTAAAGTTCAATTTACAGAGCAGGAGATAAAAACCTTTAAAACAAGTTACATCTGATTGAAAATTAAACCATTTTGTGATGGAGACTGTGTCAGTCACAGCCAGGCGAGGTGTGACTAGGGCTGCATAAACATAAAGAAGAGTGATTCAACTCCTAAATGGCAGTGAATTGAGCAGCGAAACTTCAGAGACATGATTTATACACGAAAACTGCTTCATTAAGCTAAAATTGTTTCGGTGACTCTAGTGTCCCTTTAATTTGCTATTTTGTGACCTACAAGAAAACCCAGGCAGAAATACCAGATAATGTAATTTGCAAGCCGTAATTTTGACCCTGTAACTTTCCAAAATCCAGTAAAACCTGTACATGGGGTTTTTGTTGTACTTGTGAGACATTGCTGAACACAAATATGAGTGTATTTGAGCAGTAAAACATATAATGACGAAGATATCATCTGTGACAGTGCAGTTTTTGTTTCAAAAATGCAAAAAATGAAATATGAACATGAACTTTGGACAGGATTTGTGACTAAGTGGCTGTGACAGCAATTGCCCAGGACTGGAAACACAGGGGTTCCGAATTTAGTATTTTAATGTGTGGATATCATGCTGCCCTCCTGAGAATGAGGACATTGTGGTAGGATTGAATTTGGAAGTGGGGCCATGACAGATTCATGAGGGACTCCCTTTCTAAGTTTCACAATCACCTCTTATGTCTTCTTGGAGACACAAGCTGACCAGAAAACCCAAGCTGGCCTGTCCAGACCAGGCTTCCACAGACTGATCGGCTGTGAGGGCTCCATGCAACCGACTGGGAAAAACCTGGAAATTCTGTTGAATTGCCAAGCAGATAGGAACTTTGAAACCACCCACTGAAACTTTAATCTGAGGTAATTCAGAACCCATGTGTGGGGTTTTGTGGGGTTTATATGTGTCTTTTGGGGATACTATGTTAAGGCACATAGTTGTCTGGAGATGATTAGATCAGTGTTACTTGATCTAGTTCACTCCCAGACACAGAGGTGGATGGGTGAGATCTCCATTGTTTCAGTTATTGACCCCCCCCTGACTGTGATCTGTGAATAAACGTGTGTGTTTTGTTTTCATCGTTCATCAAGTCTAGGCTGGTGTTTGGGTGAGCTGCTATAATCACTGAAGGTGTCCTGCTGGGAAAGGAGGGATATTAACGGCGATACCAAGCTCTGCTGCAGTGACTACTTAATATGACTTGGCATATCCCATTTTGAATACCGTGTGTTGTCTACTTTTGCAAATGGTAATAATTTTCATTTCTGGGCTGCATATGGTCTCAAAGGGAACATAAGCCCAGCAAACCTACTGGCAAATTTCAATGTGTAGAAATTGAAATAGGAAAGCTCTTTATTTGACCCTGTAATTTTCCAAATCGCCATGAAACCTGCACATGGGGGGCATTATTGTACTCGTGAGTTATCATAGCAAACATGTGTGTATTTTATTGCAGTACAAGCTAACAGTATTATGCCATTCACAGTTAAAATGCAGTTAAATAAATGTAGAAAATGTTTTTTCTTAATTTCTCACACGTTTAGATTATATTTATATTAAATTATGCCACATATATAAATATTTTATGTAAAATGAAAGCCATCTTTCTCCTAAATAAAATGATATATAATAACTGTGGGTGCATTCAATATAAAAGAGATCAATTATGGCTGAACAAATATATAGCTCAAATTCTAAGTTTTATTTTGGTTAGAACTTTACAATTGCCTCCGTCCTTAACCCCTTAATGACGAGTGACGGACAAGGTCCGTCACTCAGGGGAAACCCTTAACGGCGAGTGACGGACCTCGTCCGTCACGCAGTAAAATTAACCCCAGATCACCGTGATCGCGGTGATCGCGGGGTTAATGGAGCTCTGGTCTGCCTCTGTATTAGAAGCAGACCGGGAGCACCCGATCAGGCGGCCCCAGCACTGTCAGAGCGAGCACATGTGCTCAGTATACTCACCTTCCGCCTCCCTGCACTTCCTGGCTCTGTGTGAAGTGCAGGGAGACTGATCATCACTGATCTTGTCCCTGTTAGAAGAAAAAAATAAAGTTAATTTAAAATCCCACCCCCTTACCCATTTTAATAAAAAATTAACCCCTTCCCTGCCAATTGATCACTGACTACGGTGATCAATTGGCAGGGATTACATTTTACTATGATCTGATTGTTAATTCTTTTTTTTTTTTACCCTCAGGGTTAAATTTATTTTATTAATTAATTTAAGTATTTTAAAATTAAAAATTTAGCTAGCTGGGGTGGGTGGAAGTTAGTGGGGAATTGGGGGATTTGGTGTTAGGCTAACTAGGGGTTAACGTTAAAAAAAGTTTTAAAATAAGCTTTAAAAAGTTCAAAATTAAGTTGAAAAAAGTTTTAATAACGTTTAAGTAAAAAAATAAAAAAAACACCCCCTTTAGCCAGTCCAAATAAAAATTAAGCCCTTCCCTGCCAGTCGATCACTGCCTACAGTGATCAAAATAAAGATCACAGTATTATACTGTGATCTAATTTTTTTAACCCCTGACGATTAACTTTTATTTTGGGAAAATTGAGAATTTACTGTTAGTGCTGCTTACTGCTAGTTAGGGGTTAACGGTAAAAAAAAAAAAAAAAGCTTAGAAAAATTTAAAAACTGTAAAAAGAGTTTTAAGAAAGTTTAGGAAAGTTTAAAAAAATTAATAAGCAAAACAAAAGTTTAAAAACTAGTTTTAAAAAGTAAAAAAGTTTAGAAAAGTAAAAAAATACACTTAAAAACGCTCATTACCTGGAACAAATTAGAGAAAAAACGATCCCACGCCAAGGTTCAAAATATGCCTTTTGAATTACCCCAGGGTGTATTCTTTAATAAATAGTATGTGTTTGTGGGGAAGTTTCAATAACCAACCATCTAAACTACTCCAAATTGGAACATGGACACAGCGTAAAACTTCAAAGTTAGAAAAAAAACTGAATGGCTGCGTCTCAAATGTGCCCCTTCAACATCCACATATACCTGGCAAAGGTACATACGGGGGTATTGCTGTACTCAGACCACATAGCTGAGCAACATATGAAGTATTATACAGTCGTAGCACACATAAGGTTTGCAAAATATACTGTGCAAACTCACTTTGTGTGTCAAAAAGGCAGAAAAAACGCTTATTACCACTACACTTGGTACAAGCTAGCGGAAAAATGATCCCACGCTAAGGTTCAAAATATGCCTTTTGAAATACCCTGGGATGTCTTCTTTAAGAAATGGTATGGCTTTATGGGGTATTTGGATTATATAGCCTGGTAAAATACTCTAAAATGGGACATGGGCACAGCGTAAAAATTAAAGTTTGAAAAAAACTGGAATGGCTGTGTCCCAAATGTGCCCCTCCGATGTCCACATATACCTGGCAAAGGTACATACGGGGGTATTGCTGTACTCAGCCGACATAGCTGAGCAACATATGAAGTATTATACACTGGTAGCACACATAAGGTTTGCAAAATATACTGTGCAAACTCACTTTGTGTGTCAAAAAGGCAGAAAAATACCCTGGGGTGTCTACTTTAAGAAATGGTAGGCCTTTGTGAGGTAGTTTAAATTTAAAACCTGCGAAGATGCTTGGAAATTGCACATAGGCCCAGCGTCAAAATTCAAAGTTCAGTAAAAACTGATATGGCTTGGTCTCAAACTGTTCAAAAGAAAATTAATAAATGTGTTATCAATCACCTTACACGTATACTAATTAAATCTAGCAAATATTCATGTTGGATCTGTTGATCATTTCTCATCTTATAAATTTTACAAAACAAATTCAGAATGTTGTCAATTGTTTACTTTAAACATTGTTAAGGACTTATTCCTCAGTCTTGGGCATTAGTCTTCTATCATCTGTCTCCAGTCCTTCTACGTTATTTCGTTGTTCAGTATCCCTGTATCTGTATACATTCTGCATACATATATTATAGTGGTAGTATCTGTTTTAATCTGTGATGGAAGATGTTACTGACATTTAAAGAAGCTTGGTTATACTTGAAAATTCAATGTGTGCTGGCACTCAATTACATCTAGGTGCAGGTATTCGAGGTTAACCCCAAAGACAACCTCCTAATCACAATCACAAAAAAATATATTATGAATACCGCACTCTATATAGTAATAAATATATATAATACTTGTTGTTATTGCTGAGATAAATTCATAGTGTTTATTCTAGATAAATTTATATAAAGTATGATGGTAGTAATGTTCATTTCATCCTGAGTACACCGATTATATACAAGAAATATATACAATATATACAGTATATACAGAATTTTCCCATGTGTGGGATAAAGTTCATCTAATGTGTATACACTCGGTGATGATCCTTATAAATCGAGAAAAAAAAAAAAATGAAAAATGAAAAATTTTTTAAAAATCCCCAATCCAAAACCGAAAAGAGAAAAGGGGAAAAAAAGGAGAAAAAAAGAGAAAAAAAGAAAAAAAGAGAAAAACAATATATGAGAGTCCTGGTAGTCCAAAATATAGTGCACTATATATAGCTATATATGGATGGATCTCACCAATGTAGAAATATTTTTCTTGGTGTACACAGTCAAAGTTGTAATCAGGTGATGATCTGAACGAAGGTGAAGGTAATTTTTGATATAGAAAACGGGCAGTCACTCCATCAGCTCCCAGTAGGTGTGTGATCAGAATGGCAAATCAGCCTTTTATTATAGGAATGTTAACTATTTCAAACATAAACATATGTCAAAGGTAACATTAGATCAGGTAGTCTCTGGGTGGCATTTTATAGACATAATTAGGTGATAGTGATACTGTGAGGTCAAGTCCCGGAGCCTTATTTATCCTTGTTAGGCGAACCCGTCATTTGCCATTCTGCATGCGGTCGTTTCGGGGACGTGGTGGTAGATGCGCTCTATGACCTTACCGGGAACAGTCCCCACTCCTTTAATAAACGCATTCCCACCTCCGGTTCATTGACAGTATGTGTTCTGCCGTTTCTCCATATAAGCAGCTTTGTTGGATAACCCCATCGATACTGTATGTCATTGTTCCTCAGAGTTTTAGTAATACTGATGAATTCCCTTCACCTGGTCATTGTCAATGCCGACAAATCTGCGTATAGTTGGATGCCAGTATTGGGTTCAGGCATTGCGGGTTGTTTCCTTGCCGCCAGCAGCAGTGAGTCTTTTGTCTTATAATAGTGAAAACGTGCAACCACGTCACGTGGTGTTTCTTGGCTCAATCTCTGTGGTTTCGGTAACTGGTGGGCTCGGTCCATGAGCCATTCTGGCTCCGGCAGGCCGGGCACCAGGGACTTGTATAGAGATGTTAGGTAGTGTGATAGTTGGTCTCTTGTCACGCTTTCCGGGATTCGGCGAAAACGGACATTATTCCGCCTCGAGCGGTCTTCCATGTCCGCTAACTTTCTTTTTAAGAATTGCTGTTCCTCCACCAATGATTGGACGGTGTCCGCTATGGTGTCTTGCGCCACGCAGATGTCGTCAGTGCGGGCCTCCAGGTTGTTTGTTCTCTCTCCCAGTACAGCTATCTCCTTCTTAATGTAATTTGTTGCCTTCTTTATATCAGACTGAAGGGTAAGTCTGAAGTCTTGCAGCATTGCATATAACTTTTTTCTGTGACCGGAGCGTCCGTGTAGTGATGTGCCTCATGGTCCGATTGAGAGTTGGAGGCCTGTGAGAATTCCAGCTCCTCGCCGCCATCTTGCGCCAGCCGCGACCGGTCTTTTTTAGCATGGCGGATTTGATCCGTTAGCTTTGTTTGCTTTGCCGGGGCCATTTGAAGCTTTAGTGGAGTAATTGGTCAGTGTTTCGTTCGCTTACGGGGTTAAGAGCTGCTGTTAAGTCACGCTTCAGGCTGTTTCGGACCGGGAGCTCTCACCTCGGCAGATGGCCACTTGTCCATATTTATACATACCTCTTGCACTCCAAAATGATCTAGTAAACTGGTAGCTTAAAGAGAATACCCTTTGCGATTTTTGGATTTATAATATTTACTGTTTTAAAATAACAACAAGCACCTAACATCATAACCAATACATTTAACCTATGACATTGATGCCTAGAACATCACTTCAACTAATCAATGTCGTGCTATAAATCAGCATGAAAACTGTAGTGAGTAAACACACAAACAATTAAGCCAAGAAGTCTTAAGGGAAAAACTGCATTCTTTGCTGGAAGTTCAAATAGAAAATTGTGAGGTCAAACTAGCCCAAGGAACACTTCATTCCACCTGAAAAATGTAGAAATCAGACTTTTATTGTTTATAGTTGAATATGTGTTTTATAAAAGAATGTTGCAAAAAGCATGTGCAGCTTTGGATTGTTTCGAAATATTCCTATGATGAAATTTCTAAAATTTTTCCAGATTTGCCAGCAGCACTTTTTGTGTGTTTGTGTTTATACTTCCTAATATAATCTATAAAGTGTTACTAATAAAGGATGCCTGCTATTTATTATGTAGAGATATGTTCAGTCATGTGCTAATTGGAAAACCTAGATCGATTTATGTAGACCATCTGTGCCTTAATGATCAATGACCTACTATGGAAATCATGATATTGTCTTGTCAAGAAGAGGATAAAAAATACATCATGGGTTGGGCAAATATTACATGTATATAGCAATATGGCCAGCTTAAAGACCAGTTGATTATAGGTTTGGATACATTTTGATAAAAGGTTTCCAACATCCATAGAGCAGGGTTTTTGAAAGTTTGATCTCAAGATGTTATAAACTATACCTCCTGTGGTGCCCTAAACACTGGGGATTTACCTGTGATCATTCCAACCTACGAGGAAGCTTGGAAATAGATAAATCGGGTTTATACAAACCAACATTAAATATTGTCTCACTATTGAAGATAACATGTAAGTCAAAATGAAATGATTGACAGCCTTTTACACATTAGGCTACATAGAGTGTATATGAGTAGAAATACAAAGTGTATAAAAATTATTATTAAAAACTCCTATTTCTTATAACATTTAAAACTATATATGGAAAAGACAAATTACAAAATGTAGTAGATAAAACACTACTGTATGTAACATGTACTGCTTGCCATTTAATCATAGATCAAGTATACTTCACACAAAAGATCCATTCAGTTGCTCAACTTCTGATTAATAGGCAGATGTAATCAATTATGCCTTCTGCTGTTACATTATGACAAGCAAAAAGACAGTAAGATAAACATTTAACTACCTATAGAATGAATATAATGAAGAAAGAAAACATTTTAATGATCTGTTTTTATTCACTAAATATAAATGAATTACTTTGTTAGAGAGGCTATTGGCAAGAAACATGGCTGTCAATTCTCAGTGCGGCAGCTTTACAAATATGGCCACAAACATTGTTGCGATTGGTGCAAGAGCACATGTCATGATGCATCATGTGGCTTCAAAATGCACCTTTTCACAATGCACTGCAGTACTATCATATTTAACTAATTGTGTCTATGAAACATTTATTTTATTTATGAGTGTTTCTGTTGTCCTTCACCAAATTAGGAGAGATGTGGACAACAATGCCAAAAGGGAAAAAAGTAGAAGCAAACATATACAATTAGGAGATAATTAATATGTCTATATCTTAAAGGACCACTATAGTGCCAGGAAAACATACTCGTTTTCCTGGCACTATAGTGCCTTGAGGGTGCCCCCACGCTCAGGGTCCCCCTCCCGCCCGGCTCTGGGGAGAGGAAATGGGTTAAAACTTTCCTTGCTCCAGCGCCGGACGGGGAGCTCCCCGCCTCCGATCCTCCTCCCTTTCGGCTGAATGCGCACGCGTGGCAAGAGCTGCGCGCGCATTCAGCCGGTCTCATAGGAAAGCATTTACAATGCTTTCCTATGGACGCTTGCGTGTTCTCATTGTGATTTTCACAGTGAGAATCACGCAAGCGCCTCTAGCGGCTGTCAATGAGACAGCCACTAGAGGATTTGAGGGCTGGATTAACCCATTTATAAACATAGCAGTTTCCCTAGCTGGACCTGACACCCAGACCACTTCATTAAGCTGAAGTGGTCTGGGTGCCTAGAGTGGTCCTTTAAATGTGTACTAGGGCCAAAAATGATGGAAGCCCTGTCTGCTTAAAGCATTTATGGTATGGAAATATACTATAACTAAAATTTCCATACCATAAATGCATTAGGATTTACTGTTAGATGTATAATATTGCCTTACAAAGGACTAGATGTGATGGGCGTGATGTGACTGCTGACCTTCATACCCACATAAGCTCTCCGTTTCCGCTGTGCTCACCCACGAAACTGCGTTCAGTTCACATTCTGACTTGGTTGAAATGCCTTCAGAGTGTTGTTGCTCTCGACCCGCTGGGTGCCGCAGCCGTACCCCACCGGCACGGTCTCGCCGACACCACGAGCTTACGTGCTCGTCGATGAGCCAGGTGCCGCTCCACTGCCTTCTCTGGGCAACGCGCCCAAATCAAAGATGGCGCAGACCATGTGGTCGCGCCCATCTTAAGCTCCGCCCCTCTAATGAATACAGACGTGCGCGTGACGTCACGACGTCAGCGCACGCGCATGTTCTGGGGTCAGAGGTCACCCTCTGACCAATCAGAAGCCAGAGAGGGATATTTAAATCCCTAATTCCCTTTACTTCCTTGCCCTGTCGTGGTTTCCTGTTCCTGGTTCCTGAGAGTGCGTTTATCTTCGTGAATTTGAATTCCTGGTATCCTGATCTTGGCTTTTTCCTCGTTATTCTGAATTCTGGTTCCCCTGACTTGGCTTGTGTAAACGGTATTTGAGTATTTCTGGCTTCCTTGACCTCGGCTTTCCCTTTGACCATTATCTATGTCTAGCGTATTAGTCCGGCCATTCTAAGGTCCCGTTTACGCTCTGTCCTTTTATTTTCCTTTTCGTTTGCATGTATATATTTACATAGTTTCTGCGTGTTGGACCACACTAGCTGCCGTGACACAGTTTCTCAGAATCCACCTAGCCTTGAAGACTTTTAAAGCATCTAACTCTAAAGATGCATTAGTTGCCTTTATCTTTTCTTTCACAAGAAGACAGCCTATGGCCTCCCAAGATGGCACCCTTGACTGTGCACAGAGACACACTTATGAGTCTGTCAATGAAGTAGCAGAGCCACTCAAGTCACACTGTCAGAATCTTTCAGGAAATGAGAGATATGCTCACCTACCTGCCAGAAATAAATAATGACTAGATGGATGTAGAACTTCACACCAAATGCAGTGCTATAAATGCTTTATTTAGAAATAGGCTAGAGCTACCTACACGTGATGTTTTGCCATTTCTGCTTTCATCATATATACAAATACATGTGTGACTAGGGCTGCATTAGCAAAGTGATTTAACTCCTAAATGGCAGAGAATTGAGCAGTGTGACTTCAAGGGCATGATCTATACACAAAAACTGCTTCAAGAAACTAAAGTTGTTTTGGTGACTATGGTGTCCCTCTAAAGAGTTTACATCCCTCTACATTTTCTCCTTTAAATTCGATAAGCATATATAGTACGAATTATTCAAGACAGTCATCATTCCCCTATTAAATAGATCACAGAGGTTTTTATCTACTCCGATACATGACATATTTCCGCATATCAGCTGTGGCTTGTGTAATACAACAATTAAAGGAGATAGCTTCCTGCATTCCCACAATTAGCAAAAATGTTCCTTCAGGAAATGTGAATTAACATGTGTAACATACTTGCTGAAATGTCCCCGTGGATTTGCATATTTGGGGGAATCCATGATGATGTAGGAATGCTTCAACAAACCAGTACAAAGTTTGAATAAAAAGACCACCCTATTTGCAAACACTTCCAGATAAATGGACCACAAACAGGGAAGAGTGGGGAATGAAAATAATGAAGAAAAGGTAGAATTATTGGATATTTACACTAGATGCTCTATAGGCGGAAGGCCTTAATAAGGAATTTCACCTACCGTTTTCCTTCTAGCTTCTTTATGATTCCTATAAAGAGATGCAAGATGAATCTTCTTTCATATTTTTGTATTTTGCATCTCACCCGCGGACCATACAGAGCTCGGCCACGCTACAGTGAGGGAGTGACAGGAGGGAGCACTGAGCGCTTCCCTCCTGTCAGCCCCTCTCCTCATGCTGCGCCCGGGTGGGCAAAGCTGCAGCCGCCTGAGGCTCTCTGCAGAGTGCTCGGGCAGCTGCAGCATGAGGGTCATGGCACCCCCCACCCTGGTGGCACCTGGGGCGGACCGCCCCCTCCGCCCCCCCCCCCTTAGTACGCCACTGATATCAGGACATAATAACAATTATCCGTTCCTTAGGAAGTGTTAAAATTAGGTAAAAACAATCTCAAATATACAACAACACATACCATATTACACTGTGGCATGATTTAACAACAATAAAGCCAAAATGGAGAAGCCAGTCAGCCTCAGGCCTCAGTTAGCATGTTAAATTTCAAAATGTATGACAGTACAATTAGAAAGACATAGCAAGTAGGGTTTGTTTGAAACGGTTGCCAGAAGAAAGCCTCTTTTCTCCAAAACGTTGTAATGAGCAAACCACAAGATTTCTGGAACAATGTCATTTATACAGATGAGACCAAAGTGGAGGTGTTTTTGCCACAATGCACAGACTATCTTTGTCAGAACCAAACACAGTATATCATTGAAAACACCTCATACCAACTGTCAAGCACAATGGTGAAGGGGTGATGATTTAGGCTTGATTTGCAGCCACAGTGTAGCGGAGAGCTAGTCTTTCACAGGTTAACTCCACTAAAGATCCCTGTGAGGCTCAGGAACAAGTAATAAAATCCCATAGAACAATAGTCACAGCAAGCAAGGTAATCCACGAATATCCCCATACAGATCCCAATGACTGGACGACACATAGCATCAGGAGCAGAACTGAACTTTTAATCCACACAACCTCCTTTTAAAGCTTTCTCCCATGCAAGGGAGGGATTCACATTAATCAGTACAGTATTGAATAGTGTGACAGTTCCCTCCCACACATCTCCTCCCCTCAGTGTGACACATAATCCACTTATCCATACTGTAGTTTTACCCGATTTCTCGATGTACCCCAAAACAGTCAGCTAGAATTATATACTGGGTACCCCCTGGTAGCCCTGATCTGGGTGACTAACATATTCAAAATTCACCCAGATCGGACCAGGGGTTCGGGAGTTAGATGGAAGGTGAAATTTGACCGACCACACAGGCAGTATCCGAAAAAGGCTCCATGTGTTTTGGCCTTGTAGTCGGTCTCTTTCGGGAGTTAAAATACATAGAAATGCTTGCCATCCACAGCTAATCTTACATTCATATTAATTCCCTTGTTCGGGACATTGATTTCACCAAACGAGGGGCTGGTTGGCTATATACAATACCTCTACACATAGCAATAATTACACAAAATACATTTGTAACACGAATCCTTGAGGACAGCCCATTGCCATCCGCTACACACAGGACTTGGGAATCTTGCAGTCATTGAGTCAACCATGACCTCTCTTTATACCAAAGTATTCTAGAGTCAAATGTGAGGCCATCTGTCCGACAGCTAAAGCTTGGCCAAAATGAAGTCATGCAACAGGACAATGATCGCAAGCACAGCAGCAAATCTACAACAGAATGGCTGAAAAAGAATAGAATTAAGCTATTGCAATGGCCCAGTTAAAGTCCAGACCTCAAACCGCTTGAAATGGCGGGACCTTAAAAGAGCTGTGCATAAACAAATGCCAGCAAACCTCAATGAACTGAAGCAACATTGTAAAGAAATGTAGGACAAAATTCTTCCACAACGATGTGAGTGATTGATAAAGTCATACAGAAAATGGTAACTACACGTTATTGCTGCTAAAGATGGTTCTACAAGCAATTGAATCATAAGGTTTTTTACACATAGCTTCTCCATTTTGGCTTTATTTTTGTTAAATAAATCATTACACAATGTAATATGTCATGTATTGTTATTGATCTGAAACCTGCTATGGAACAGATTATTGTTATTATGTCTTGATATGTAAAACCATAGAATTAAAAAAGGGTGTACTTTCTTTTCCCTTTTGACTGTATATATATATATTTGTGCTCGGAATTTATCTAATACGTAATGGAATGTAGAAGGAGAAGCAAAGTTGGTTCAGGTGTGCCAAAACCAACGTACAAGTAGGCCTGTAAAAGAGGGCCCACAAAGGTGAATTGTTAATATAGATGGGTGTAGGTGGGTGGGGACAAACAGCTTGCACGACAAAGGTAAGTACGGGGGTACGGTTTATATAGGATCATAACTCCTCCCACAAATTCAGGCCAAGTGGCCTTCCAACATATATATACATATATATATATATATATATAATTGTATGATAAATTACATATTTGCTCCCTTAGAAGCTTTTAGAGTATAAGGTGAACCTGAAGTGATGGGTTGAAACCATATGTCATTAACTGTACAGGCAAAAAGTAATTAAAAAAAATAATAATAATACAAATAGTCACTTCTCTATTTCTGGCGATTACTAATACCAGGCTTTAGGAATTTAATTTAATTAAAATATACTTAACAAGTTAACTTGGTTTTCTGTATCACCCAGAAATATTATCTGTCCATGGAAAGTTTCTGTTCAGGGCTTAACTATAGACATGATTTTCAAGCGTATACTACAGCTAAATTATTTTCTCACATGAGAAGCACACATATATGAGTAAACGTTTCCTCTTCTCATCTCAGTTCAAGATAATACTAAACTACATATCTGTATCTGTTTAGTATTCTGGTGGAGGTAATTTGCCTAGCCAATTATAATGTATTCAGTTGCTGGTTTAAAAAAAAAAAAAAAAATACAAAAAAATAAGAAAAGTATTATTCATTTTGGCATTTGGACAGATTTAAACATTGTTCAGCACACTAGGCGACCAGTGGATTTTTTTTTCTTTCCAGAGGTTAAATGGACTGAAAACCAAGAATGACACAATATTCAATACAAGATATATTAGCATTACAAATGTTACTAAACCTCTATAAATGTACCATAAATCTTTACTGTCAATCTACTAGTGGTGAAACCATAACTGCTGCCAAGATGAGCTATGTTCGGAAGTCAGTATAAAGATATCTTGGCATTTTAAAAACATTTTTTTTTAATTAAAGTTGCAAATATCAAAATGTCATTCTGTGGTTTGTTTAAATTTTTTTGGATCACAAGTTGTACATTTGGCTGCGGTCTTAAGGGGTTAAGCTTGTTTTTATTAAGCTTGTTTATATTTAAAAATGTGCAAACACTCATGCCAATGCTAAGCCTGTATGAATCTATATTTACGCTGTTGTGGCGTTTGACAATGATATGTACCTACCTGTCCAACAAAAATAAACATTTAAAAAAATATATATATATATATTGTCCACCAACTCATGTTACACCATTTTTGTACTCTAGAATATGCACTTAGTTCAGGAGTTGAATCAGGAACCGGATGTTGTCCAGGGTAAGAATATCCCTGAAATTTACATTCCGGATGTCGGTGAGATGAATACATTTCTACTGGAAGCTAAAAAATTTTGTGGCACTCTTCAAAATATTACATAGAACATATGTATGTCCTAGTGCTGCCATAACATTAAACATCTCCCCTTATCTTTTACACTGTCCCTAATACTTACATTACAAATTCACCTCTACACTACCTTAAAACAAATTCTTAACCGCTACATTATGCCACATTTGCTCTGTTTTTGCTGGTGCCTTGCCTTTGGTGCACCCATAAGTGGGACACCAGAGGACAAAAAAAGTATGGGGTGGTTGAGTCCATTGTGAATGCGTGTTGTGTGTGGAGACAGCCTTTAATGTTGTTTACGGAGGGGGCCTGTGTGGTTGCATGTGTCCACATTACAGGTAGGCTTCATGTGGTAATGATAGTGTAGGGAGTCTACTTGGGTTATTGTATATTCATAGGGAACCTGCTTGTGGTGTTGCATGTTTGTGGGAATCCAACTTGTGGGGCTGCTTGTGTAGTTAAAGACTGTTTGTGGGGTTGCATGTGTGGTGAAAGGCTGCTTGTTGGGTTGTATGTAAATGCTGTTAACTTTGTAGTAGGTGAGTGAAGAGCAACTGATGCCCAGCAGTGCTACTTCTACCAGTCTCTGGAATGCTGGGACATATATGTCCTGTTTCTTTTCTAACAAACAATAATTATGTGTCTATGTGCCCATGTGTGTGTGTATATGCTTTTGCATGCACGTGTGTGTGTGACCATGTGTATACCTCACTCTATCGATAGCACTAACACTAAAACTCATCAAGAATTGTAATATAGGAGATCAAATATGCTAATGCATATATTAGAGGAAAATAATGCCACCATTTATTTTGGTTATCTCTCCAGAACCCCAAATAACATCAGTTTGTCATAATGCACATTTCATTGTTCTGTTTTCTGTATGCCCCTTCTCTCTCTCTCTCTCTCTCTCTCTCTAACACAGCCTATACCAGTGGCTATCACACACAAAGTTCATGTCCTCACATTTTCTTAAGATTTTCCTATGTACCATATATGGCACTTTCCACCCACCAAGTCCAGCAGGCTAAGTTAAAATCACATTCTCCACAAACTGCATGCACGTCTAATTGGTCTGGGATATCAGATATTATTTCCATTACAATCATGCACACTGGTTACTTAGGGCAAAGAATATCCATAATAGAAATTAAAAGAAACCTCTTCTGCATAACTGCAGCAGGAACTAGGGTTTATTAATGGTCAAAAAGCACTAATGCATAAAGAAAATCTCCAATCTAGCATATTTATTTCCAATTCAACTATTTGACCTAATTTTACTTTTTATAACTTCTTGTCAACAATAGTTTTTTTTTGGTGAGAAAACTTTATTCAATTTTTGCACCTAAATGCCTGCTTTTCTTTAAAACAGTTTTTCTTTAAATTAAAAAAGAAAAAAGTTTCTATAGCAACTGTCACACAAGATTGTAGTTATGCTTAGAAATGTGCAGTTGTTTAAATAGCTATTAACCACTTTTAACCGTGGGTAGTGCCAAAATACTTGGGTGGTTATTTAACCCCTGCTTTAACGAAATGCTATGTAGGGTAAAAGCAGCATTTATATATATTTTTGCAGATTAACAATTTAACTAATTATGTATATATTACATATCATGCATGCTCATTTTTTAATGCACACTAATACATAACATATAGATGGCATTATAGCTATTCACAACCAGAGCTCATTATTAATGACCCAATAGTGTTAAAAACACTATCTAGGTCCTTGGCAGCCCTCCTTTACACCCCATCCCCCTTAACTATGGTAAAAATTCACCATTATTCCAGAGTCACACTGGTCCGCCGGCGCTGGCCCTACCCACATTATGCCTCCTTGGCTGAAATGATCAGAATTGAGGCAAATGCGCAAACACGGCTACAAAACACTATGCTGCAACAATCAGCATCTCCTCATAGAGATACATTGAATCAATGCATCTCTGTGAGGAAAGTTCAGTGTCTCCATGCAGAGGGAGGAGATACTGAATGGCAGTACTGCACAGTGTGCAGGATTGCCCCAGGAAGCTCCTCTAGCAGCCATCTGAGGAGTGACCAGTGGAGATAGCTGTCATGATTTGCATATAACATGGTGAGCTGGTTTCAACATGTTTTTATTGCAGAGCTTAACTTGAGGTGAGACACCATATTCAGGAGCAGCATTACATTTAGAAAAATGACAATTAATTCCACCAGCCACCTCTGGCCCCGCCCCCTTTCTGTGATGTCACTCAGGCTCTTATCAGTGTCCCTAGGCAGCAATGTGAAGACAGGCTGTTCTCTGAAAAGACAGTGTTTACTGCAAAAAGCCTGAAGGCAATGACTTTACTCACCAGAACAAATTCAATAAGCTGTAGTTGCTCTGGTGACTACAGTGTCCCTTTAATACAGAGATACAGAGAAGAAAATAATATATACAGCCAGTCTTGTGAATAACACTAACATGTCTATTCACTAGAGTTAGAATTGTCCGGAACTCAAAGTGAATTAAAAGTATATTTAAAATTTCAGGTCAAAGTAACTAAAGTGTAAGCGTGGACTTTGAGAACTTGGAGAACTTTTCAATTGCAGCTTATTTTTGCCTTAAATATGGAATTCACTTTCAATTCACATTGCATTCCTGACAGTTCTCACTTTAGTGAATAACCCTGTTAGTGTTATTCGCAACACTGGCACATCCTCTATTTTTTCTATATAGCCAGTCTGTAGATAAATATTGCACTCACAAAAAGCGCATGAATGGAAAGCCTTGAACAATCTATAGTAGGTCTTCAACATTTAGATATAATGAACCAAGGGCAGCAAGGGAAATCCCTTTTATAAAACTAAACAAGGGGATAATGCAGGATCCAATAGGCATACAACAGAATGGCTCGATAAAGGGACAGGTGGGCTGAACCAGGCAGTATCAGCCAAGAACATGTATAATTATAGGCTGGGTAACTTCTCCCACAACTTCAGGCTCCTCCTACAGGTTCAGCCTTCCTATTTGTGGTCAGGAACAATAAACCAATTTATAGTACTGGTTGTGTAGGTCGGTTGTGGTATGCCAAAATGTTTGGGTAGGCCTGTAAAAGGAAATAGACTGTGTAACCACCATATTTGTGCCCCAGGTCCATCATTTTATGGAAAATAGAAATCCAGTTCTTCCTTATAGTGTGTCGATGTCTAACAGATGATTTCTCTATATAGACTAAAGGTCAGAACATATTTGGGTATAGTCAGTTTTGTTCAGTCTGAGTTTCCTAGCTTTCAAAACTACTGACAAGTCTCCGTTGCAGTACAGCTAGTTCTCTATGAGGTCTTGGGAAGCAATCAACAAGGAGACCAAATTGATGTCTTAGCCTTCCAGTATGTCCTTCCTAATTGACAGGAGAACTAAATGTGCTGGTGTAATAATGTGAGAACATGTGCTGGACTGTAACTGGTGATGTTACCATTAGAGGATGGAAGGAAGAAAAAGGAAGGTATTCTCTTGAATTAGGAGATTCATAATTCTCCAGTTTGTTGTTATCGTATTTCCCCAGCTGTGTGACTACGATGAAGAGTAAATATGATGGCAATGCTGGTGATTGCGTAACCTTGCATCAACTGACGGTTTGCATAGTGTCAAATGGTGACGAAATTAGCTAAACAAGGGGAAGGCGAGCTCTAAAAGGGCTTTTGCAATGAATTGGCTGATTGACTGCAGGCCCAGGATAAAGTGGTGGGAATGCTCGCCTCTTGGTGACAAGTTAGATGTAAAAAAGTTGGAGTCAGGCTTTAGCTATGAGTCGGGCAGATAGGTGAATACCTCCATGTGAGGATGGGAGTTGGCATTATGGGACTGAATTACAATTATACTAGAATGTAGCTCTGCACCAATACCCTTTACAGTCAGTTGATCTATACCAAATATAGGACTACAGGAAAGTAAGGAGATTAAATTGCTTGCAGAACAACAATTTCCTTATGAAGAATCCCAACTGCCATGCCAAGGGTGCATAATTCATTGTTGCACTATAACATATTAATGTAATTTGTGTAGTGCATATATGATTGACCACTAGGTAAATATCAGATGACAGAAGGGGTAGTGTGAATTGCATAGGAATATGAAAGGAAGCAGATAGCAGATACCTTAGCTCAGTAAGGTGTGAGAAGTCATACATAAGTGGCCTGGAAGTCTGGTTTACATATAAACTAATTCTCTAATGTGCCATATGTCAAGGTTCCCTCTTAGATAGGGGGTCCTTTGATATGTTAATGGCCATTAGCCTTGTTCCAGTATCATATCCAAAAGAAGAAAAACATTAATATTTACCCACAGAATTATAATTAAGCCTCATTTTTGTTATATTTGGAATGTGACAAGCGCAATCTTCTAAACAAGCCCAAACATGACTGGCATAACAACCATAGTGGAAGGGATTGTGTCCACTATATTGGGTCACAAGTAAGAAGTATGACATATCAATGGAATGGGAAAATAATAACAAATTCATAGATACAATTATTATTTCTGTGGCAGGTACATAAGAGACGATAGAACCAAAAGTTTCCATTTGGATTGATGTGGGTCTGGACACAAGAGGGTGGTCACTCTATAGATACGTCTTAACTCCACCTCTGGGTGAGGCGTGGTACATCTCTAATGATCCTGAAGGGTGCATGGTACTTGCTTGGGGGCCAGAATCTAATTCTAAGTGAGTCACCATCCTTCTTACCAGAGATCCCCCCTGGGCAGAAGTTTTAATTTGAAAATCTGAGCAAGTGATTAGGACTTCTGTTATTTTATCCCTTTTGTTTTTATCTATTGTTTTGTAAATAATTTTGATTGTCATCTATATTTTTGTATGCACTGTGATCATATTCCTTTATTAAGTTTTTCCTTTGGCTGGTAAAAAATCACGTTACCTGAAGAGACTAATTTTTGCAATTCCTCAAATATTGTGCTAAGTTGTAATCAGTGGGTTTTTATTATTGATTTACCTGGGGGACCAAGGCACCCCATTTATAAATTGTCTGGGTGGTGGCAGCGTTAAAATAGTAATATTTATATCACTATGCTTAAGTGTGGGTGGTATGAAGTGGGATTTTATCATTATTTCCGGTAGAGTGCAGACAAATAGTGAACTTTAACCCTTTCACCACCACAACTACGTCATGCACAATCTTGAAGTAGCGTGCGTTCGTGACAGCAATCATCATAAGAACCGGAATAGAATATTTCGTAATGGTGGGTTCTTCAAGTGGTCTACCATCTATGGCCTCTACAGCCAACGGTGTTTCTCTTTCTCTGAGAGGTAGCGCATATTTATCGGCAAATGACTTATCTATAATATTTTCAGCTGCCCCTGAGTCAATAAGGGAATGAATGTGGACATCATTTCCCTCCCATTTCAAGGAGGTGGGTAGTAGAAGCCTTTGTTCTGGTTTTATGAACACAGAGGACTCATTAAGTACTCCCAAGGCCAGTCCTCCATGGCACCTTAGGCTCTGGAGTTTTTCGGGCCTTCAGGACAGAACAAATAGAGATATCCCCTCTTATCACAATACATACACAATCCCTCTCTATTTCTATGTTGTCTCTCTGTTTCAGACAGTCTTGAAATACCGAATTGGATGGGGTCAGGGATAGCCAAGGCCATAGAATCTGAGGGAAAGGTAGGAGCTAATCTGATAGCCGGTCTTCTAGGTCTCTCTCTGGTATTATGTCTATGTCTAAGCCTCTCATCAGTATTACCAAGATAAGTAATGAGCTCTTCCAATGTCTCTGGCAAGTACCTACTTTCTACCTCATCTAATAGTGTATCGGATAAACTGTTTAAGAACACATCCACAAACGCACAGTTGTTCCAACGTATATTAGCTGCTAGGGAATGAAATTCTAGGGCATAATCCATGAGAGAACGGGTACCCTATTTCAATCTCAAGAGACACCTGGCACCATTGGCTTTCCTGCCTGGTGGATCAAAAGCTCTCCTGAAAGCCGCTATAAACTGCGAGTAATCGTATACCTAGGGACTATTGTTCTCCTAGAGTGGATTTGCCCAGACCAGAGCCCTATCAGTAAGTAGGGTTATTATAAAGCCTATTTCTGCCCTATCAGTGGTGTAAGCACTATGGCATAGCTCAAACAAAATGCTGCTTTGGTCCAAAAACCCTCTTCATTTAGAGGAGTGTCCACTATAGCACAATGGATGGGTCAGAATAATGTTATTGCTGTAGGTAAAGGATTCTGCAAAGCAGACACAGGACTTAGAGACTGGGTTGTCCCTCAGCTTGCATGTTAGATGATCTGGTTATTAAAGTTTGCAAGGCCTGTGCGAATTGATCCATACGGTGATCAAGACCATCAAGCCTTGTGTCATGAGCTAGCACCTGGGGATTCACACTTGCAGTGTCCATTGGCCTTGCTGTAATGTAACGTAATACATAACCCATATCAGCTCAACAGCTGATTGGCAAACTGCCAAGGTAAGTACGGGAGACCGCACAGTTTTGAGTTTAGGTGGTTGGTGTTGATGACCTTTGGACATCGATGATTCTCAACTGAACAAAGCAGTATCGGCCCAGAGGAAATGGGTGTACATACATATACACACATGCACTAACTGTTACAGATACAAACACACATACTGTTAAACATATACACACTATTACATACACATGTGCAATTCCTTTCGGTCTGAATTAATTTAGGGCAATTCGGACATTCAGGTACTTCCGAATGTCCAAATAGCTGAATTGCCGAAGTGCCGAATTCCTGAAGTTACGAAATTGTCGAATTTCCGAAGTGTCGAAGTTCCCGAAGTACTAATATACTTACCCAGTGGAAGAATGTTACACTGTATACAATTTTAAATAAAAAGTATACAAACATAGCCAGGATTCAGCTGTAAGCATTTGCAACATTCACAACAATCAAGTAACACACATTCATATAAAATGTAAGTTACTTAGCCTGTCAATGTAATGACAGGAATGAATAAGTTAATAACCCCCTAATTCCCACGGTATTAGAGAGCTATCTACTAAAAGGCTTAAAAAGACCTGAATTGGTCTTTCAGCCAAATTTACTAATACTAAGTAAAGATTACTTAGTATTAGTAAATTATGCCCCTACTCGCTATACCGTGAGTAGGGGCATGTCTATTAAACAGTGAGCAGCCAGTGGCTGCTTACTGTAAAAAAAAAACTACAAAAAAATAAATATATATATTCCCCCGGGGCCTACAAAAAAATAAATATATATATTCCCCCGGGGCCTACAAAAAAATAAATATATATATTCCCCCTAGGACCTATTGTCCTCCCCCCCATCCCCAACCCCTGAGCAGTGCATGGGGGCCCTAAATATCAATAAGGGTGCTCTGAGCCTAATTGCAGGGCGGGGCAAGGCTTTATAAGCCTGCCCCCGCCCTCCAGAGCTCAGTCTTTGCTGAGCCCTCCATGGGTGAAGAAGGATTATTATTTTTTGCGCTCGTTTTATTTTTTTTTAAAGTGCGTCGGTTATTATGGATTTTTATTTGGCCTTTTTTGGGGCTGAAAAAAGAAGAGTTTAGAAGAAAGAAGACATCAAATGGTAAGTTTATTTATTTTTACAGGTATTTAGATAAGGGTCCCCCCTCATTATTTTTAGGATGAGGGGGGTAGGTAGAGTTTTTTTTGGGGGGGAGGGGGGTGACTAGGGGTTTGGGGACCCCTAGTCACCTGGGGGGTTACATTTTTATTTAGGGCCCTCACCCACCGCTCAGGTGTGGGGGCCAGGGGGGAAGACTATTATTCTAATTTAGGGCCCTCACCCACCGCTCAGGGGTGGGGGCCAAGGGGGGGAGGACAATAGGTCCCCCCCATTATTCTAACTTAGGGCCCCCACCCACCGCTCAGGGGTGGGGGCCAGGGGGAGGACAATAGGTCCCCCCCTTATTCTAATTTAGGGCCCCCACCCACCGCTCAGGGGTGGGGGCTGGGGGGAGGACAATAGGTCCATTAGTTTACTTTAGGGCCCCCACCCACCACTCAGGGGTGGGGGCTGGGAGGGAAGACAATAGGTCCCCCCCTTATTCTAATTTAGGGTCCCCACCCACCGCCCAGGGGTTGGGGTCAGGGGGGAGGACTATAGGCCCCCCCAATTCTAACTTAGGGCCCCCACCCGCTATTTATGGGTGGTGGCTGGGGGGAGGACAATAGGTTTCCCCCCCCTTATTTTACTTTAGGGCCCCCACCCTCCATTCAGGGGCAGGGAATGTTATTTTTTGTTTGGCTGCTCACTGTTTAATAGACATGCCCCTTCTCGCGGCATAGCGTCGGAATTAGGGAGTTATCTACTTAGTGCCTGCAAGAAAAGTCCCAAAGTGCCGAAGTGCCTAAGTCACGAAATTCCGAAATGCTGAAGTTCCGAAGTGTCGAAGTGCCGAAATTTCGAAGTTTCCGAAGTGTCGAATTGCCAAACCGAACCGAATGGCTGAAGTCCCGAATGGCAAAAGTCACGAATTTCGGAATACCGAACGAACCGAACCAAAATTTTTCCCCATGCACATCCCTACTATTATACATAAACACATTCAAACACTCACAAACAGGGCCAGATTAAGATCCCATTGGGCCTGGTGCTGACAAAAATGAATGTGTATCTGTGTATGAGCCTATGTGCCTGAATATCAATATGTGTGTATATGTATCAGCAGCTTCTATATGTTCCTTTTATCTTAAGACTTAGATAAGGTGTGTATATATATATATATATATATATATATATATATATATATATATATATATATATATATATATATATATATATACACACACACACACCTACTCTCCACCTACTCTTGTGATATCAAATACCTCTTTCATACCTTTGTCTCGTTTCTCTGCCCCATTGTGACTGCCATTAACTAACCCCACAGTTATTGATTTTGCATGTCACTTCACTTGACAAGATCATCCTAATTAGGGATACAGTCTCCCGTTTTACCTCCTCCCTGTAAATCCCCAGCTTCCGTTCTGTACCTTCTTCCATTCTTAACTCTTTCCCCTTGTCTCTGAGCTAGAGGTCTCTAAACTTCTCCTATCCTCTCGCTCCACCATATTCCCTCTCAATCACTTTCCCTCTCACCTTGTCCAATCTCTTTCCCCTTTTTCTAATGCACATTTTCAACCTTTCCCTCTTCCCTTAAACATGACATAAAATTGAAAATCTCACTCTAAAACGAAACATCTCTTGACCCTACCTTTACTTCTAACTACTGTCCCGTATCACTGCTCCCCTTCATTTCTAAGTTTCTTGAGTTGGTTGTATTTAACGTCTAACTCACTTTCTCAGTACTAACTCTCTCCTTGA
>OW240912.1:236014337-236036646 GCA_933207985.1 Pelobates cultripes | reverse complement strand
GAAGGGGAAGCTACAGTGCCAGGAAAACGAGTTTGTTTTCCTGGCACTATAGTTTCCGTTTAAGTGCACCCACACTCATTATATATAATTTTGTTCAGGAATAACAGCCTTTACATGGAATATGTTATCAGTATTATATGTATTACAGCTCTAAATGTGTGTTCAGCAAAGTCTCACGAGTACCACAGTACTCCCCATGTCCTGGTTTAATGGTGTTTTGGAAAAGTAGACAACCCAGGCTTACATGGTTAAATATAAAGCTTGCAAATTAAATTCTCTGAACTTTCTGCCTGGATTGTCAGACAGGTCCTTCTAATTGTAATTATTCAAATCACATATTTATGTAAAAATAATACATAAATATACACAGAATTAAATACCGTCTATACTCGAGTATAAGTCGACCCGAATATAAGTCGAGACCCCTAATTTTACCCCCAAAAACTGGGAAAACTTATTGACTCGAGTATAAGACTAGGGTGGGAAATGCAGCAGCTACTGGTAAATTTCTAAATACAATTACGTCCCCCAAAAATTATATTAATTGAATATTTATTTACAGTGTGTGTATATAATGAATGCAGTGTGTGTGTGTGTGTATATAATGCAGTGTGTTTGTATGAATGCGGTGTGTGTGCGTGTGTGTATGAATGCAGTGTGTGTGTGTGTGAATGAGTGCAGTGTGTGTGTGTGTATGGGTGCAGTGTGTGTATGAATGCAGTGTGTGTGTGTGTGTGTGTGATGCAGAGTGTGTTTGTGTATGTGATGCAGAACCTTGGTGGGGGGTGGGCATTTTTATTATTTTTTTAAATTATTATTATTATTTTAATATTCATTTTTTGTTATATTATTAATATTTTATTATTATTATTTTTTTTTTAATATTATTTATTTTATTTTATTATTATTTAAATTATTATTTAGATTTTTTCGTCCCCCTCCCTGCTTGATACATGGCCAGGGAGGGGGGGCTCTCATTCCCTGGTGGTCCAGTGGGTGGGCTGTGTAGGAAGGGGGCTGGCAGAGAGCTGTTACTTACCTTTCCTCCAGCTCCTGTCAGCTCCCTTCTCTCTCCTCCGGTCTGGTCAGCTCCCCTGTAAGTCTCCTGACTGATTCCTCTTCTGCAAGTGTCACTAGTCTAATACTATCCTTACCTTTTTGTGTCATTTTACCCCACTCCCTCTAGCATGTAAGCTCATTGAGCAGGGCCCTCAACCTCTCTGTTCCTGTGTGTCCAACTTGTCTGGTTACAACTACATGTCTGTTCGTCCACCCATTGTAAAGCGCTGCGGAATTTGACGGCGCTCTATAAATATCATAATAATAATAATAATAATAAAAACAAAAAAACCTGATTCTGAAAGCAGATGAGATGGGGAAACAATAGGCGAAAAGTAAGTTAGAGGTGACAGAGCCACTTTAAGTAAAAAAAAGTCTCAAATATAACAGCATATACAACACATAGACAAACTCCCTCAACAAAAAGAACAGGATTCTGTATCAGCAAAAGAGAGAAATACTCCAACAAATATCCCAAATTTTCAGGAATTTGGACAATTCGCTATCAGGGCCGGCCTTAGGGGTGTGCGAGCTGTGCAGCCGCACAGGGCGCCATTGAGCAGGGGGCGCCATGTGGCCGACACAGTTCACACATGGCCGGTGTCAGGAAAGCAAAAACAGGTACTCGGGTGGAGGATTAATTATTCTCCACCCGGGTCTATAAATCTTTTTTTTTTAAATCGAGGTAGCAGGGACGGGGCTTGTCGGGGCAGGTCAGCGAAAGCAGAGGTGGGGCTAATACATACCCAAAGCCCCTGGTAACTCCTGTATCTACTCCCCCTTCCAGCCATAATAGCAAGAGGTAAGTGTTTCTGTGTCTGCCTGTTTGCCTGTGTGTGACTGCCTGTGTGTGACAGTCTGTCTGTGTGATTGTCTGCCTGCCTGTGTGACAGTCTGTCTGTGTGACTGACTGCCTGTGTGTGTGTGACTGTGTGACTGCCTCCCTATGTGTGTGTGACTTTCTGCCTGTGTGTGACTTTCTGCCTGTGTGTGACTGTCTATCTGACTGCCTATGTGTGACTGTTTGCCTGTGTGTGTGTTTGACTGTCTGCCTGCCTGAGTGTGTGACTGTCTGCCTGTGTGACTGTCTGTCTGACTGCCTGTGTGTGTGACTGTCTGTCTGCCTATGTGTGTGTGACTGTGTGACTGCCTCCCTATGTGTGTGACTTTCTGCCTGTGTGTGACTGACTGTCTGCCTGTGTGTGACTGTTTGCGTGTGTGTGCACCTGTGTCTGTCTGCCTGTCTATGTGACTGCCTCCCTGTGTGTGTGTGTGACTCTCTGCCTGCCTGTGTGTGACTCCAATTGTGTGTGTCGCTGTAGCTGTGCCGTTGTGTATGCCTGTATGTGTTACTATCTGCCTTTAACTGAGTGTGTGTGTGCCTATAAGCGTGCGTGAGTGTTTGCATGCCTGTAACCGACTGTGTATGACTGTCTGCTTGTAATGAAGTATGTGTGACTGTCTGCTTTTGACTGTGTGCCTGTAACTGTGTATGTGAGTGTGTTCCTTGTAACTATGTGCGACTGTCTGCCTGTAACTGTGTGTGTGAGTGTGACTGTCTGCCTGTAACTGAGCGTGTCTGACTGTCTACTTGTAACTATTTCTGTGACTGTCTGCCTATGCCTGTGTGTGTGACTGTATACAGGTAACTTGGTGGGGAGGGGCGCCATGAAGACGTTTCGCACAGGGCGACTAATGGGCTAAGGCCGGCCCTGTTCGCTATGATATAGTTAGCTAGGATATAGTTTTGCTAGTTTAGCCTATTATATGACATTTTCTTTTAATGACAATCTTCACTGTAGCAAATAAATCTGATACTGTGCTTCTATATTGACATGTATTTTTCTCATTATATGCACGTGTTGGGGATAATGAAATGTCTCTAGTGGAAGAAACAATGGCTGGGAAAGAAACAGTGTCTGTCTGGCATTGCAAATATATATGAAAGACTTGTTAGGCATCCAACAAGGGTTTCAAGAGTACAGCACTATTAACAGCATATTTATAAAGAGTTTTAATGAATTGCATTAACATCTACCTCATGTCAGATCTTGGTTACACATGATCACTTTCTACAAACAAGCATTGCTTTCCATTTACTAACCAGAGGCTGCAATGTAGGCAAACTGGCCCTGCAGCCCTGTAATGTAAAAAAAAACACACATTCAGAAAACCACACCATGAATATTCAAAGCAAAACTAACAATGTTAAACCAGTTTAAAGTATTTGTACACACATTGGATAGACCTGTCATACAGGTTTTTCTTAGTCTGTCTTTTTATCTGTTCATCTATCTATCTAGATCAAGGGTAGGCACCCAGATTGTAGATTACATCTCTCCTGATTTTTTGCAAGTATTACGATTTTAAGTGCATTATGGGCAGATGCGGCACTACCACCCGAGGACCTACACACTGGGGCAAGCCCATCGGATGGCCCTTGGCCCATGCACTTAGGACCACCCGATGGGTATTGCTGAACAGTAGCAGCAGCCCTTTAATAGTGCGACCGTCCCTGTATGTGTTTTTGTATGTTTCATTGTGTGTATCTGTGTATTTGTCAGTGTGTATATCTGCGTGTCAATTCTGCGTGTCAATGTGCGTATCTGTGGATGTGTTAGTGTGTGTATCTGTGTGTCATTGTGTGTATCTGCATATTCTAAGAGATAAGAATTAAAATCTAATAATATTAAATTAGAATAGTTTTGAATAGATGAAGTTAAGCAATTAAAAATGTAAAACATTTTTTAGCTTAAGCGACCATTAAATCTCCTGCAAAGAAAAATTAAGATCTTACGAGATTATGCCATTTCTTTATTATATTTTTTTCACTTTTTTTATTTTTATTTTTTATTATTATTATTAACTATGTTTCACTTTATATTTAGTCACATAGATAGTGACGTTTGCACAATTAGATATTTAAATTTGATCCTCTAGTGTGTCATATGAGGGAACCCTTCATTATCAATAGGATTTATATGATTTGATATTATTATTGTATGTATATATTTATTATTCTTATGTTTATTATTTTTTTCACTATATGATTTTTTATATATCTTTGTTAGGATATGTATATGATATAATATGATTATGTTATTTATGTTCACTATCTGTTGTAGTATTTTTTATTATAGTATTTTTGTATAATTATGTTAAGATAATCACATTATGGAGATATAATTTATTGATTGGCATTTTCACTATCATGTATAAATAATGAATACATTATATATGATATTCTAGTAATTTTAGATTATATATATTATATTATATGTACTGTATACATTGTCTATTTGGGGTTTGTCATTTTGAAGCAATAGTCAAATTGGCCATTCTATAATGATATAACTAAATGGTAGTGTTCATTGTATTATGATTTTGAGTAAATATGTTAGATGTGCCGTTTTTGCGCATTATAATTAACAATTTTTTCGAGGGCGCGCATACGCAGTTTGGCGCATGCATGGTACGGAGTACCCGCCTACGCATGCGCACTTGTGTGTGATTATGTTTTTGTTATGTTTGGCATTGCGCATGCGCGATTTGGCGCATGCGCAATAGTGACATATCGGTCTGCGCATGTGCAATTTGGCGCATGCGCGATAGTGACATACCGGTCTGCGCATACATATTCATGCGCGATCATGATTGGGTCTTTACTCGATCATGTGATCGGCATTAGGCGCTAGTTATTATTGGCTGGAGATGGTCACATGATTTATGTCATGTGACCGGACCCGGCAGTGTGAGTATCGAGGGTTCTTTTGATGTTCCCTATTACATCTAAATCATTCTATTTACTTTAAATCATTAGATACATCTGGTATGTCATTAAATTATTAAATTTGATTGATCAGTAAATCTAGATTTTATTGGCTATGTTTTTCTATGCTTCTTGACATCCCCAATATTTGAGATGAGGATTGGTGAGACAATAATGTTTTATTCAGATGTTTATTAACACTAATTAATTATTAGAATAATTAATCAATGTATCACATGTTAGTTCACTTATTTAATTATTATATGTACCTATATATTGGATACTTTGTATGTGCTTCAGTAGCTTGATAAAGACCCTGAGGGGTTGAAACTTTGCTGTGTAACTTCTGGTTCCAATAAAATTGCCTATTTTGGAATTCGTTGGAGTGCCTGGATTACTTCCTATAACTAATATCTACATATGTGTCAGTGTGTGTATCTATTTATGTGTCAGTGTGTGTCTTTGTCAGTGTGTGTATCTGTATGTTGTCAGTGTGTATATATGTGTATGAGTTAGTGTGTATGTCTGTGTATGTCAGTGTGTGTATCTGTATGTGTGTCAGTGTGTGTATTTGTGTATGTGTCACTATGTGTATCTCTGTGTCAGTGTGTGCCTCTTTGTGTATCTATGTATTTCTCAGTGTGTATATGTGTCGGTCTTCGTATTTCTCAGTGGTATTTGACTGTGTGTCAGTTTGTGTATGTGTCAGTGTGTGTAAATTTGTGAATCTGAGTGTTTGTGTATGCATAAATGTGTGTATTTGTGGGTTTCAATGTGTATGTGTATCTAAGTATGTATGTATGTTACAGTGAATGTGTATATGTGCATACATCCCAGCAATTAAATGCCTAGGTTACAAACACAACCTTGCATTAAAACATTCACACATACCCAGTCAAATGTCAAAATGATATATAAATACTTTCCTTCATTCAAACATCAATACTACACACAAATTTAAAACCAACATTTAATGCCAACACAACATGCAAGCATACTCCTGCAATCAAACGCAAACACTACATATGAACACTCCCCTGTTTTAAAATGCCAAAGGTATATACAAACACCCTTTCACTCAAACAACAACAACACTACACACAAAAGTACAACTGCATTTAAAAACCAACAATACATATGAACTCACTGCATTCAAGCACAAACAGTACACTGCATTCCAATGACAATGGTACATACAAATATACCCCTACACGCACATACACATACTCCATACAAAAACTTGCTTACATTCAAACGCACAAACACTGCTCACAAATACAACTCTTCAAGGATGGGCAAATGATAAATCCCCAGCTGGCACATCATCGTGGAACCTGTACAACAGATGGGGATCTATCTTTTGACCAACCTTGCGCTAGCGGGGGTCCCAAGAAATTTCAGAAACTAGGGCCCTCTGTACCTTAATTCTGCCACTGATTACGGAAGATGTAAATATAATTTATTCCAGAAATATTGTGCTGATATATACAAAAATTAAGTGCACTGATAGTAATAGGATCAGTCCTACTTGTTTCATCCACCCTTGTGGACTTCCTCAGGGATATCACTTTAAAATAAACAGTACAAAACAAAATGAATACAGATGCAAGAATCATCTCCTTCTTTAAATTTCCCCAAGTCTCTTCCCATTTGCTGCTTCGGAGGTGTTGGCTCCCTCCCCGTCTCCTGGAACATCTTCTCCATTCTTCTTTAGGGCGGTCCTTTCAATCTCAATATTCTCTGTGTTCATGCTAACATATGCATTCCAAAGCGTCACATGACATCCCACTCACATCATATCAGAATAATGTTTCAGCAATGTATACAATGATTAAAACTGAAACAAAAATAACTAAGGCAATCTGGCCCTAAGTATATAGATTACAGGATGCACCAGTTATGTAAAATAACCAATTACAAGCATCTATTAAATAGCTGAACCAATCATCACAATTAAACATCCAAAATACTATAAGAACTAAAAATGATTTTAAAAAAATGTATATATTTATAAAAAGGATACCATTTGTATTTAACCCCTTGGTATTGGTGGAATGAGAAAAATACACAAAAAATAAATATATATAATAACTATATCCCTTGTAAGGGTATGTGCTAATAAACAAAATACTGAAATAGTCCACTAAACCCTTCAAATTGTGGGTAACCTATAAAATTATGGAATGTGTAAAAGTTAAATATATAATATAATAAAAATAATTACTAAACATAAAAAATACTGATGAAGTATATTAATTTCACAATTAAATCCATAAAGTTCTATCCACTGGATTACAAAAATAAGGATAATTTATGAAGAAGTGAAAAGATAAATTAGTGAAAATAAAATATTAAATTATAAAATCCTATGAAACATTTCTGCAAAGAGGAATGGTCAAGAATTACTCCTGACCATTGTGCACGTCTGATCTGCAACTACAGGAAACATTTGGTTGAAGTTACTGCTGCCAAAGGAGGTTCAACCAGTTATTAAATCCAAGGGTTCACATACTTTTTCCACCTGCACTGTGAATGTTTACATGGTGTGTTCAATAAAAACATGGCAACATTTCATTCTTTGTGTGTTATTAGTTTAAGCAGACTGTGATTGTCTATTGTTGTGACTTAGATGATGATCAGATCACATTTTATGACCAATTTGTGCAGAAATCCATATCATTCCAAAGGGTTTACATACTTTTTCTTGCAACTGTATAATATTTTACGTCTAATTACAATAATTAATAAATAAAATAATTAAATAAAAAATTTTTTAGATTAAAATAAATTATGTATACATATGTAATTTCATTCTAACTGTATTTTGTTATTAATATATATATATATATATATATATATATATATATATATATATATATATATATATATATATATATATATATATATATATATGTAACAAAATACAAAATACAAATGCAGGTATTTTTCTCAGTATAAACGGAGATTACGCTGCAATACCAGCACCGGACAGTAGGGGTCACTGTGTGTGGAGAGAATCAGGGATAGGAAGTTACAGCATATCCCTCCCTGCCTCTCTCTACTACTTACTGATCCGTGGGGGAGCAGCTACATAGCAGAGAGTCCAGACAGCAGCTCTACAGCTCAGGTAAGTGAGGGATGGGGGGGAAGGCAGCAGGGAGACATGGGAACACTGAGACACTAGGAGACACATGGGGACACAGACACTAGGGGATACCACGAGACCTGGGGACACTGAGACACTTGGGGACACTGGAAAACATGGGGACACTGATACATTAGGGGACACTGTGAGACATGGGGACATTGGGAGACACTGAGACATTGGGACACGGAGAAACTAGGGACATTGGGAGACTTGGGGACTGGGCGACATGGGGACACTGACACTGTGATACATAGGGACACTGAGAGACTTGGTAACTTGCGAGACTGAGACACTGGGAGACAGGGAGACACTGGGAGCAATCCATCTATACAGCAGAATCAAACTGTAAGTAGTTTGTTGGTGATTTTACAGAATTTTCTCTTATGTCACTCCTTGTGATTTACATCATGATGTCACGCATTACTAATTAATTATACAAATGATTAAGGCTGGTATTTTCTTTCCAAGAAAGGTGGCAACCATAACTACTCTTCACATACTCTTGCTTAAAGGAACACTAGAGGGTCAGGAACACAATCATATATTTCTGACCCTATTATGTTAAAACCACCATCTAGCCCCCCTGGCCCCCTCTTGCCTCCCTAAATATAGTAAAATATTACTTGTATTCAAGTCTGCCGCTGCAGGCTCTGCCTTTGAACTGACTGTCTGCTGACATCATCAGAAGTGGTGGTCTGAGCAAATGACAATGCTTCCTCATAGGATTGGCTGTGACTGTCAACTAGGCAGATCAGGGCCAGAGCCAGCACAAGTCAAACATAGCCCTGGCAAATCAGCATCTCCTCATAAAGATAAATTGATTCAATGCATCTCTATGAGGAAAGTTCAGTGTCTGCATGCAGAGAATGGAGACACTGGCAGTGCTGCACACTAGGCAGTACTGCCCCAGGAAGCAACTCTAGCAGCCATCTAAGGAGTGGCCATCGGAGTTATGTTCTCTGAAAAGACAGTGTTTACTGCAAAAAGCCTGAAGGGAACGATTCTGCTTACCAGATCAAATACAATAAGCTGTAGTTGTTCTGGTAACTATAGTGTCCCTTTAAGTTTAGAAGCTTAAGAGGGATGGATGGGAACAGAACTTGTGTGGACTTGCTGACAATAAAATTAGTTTAGATTAGACATGTGCAATTCGTTTTGGCCCGAATATGAATTCGGACGAATTTCGGGCAATTCGGACATTCGGGTACTTCCGAATTTCAGAATAGCCGAAGTGCCGAATTGCCGAGGTTCCGAAGTTCCAAAATTACAGAATTTCCAAAGTGTCGAAGTGCCGAAGTTCTGAAGTGCCGAAGTGCAGAATTGCCGAAGTTCTGAAGCACAGTATTGCCTAAGTACTAATATACCTACCCAGTGGAAGAAGAAGAATGTTACATTGTATACAATTTTAAATAAAAAGTATACAAACATAGCCAGGATTCAGCTGTAAGCATTTGCAACACTTACAACAATCAAGTAACATACATTCATATAAAATGTAAGTTACTTGGCCAGTCAATGTAATGACAGGGATGAATAAGTAGATAACTCCCTAATTCCCACGGTATTAGGGAGCTATCTACTAAAAGGCTGAAAGACATAAATTGGTCTTTCAGACAAATTTACTAATACTAAGTAAAGATTACTTAGTATTAGTAAATTATTCCCCTACTCGCAATACTGCGAGTAGGGGCATGTCTATTAAACAGTGAGCAGCCTATGGCTGGCCTATGGCTGCTCACTGTAAAAAGAAAAACGTCCCCCTCCTCCTCCTAACCTGAAGGGGGGACCTATTGCCCCCTCCCATCCCCACCCCTGAATGGCAGGTGGGGGCCCTAAAGTAAAATAAGGAGGGGGGACCTATTGTCCTCCCCCTGGCCCCCACCCATGAGCGGCGGGTGGGGGCCCTAAAGTAAAGAAATGGGGGGGTCCTAATGTCCCCCCCGGCCCCCACCCCTGAGCGGTGGGTGGGGGCCCTAAATACTAATTGGGGGGACCTAATGTCCTCCCCCCTGGCCCCCACCCCTGAGTGGTGGGTGGGGGCCCTAAAATACTAATTAGGGGGGGACCTAATGTCCTCCTCCCTGGCCCCCACCTCTGAGCGGTGGGTGGGGGCCCTAAAATACTAATTAGGGGGGACCTAATGTCCTCCCCCCTGGCCCCCACCCCTGAGAGGTGGGTGGGGGCCCTAAAATACTAATTAGGGGGGGACCTAATGTCTTCCCCCCTGGCCCCCACCCCTGAGCGGTGGGTGAGGGCCCTAAATAAAAAAAATAACCCCCCCTCCCCTGGGTCACTAGGGGTCCCCAATCCCCTAGTCACCCCCCTCCCCTAAAAAATCAACCCCTACCTACCCCCCTCACCCTAAAAATAATGAGGGGGGACCATTTAACTAAGTACCTTTAAAAAAAAAAAAAACTTACCATTTGATGTTTTCTTTCTTCTAAAATCTTCTTTTTTCAGCCCCAAAAAAGGGCCAAATAAAAAGCAATAATAACCGACGCGAAAAAAAAAAATCCATCTTCACCCATGGAGGAATCCGCGCAGACTGAGCTCTGCAGGGCGGGGGAAGGCTTATAAAGCCTTGCCCCGCCCTGCAATTAGGCTCAGAGCACTCTGATTGGTGGGTTTAAGCCATCCAATCAGAGTGCTCTGACAGGTAAATGAAGAGACTGGCAGGTAAGTCTCTACATTAACCTGTCACAGCACTCTGATTGGTTGGTTTGAAATCCACCAATCAGAGTGCTCTGTGTCATTTTACACTGTGTGGGAAAGTTCTTTGGTATTTTCCCACGCTGTGTAATTTGACTCATAACTCTCTGATTGGTGGATTAAGTAACCAATCAGAATGTTATGAGTATAGGGACACAATTTACTAATACTAAGTAATTTTTACTTAGTATTAGTAAATTTGGCTGAAAGACCAATTTAGGTCTTTCAGCCTTTTGGTAGATAACTCCCTAATACCGTGGGAATTAGGGAGTTATCTACTTATTCATCCCTGTCATTACATTGACTGGCCAAGTAACTTACATTTTATATGAATGTATGTTACTTGATTGTTGTAAGTGTTGCAAATGCTTACAGCTGAATCCTGGCTATGTTTGTTATCTACCAAGCGGCTGCGACGTTCCAAAATTCCGAGGTCCCGAAGTGTCGAAGTTCCGAATTTCCGAAGTGCCGAAGTGCCGAATTTCGGAATGCTGAACCAAACCGAAAATTTTTCCCATGCACATGCCTAGTTTAGATAATGTAGACTTTGGTCTCTCTAACACTGTGGCATGTCCCCTTTCTTCTACACTCACTACATACACCTTTTCTCTGTCCCAGACTATATACTAGGAACTTCTGCCTGCTTGTAAGAAGATAAGGAGACAAGTGGACATGTGAGTACTAGGGGACAGGCCTTAGAAAGCATGGAGTAGGTGCATCATTTGATGCATTTAAGTCAAGCTCAGGGTGCTGCCTACATTGTATTCCCTTAGTTGGACAGCCAGCATGATTGGCAGGCAGCCTGACATGCATTCATGCCAGGCTGAACAAACATGTTCACCCCTTTTGGCAGGTCTGGTCACGTGATTTGCGTGCCAGTGGCACTTCCTTTTACACTGCCCATTGACTTCCTGCTTAAAAGATGAAAGCATAAATTAGAGAGAGATTAGTAGAGTATGTGTTTTTGTATAGATGCATCCTTTGAGTTTCCCTCCAACACTATCTCCATCAGATACTTGATGCTTGAGAGCTATGATTGTTTTAGTGTTTTTGGTCGATAAGATTCTGTAAATAGGCCCATCATAATTGTCAGCACCAGGCCCACTGGGCTCTTTTTGTAAATATATTTTTATTGAGGTTTTTAATTTCTCATTTGTCATAGATCTTTGAGCAAACTTCAGTTAGGACACGCAGGTCCCGTCAGTGTGAAACATTAACTATCATTTTGGGAAGCGTTGTTCGGTCAGTTATACGTTGGTGACACGCAGGTCACAGCATGGCACGTATAGTTTCCCTTTCTCTCGCTTTTATTTATTTATTTATTTATTCTTTTTTTTTTTTCTTTCTCTCTATTTGTAAACATATTTTTATGGAATAATTTTCAACGTTACTTCGAGAAGAAAAAAACAAAAAAAAACAGTAGGAACTCACAGGTCCAATATGAATATTGTGTGTTCGTTTAACTAAATGAGACATAGTGCATCTTAACGTAGTGCATCTTAACATAGTGTGGTGACACGCAGGTCACTTATGAGAGCTTATGTTAGAGACATAATGGACTCGTAGGGCCCACTGGGCTCTTAATCTGGTCCTGGTTTCCTTACTGTGGGCTTAGACAGGATTTGTTTCTGTACAGTGCACCTAGTTTTGGGTAAAGTTTTGAAGAGATTTTTTTCAATGTGAAGGCCAAAGGATAGATTGGGGGTTAGCAACATACCTAGATATTTAAAAGATCATTGTAACAGTTTTGTCAGTGTTGAGGAAGAGTTTGTTATCCGCTATTTATTTTTCTACCTAAGTCAATTGGTTTTGGAGCACAGCCTCAAGCTGCGGTAGCTTGGGTTTACTAACGTAGATTATAGTGTCGTCTGCATACATGTGTACAGTTGAGGATTTGCAGACGTTAGGCAGATCATTTATAACTAAAGTGAATAATAGCAGGGGGCCCGAGTATGGAGCCTTGGGGAACACCACACGTGACTGAAAGAGGGAGGGAAGCGCTATCAGAAATGGCCACATATTGCAATCGGTCTGAAACAAACGACAGAAACCAGGTTAGCGGACGATCACCAACACCTGAGTTTTTAAGTTTTTGCAAAAGAATGCCATGGTCTACTGTGTCAAAGGCCTTGGCAAAATGAAGGAAAACAGCTCCAGTTAAGTCTCCTTGTTCCATGCCAATTTGGATGTCATTGCAAACTTTTAAGAGGGCAGTTGAAGTTGAGTGATTTGGACGAAAGCCTGATTGAAAATGATTTTGAAGAAAACCTGATTGAAAACCTGATTGAAAATGATTTGGACGAAAGCCTGATTGATCAAGAAAAATAACGTCTCTGCGTGACGTTTCACGGACGGAGCTGCAGACCAGATAGGAATCCACAGGGGAATGAATCCGGGATAAAAAGTATTTTAGACTACCCACCTTATGCACACAATGCAACCCCTATTTATTTTCACTTTGGTTGTTAGTGGGGGCCTCATGTTTGAGTTTTGCCTAAGGCCTCACAAAGTCTAGAGTCACCACTGAACGTCAGTGATTTACAATGGTCATGGTGCTTGGCATGTATATGTGCAGTCTTTTTAGTATGTGATGCTAAACATACAGACTTAAAGCCATTTGCTGGTGGAGGTGTAACTCCAAAAAAAAAAAAATGTCATTAGTCAGCCCGGATCAAGAGTTTCAAACTATCTAAAGTTAAATCTGTGCTTATTTGGCGTCTACATGCCTAACATGCTAGTGACAGATGACCAATGGCAGCATGCCCCGAGAGAAGCAGCATGATATCACCTGAGGAGGACTGGGATGAAGGGAGAACCCTTGCTGCATGTTTTTTTTGGTGCAGAAACATGCAGCAAGGGTTACTCCAACCAAGAACTGTGTTTTATTAAAAGGTTTTTGGTTGGACTAACCCCATAAAGGACTTCATCTATCCTACTAATTATCTTTTTTTAAATTAAATATATTTTAAAATGTATGAAATATTAGAAGCTTCTCATGCATACGTCTATACATTAATGTCTGGGATTATTACAAATTTACAATGTATCATTTTCTGTTATCTAATTTTAACATGCAAGTTCTGCAAGAATTTATCTGTTTGCTAGATGCATAACCTAGTGAAAATGTTCTCTGGTTGCATGATATGAATCTCGCTATATTACTTTAAGACTTGCTGTTTTGCAATGTTCTGGGTTTGGCATTGAAAAGTGCCCAATGCATGTGAAGTCTTGATAAGGTCAGTTGATAGGAAATTCTATGAAAGTGCTTGTAATAAAACGTTTTTGTACAATAGAACGTGTATCTGCCAAATATTCTCCATTGTGAATTCTATTCAAACTCCCACTATGTCGTGGCTGGAAAGTATAGGCCTTTGGAAAGCAATGTATTTTTATAATATTGACGTAACTGCTTGGAACTTTTCCTCCTGTGTAAAAGGTCATGGTTGGGAACATTTTACCCTTTGCACTCCACCGTGGGGTGACGTGTGCAACTGTATTTAAAGGGTTAAACATGAGTATTGCTTTTTTTGTCTTTCTTTTTTTAATACGAGGTGTTTGATAAAATACATTATTATTATTATTTTTAGTTTCTGCTACGAAGCTGCTAAAATTTAACTGTTGGGCATATATTTGTGCTAAAATCTTTATCGAGATGGACATGATAGCTTGTGGTGACTTATCTCAAAGAAAATAACGTCTCTGCGAGACGTTTCATGAACGTTGTTTTCTTGGTGATAATATCGTTGGCTTAATTGAATGTACTTGTCTTTGTTTAATCCCTTCACAATGGATGAGGTGCTGGGATTGCCTTGGAATACAGGAAATTAAACCTAGATAACAGATTACAGACCTGACATATCATGCATACAGAGCTACCACCAGTATCAGGTGATTCTATCTGACCTTGGCCCAGGACTGGTGCAACCAACCAGCATTTATAATCATATATTTACTCCAAGGGGGAATTACATGGACACTGTCTGATGTTACATAAAGTGTTAGTAAATGCTGTCTATATCTGCTCTGCAAACCTCATTCTCTCCTCACTCACAACAGCTGTGATTATACTTTCACTATTATAATACTTACTTGCTATTACAGATAAGAAATAAAAGAAAAAAACAAAAAATCAAAGATAACACCAGGCCAGACATACACAGAAATGAGTGTATAGCTGACTCATTTGGTTCACACTATAGACAAGTATACTAAAACATGGCATTTAACATATATTTAGTAGGAATCGAAAACTGTCAGTCCTTCAAATTGGCGTGAACTTTAACAGGTAACAAGTAATAGAGGTATCAATAAGAGAGAAGTGAGTACAGATGATCCACAACAAGAATAGTTACAAATATGGGCAAAACAAAAGAGGGTCCTAGGTAGACATATTTCAGTGAGGGACATACTGAGGCTGAAAATAGGCCTTGGCATGGTGAAAAAGACTGAGAACTATTAATAGACGTGCATTGTCAGACAAACGTCACAATGAACAAAAATGTTTTTTTGTTAATTTTGTCCGAAAAATAATATAGAATCTATATTTATTTAATGCATCAATATTTGTTAATAGAAAGTGGGACACGGGGGCGGGGCCTGACCGCTGAGAGAAGAGGACGCAGACCTGGTTAGCTCCCGCTCTGCAGCAATAATTCAGCTGAATTAAGCCACCTAAACGGGACCTAATCGGCCCAAAAAGGCTACCAACCGGAAGGTGACAACCAGGGGCACACAACCATGCCACACAAGCGACATATTTGGTATACAGCACCTGCCCTTCCCACAAGGCCTACACGCGTGGTCAGCGTGAGGGAGACGGCCGCTCCCCCGCTGACATCCACGGCTGACAAGCGGAGACCAGACCCTTGTTCCCCCCCTCTGGACCGTTGGGGGTCATCCCGGTCTACCCTTGGAAGACCCTGGCCAGACCCAGCGAGAAAGCTGAGGAGACGCAGGGGCCTGCAACAAGCAGTGCACTACACCTAAAATGGCGAAGGCAGCATGCTCCCCCAATACTCACAGCGAGCTTCCAGACATAGAGCACCGGCTGGACAGGGCCTGACAGGCTTTATGGGACAAGCTGGAAGCCCTTATATTCCCGGAGAACACTAAGGCAGTGCCTGTCACTAAGCCACGTACTCACCCAAGCAGGATCAAACGGGTGCAGGCACGGACACCTCGAGCACAGAGCCGCCCAGAAGGTCAGAAGCAGCGAGACACTCACCAGTGGCAGGAGACCGAAGTCCTGTCGGGCAGCAATAGGAACCGGCAAGTATCGTGCGGACGCACATCAGTCCGACCTCCCACCAACCTAACAGAGAGGGCTTGTCCCCAATGATTATGGCAGAAGTGCTGGAGGAATGGGAGGCCACACAGCGAGTACCCAGCGACCATTAACTTTGCAGCCAAACACAACTCACTTACAGCGGAGCCGACCTTACACGCACATTCTGCAGTGTGGCGGCCCCGAAGAGGGAACAAAGGAGACACCCAGCAACAAGCCATAAAGAGCGACGTCCAACTACCTCTCACCAACCTCCAAAGGCACAGATGGGGCAGGCCTACCCCAACGGGGCTGCAGCCCATGGGTCACCAACGAGAGGCTCACGAAGCCACCGTGGGGGACACTATCATACTGGTGTGGTGTGGGCTAAGTGTATCTCAAGTTCTTTCAGCTAACTGTCCTGCTGATCTATTTACTATGGGACAGCCTAGCACAGTTAATTATACCAGTGTTTTAATGTTTTTGGTTCTGCCTAATGGGTACCGTTAGTTTGCCTTTACGCTGTAATGTACACAGGACTTAACTGGCTGAGCGCCAAGAGCAAACACTGCACCCTCTCATTTGATTGAATACGTTTTTTTAACTTACCTTACAAGTTGCAATGCCGGCTCCCACCACACATTATGATTATAATACTACGTTTTATTAGCATGTCTTACTACACATCCCTATCAAGCTTAATCCTTACAAGACATAACCCAGCACCACAATGACCGACACAGCCGGCACATCTAGCTAGCATACGGTACACGGGTCTCATTGGCCGTGATAGCCTAACCGTTCAAACACTAGACATCACAGACCAGTTAAACATCTCCCTGTGTATAATATAACTCTGTGCATCCTTATTTCATGTTCATGTTTATTTTGCTATGCCTACCTTTGCTCTTGAATCTTTTATCGAAAGAAAAAAAAACAAAAAATACAAAGTGCAACGCATCTCGTACCTGTCACCAAAATGTTATCAATTGCTTACGACTGCAATATCTTTGGGAATATTGTCATAAGTACAAATGCTATCTGCTATATAATGTCTCCTAGCTCATACAAGCACAGTACAACTTTTATGTGTATTACTTTAACTGTTTAACCCCTTAAGGACTGGACTGTTTTTGCGATGTTGTACATTTGCGACCAGGAATATTTTTACACTTTTGTGGTGTTTGTGTTTGGCTGTAATTTTCCGCTTTCTCATTTACTGTTCCCATACAAATTATATATTGTTTTTTTCAGGACAAAATGGGCTTTCTTTACATACCATTATTTATATAATCTCATGTATTTTAATTTTAAAAAAATACAAAAATCTGATGAAAAATTGAAAAAAATACATGTTTTTTTGACTTTTACTTGAAAAATCTTTTACTCATCTACAAAAGCGAATGAAAAAAACTGCTAAATAGATTCAAAATTTTGTCCTGAGTTTAAAAATACCTAGTGTTTACGTGCTTTTTTGCTTTTTTTTGCATGTTATAGGGCTATAGGTACAAGTAGGATATTGCGGTTTAAAAACATACATTTTTAAAAATTTATCAATAGTGACATTGTAACACTATTATCTGTCATAAATCTCTGAATAACACCCCACATGTACATATTTTTTTTAAAGTAGACAACCCAGGGTATTCAATATGGGGTATGTCCAGTCTTTTTTAGTAGCCACTTAGTCGAAAACACTGGCCAAAGTAAGCATTCATATTTGTTTGTGTGTGAAAAAAGTAAAAAAACTAAATTGAAGCTAATTTTGGCCAGTGTTTGTGACCAAGTGGTTACTAAAAAAGACTGGACATACCCCATTTGCAATACCTTGGGTTGTCTTCTTTTGCAAATGGTATGCCATCATGGGGGTAATTCTCATTCCTGGGCTACCATACGCTCTCAAAGGCAACGTAACCAACCTGGCCATTTTCAATGTAAAAATATTTGACCCATATATTTGACCTTGTAACTTTCAAAAATGCTATAAAACCTGTACATGGGGGGTACTGTTTTACTCGGGAGACATCGCTGAACACAAATATTAGTGTTTAAAAACTGGAAAACGTATCACAACAATTATATCATCAGTAAAAGTGCTGTTTGTGTGTGAAAAATGCAAAAAAAGTCACTTTCACTGACAATATCATCGCTGTGATATGTTTTACTGTTTTGAATCACTAATATTTGTGTTCAGCGAAGTCTCCCGAGTAAAACAGTACCCCCCATGTACAGGTTTTAGGGTGTCGTAGAACGTTACAGGGTAAAATACAGTGCTAGCAAATTAAATTCTCTGGAATTTCGGCCTGGGTTGGCAGGCAGGTCCCTCAAATTGCAATCAATAAAATTACTGAATTATGTAAAAATATTACATAAATACGCACGTAGAATTTAAATATATATGCATATTTATATATTTGAAGTCTACGTGTATATTTATATAATTATTTATGTAATTTTGTATATGGACGTATGTATATTTCTTATTATTTTTATTTATTTTTATATACATAGATATATATACAAATTCATTCTAAGTGTATTTTGATATAAATATATATATATTAATTTTAAAATACAGTTAGAATAAAATTTCATATAGCTATATAATTTTTTTTACATTTTTTATTATTATTTTTAAAAAAAATTATTTAATTTAAATTACTTATTATTTATATTTTATAATAATATATATATACAATATATATAGTTATTATATATATTATATATATACGTGTGTAATTTAATTATAAGTGTATTTTATATTAATATAAGTACATATTAATATAAAAATACACTTAGTATGACATTATATATATATGATATATAGACATATATTATATAGATATAATATATGTCTATATATCATATTTATACATATATAATTATTATTTTTTTTATTACCATTAACTTTAATTTTTTTTCTGATTTTACAGTTGCAGGGAGACTGCCTGTCAGCACAGGCAGTCCCGCTGCAGGCAGCACTATGGACACCTATTGTGACCATGTGATCGCTGTGTTAAGCGATCACATGGCCACAGGGGTCCTAATCTGCCGTGGGGAGACTGTCTGGGCTGCAGGCAGTCTCCCCACAACCGGAGGAACACTGATCGCCGCTGGGGGAACGACGGCGATCAGGTAAGTAGCCCCAGACCGTTTGGACGGTTCAGGACCGTCATCGGTCGGCAAGGCAAAAATGCCGATGACGGTCCTGAACCGTCCTCGGTCCTTAAGGGGTTAATGCTACACTGCAAAACGTGTTTATACATCTACACATTATGACTACGACAGCATAGCAAACTTGGTACTGACAAAACAGCCATTATTCTACTTCAATGTACTTTAGTTTATCTTACTTCATTAACTTAGCTGTTTAGTTAAGCATGTGTTCACTCTTATTAAATTTAAAAATGTGCACTGTTTATCAATGCCATACAGCTGTCTATGATTATGGAAACAGCATACGCTGTTGTGGCATTGCTGGCGTAACTGTAATTTGTCTAATCTATGCACGACAAAATAAAGAATTTAAAAAAAAGAAAGAAAGTGGGACACAACAGCCAATGACAGTAAAATTCTAAGCACCAAGACCACTTTATTGTCTTGAAGTTGTTATTGTGCTTGGAGTCTAATTTCACTATGAAACACTGCACATACAGACAGGACCGGTGCAAGGATTTTTTCTTACACAGGCGAAGATGATTTTGGTGCCCCTCCCCCCAAAAAAGCATCTTCATCTGTGTGCCTCTTAACCCACCTTTTATTTCTTATTCCCTTTTTTAAATGTCTTACACCCTTTAGTGTATCTTATCCCCTATTTGTCCCCATTGTGTGTCTTACACCTCCCTTGTGTATCTCTTACAACCCCCATTTTGTGTGTCTTCCCTCAGCCCTTCTGTGTGTCTTTTTCCTCTTCTCCAACCCCTCTGTGTTTCTTTCAGCCCATCCCCATTGTATTTCCACCCCCAGGCCCTTCTGTGTGTCTCTTTCATCCCCAGCTCCTCTGTGCATCTTTCTCACCCCAGGCCCATCTGTGTGTCTTTCTCTCCCCTCAGGCCCCTCTGCATGCCACACTCCCGCTATGTCTCTGAGTTGTCCTCTCCCCTCACTGTCCCTTAGTGGTCCCCTTACTGTCCCTTAGTGTTCCTCTGCCCTCGATGTCCCTTTGTGTTCCTCTACCCTCCTTCCCCTGTCCCTTAGTGTTCCTCTACCTCCCTTACCTGTCTCTTAGTGCCCACCATCTCCCTCCTGTTCCTTAGTCTTTCTCTACCCTCTCTCCCCTGTCCCTTAGTGTTCCTTCCCCCCCTTACTTGTCTTTTAGTGGTCCACCCCCCTCCTCCCCCTTAAAGTTCCTTTTCCCTTCCCTCCCCTGTCCCTTAGTGTTCCTCTCTCTCCCCCCATTAGTGGCTTGCTCTCCTCCCTCCCCTTTGTGCCTCTTTTGTAGCGTGGCCGTGCAGTGCGTGGTACAGGAGCTTCAGTTTCCTGTACTGGCCGGACTGACAGGAAGAGCTCTCTCAGTGAGCACTTCCTGTCAGTTCGGCCAGGAACAGGAATCAGAAGCTCCTGTACCGGGGTCCGCTCCGCTCGGACACACCACATTGAGTGACTGGTAAAAGGGCACTGTGCACTTCCTTCCTGCCAGTCACCCTAATCTAGCGCCCCCGGGCCGGTGCACCCTAAAGCGGCCCCTTCTGCAGCCTTATGGATGCGCTGGTGCTGCATACAGAGAAAATGAACTTTGCAAGTGTTCCTGGCTGGCTAATGTGAATTATGTGCTCCCCTCAGTCCCTGCAGCCCCTGTTACAGGCAGGGGCGTCACAAGGGGGGCCAGCGGGGTCATGGCCCCCCTTCATCATGCAGGTCCCTCCCTTTTGTCCCCCAATTGAAATTGAAGCAGGGAGCACTGAGTATCCCTTCACAAGCTGCAGCAGCAGTGCACTGAGATGGAAGAATTCTCACGTGTGGCCAAAGGGGGCACTGTGCTGGGAGGAACTTCCTGCTGGATCGCAGAGAGGAGCGCAGGAGAGCAATCCCAGCTGTGTGTTTGTGTAGGGGTGGGGTTAGTGTGTGTGTGTGTGGGTTCAGTCTGTGTGTGAGGGGCGGTCAGTCTGTGTGTGTGTGTGTGGGGGGGGGTCAGTCTGTGAGGTGAGGCAGTGTGTGTGTGTGTGTTTATAAATCTGTGTGTGTGTGTATGGGGCAGTCTATGTGTATGGGTCAGTCTGTGTGTGTGTATGGGTCAGTCTGTGTGTGGGGGGAAGCCTGTGTCTGTGTATGGGTCAGTCTGGTTAAGTGCCTGAGCTCCAAGAGAGAGCTCTCATCTCGTGACCTCCCCTGTACCTGATGGATAGGATCTGTACCAAGGTAAGATCAGGGAAAAGGGAATATTCTTATTTTTTAAAAACTCTTATTAAAGTAAAAAATGTAAAGCCCTTCCCTATCCCACTCTCTACACAATACTTGAATATAGCACACCCTCACAGACAGTGAACCCCCCACATACAGTACATTCCCACCCACATAGAGTACACCTTTGCATACACACACAGTGCACCCCTCACACACATCATCTCTTCACCCACATACACATTTCATCCCCACATTCATTCACCTAAACACGCACATACATACTTCACCCCATTACACACCAAATCTCAGTAGCAGTCAGGGGGTCACTAAAGGGGGGCCAGATGGGGTCATGCCCCCCTAATTGAAATTGAGTCTCCCTTCACAAGCTGCAGCAGCAGTGCAAGGTGGAAGAATTCTCCGGCCAAATGGGGCACTCTGCTGGGAGGCACTTCCTGCTAGATCACAGAGAGGAGCGCAAGGGAGAGGAATCCCAGCTGTGCCTGGGGGAATGATGTACCCAGGCAGCTGCTGGTAAGTGTGAGTCAGTGTGTGTGGTTCAGTGTCTGTGTGTGTGTGTGCAGGGCCGCCATCAGGACATGACAACCGCAACAGTTGTCATGGGCCCGGCGGTCCTGGGGGGCCCGGACTGCTCAGGTCGTCCGGGCCCCACATTCAGTGGGTACATACCGGGTTGCAGGGGGCCCTGCGACCCGGTATGTACCCACAGGGCCAGCCTCTTCTCCTGGGGGGCCCAGCAGCCGGTCACCTCAGGGCCCCCCAGAGGCTGGCCCTGCAGTCACCCGGCGGGCGGGCCGGCGCGCGAGGGAGCACTCTCTGTGTGCTTCCTCTTCAGCTCCCTCGCGCACCGTACTGATGCCGGAGCCGGAAGATGACGTCATCTTCCAGCTCCGGCATCAGTACGCGGCGCGCGAGGGAGCTGCAGAGGAAGCACACAGAGAGTGCTCCCTCGCGCGCCGGCCTGTCAGGGAGTGGGGTGGTGGGAAGGGAGGAAATTTGA
>OW240912.1:235929486-235995560 GCA_933207985.1 Pelobates cultripes | reverse complement strand
GGGGTGCTGTGTTTGTGAGTGAATGTATTTTTTTATTTAAATTTAAATATTTTTTTTTACTAATTAAAAAAAAAAAAAATATATATATATTTCCCCCCCCTCCCTTCTTCTCTACCTTTATCCTGGGAGGGGGGGAGGAGATCCGTTCTGTCATGCTTCCCTGGTGGCCCAGTGGAGAGAGTGAACTCTAACCTGCAGGTTAGAGTTCACTCTCGCGAGATCTGAGCGTTGCCGTGGTAACCGTGGCAACGCTCAGAATCCCGCGAGAGGACCCGGCGGAGCTGCTTGTTAGAGCTCCGCCGGGTCCTCTCTCCTGCCTCCCTCCCTCACCCAGCCGGCGGCCGCATTTCCCTGCCTCTGGGCCGGTGAGGGAGATCTTTGATCTCCCCACCGGCCCATGGAGGCGCACAGCAGGGCCGGCGCTCGGATAGCGCTGGCCCTGCACGGGCTGGCAGGGGAGATTCTGTGATCTCCCTGCCGGCCTCGGCCCCACGGCCATCGCGGCCCACCGGGCATTTGCCCGGTATGCCCGATGGCCAGTCCGGGCCTGACTGGACGTACAGGAACAGAGGGGGTGGAGGGCCACTGCAATACCCTTCTCAGTGGTCTTATGTGTTCCCAGATTGCACCGCTGCAATCTATAATGAATGCGGCGGCGAGTTTAATTTTCCTGTCTGCTCGCACCTCCCACGCCTCCCTGCTCTGTCGGTCCCTGCCTTGGCTTCCAGTTAGATATAGGGCTCAATTTAAAATTCTGGTGCTTGCTTACAAGTCCCTACATAATGCTGCTCCAACCTACCTATCCTCCCTAATACAAAAGTATGTCCCGTCGCGGCCCCTGCGCTCTGCCAAAGACCTACGTATATCCTCTGTCCGTATACCCACCTCTAATGCTCGCCTCCAAGATTTCTCCAGGGCTGCACCTCTTCTGTGGAACTCTCTTCCCTTCTCCTTAAGACTTTCACCCAGTCTCCACTCATTCAAAAAATCATTGAAAACTCACTTTTTCAAGAAAGCATATCAATTAAACTGTTAGCAGGTTTTTATCCCCCATCCCCCAGGACTCCTCTCCTGCAACTGTCATAAATTACCTACTAAGCCTTCAATTAATACTTTTCTAACAACCTACTTTGTATCCCTACTTTTACCCTTTGTGTCACTATACCCCACTCCCTCTAGAATGTAAGCTCATTGAGCAGGGCCCTCCACCTCTTTGTTCCTGTACATCTAATTGTCTGGTTACAATTATATATATGTTAGTCCTCCCATTGTACAGCGCTATGGAATGTGATGGTGCTATATGAATAATAAAATAATAATCTTAATAATAAGAAGAACCTACTAACAGTTTAATTGATATGCTTTCTTGAAGAAGTGAGTTTTCAATTATTTTTTGAATGAGTGGAGACTGGGTGAAAGTCTTACAGAGAGTTCCACAGAAGAGATGCAGCAGATAAAATTCCTTACAATTTTTTTTTATTCTCTCTTATTAATATTATGTATATATTCAAGATTTTAATGTGTGTGTGCTCAGAAGTTTTGCCTACTTCTCCTCTATTGTAATAAAGACCGGATCCTATGCTTCCACTAGGCTTTTCAGAGGGCATTGGCTATTTGGCTAACATCTGTTGCATTTTAGCTGCTATTGTTTAATAGAACCGTTTAACTCATCCAATGTTATGATTTAAACTGTTCTTGGGGGATACAAAATTATCCTATAAACCTGTGCGTTTCAGTGGTTTATTGAAAAACAGACTCTTCCTGGTGGAGCGATTCCTAACCTATGGTATGTGTACCCCCAAGGGTATAAAAGAGGTCTTACAGGGGTACGCGTAAAAAAAATCCATAATGGCAGAACTACAGATGGTGTAGCCTCACTGCACTGGTTGGGAACCACAGGCTGAGGGGGCCCATCGGGTGACGCATGCACTTATGACCACCCAAAGGACTTGTGTCATGAGGGATCCGTTGTGCGTTGTGCACTTTAACAGTGTGACTGGGCCCCTGTAATATTTCAGTGCTGGGACAAAGTGAGAGCCTGTCCCTTTCTCCTAGCTAACAGAGACTGAGCCGTACTGGAGTTAGAGGAGGAAGCAGTGAGGGGGTGGAGGGGGCAGGCAAGGAGAGATACAGTGTGTATATATCTCTCTGTATGTGTGTTAGTACATTTGCATGTGTTACATAGTTACATATAGTTACATAGCTGGAAAGAGACTTGCGTCCATCAAGTTCAGCCTTCCTCACATATGTTTTTGCTGTTGATCCAAAAGAAGGCAAAAAAAACAGTCTGAAGCGCTTCCAATTTTGCAACAAAGTAGGACAAAATTCCTTATTGACCCCAAAATGGCAGTCAGATATCTCCTTGGATCAAGCAGCTATTACCCCACTAATTAGAAATAATATCCCTGTATGTTATGTTTTTACAAATATTTATCCAATTGCAGTTTAAACATCTATAGACTCTGACAAAACCACCTCTTCAAAAAATTCCATATCCTTATTGCTCTTACTGTAAAAAAAACTTTTCTTTGCCTTAGATGAAATCTCCTTTCTTCCAGCCTAAATGTGTGACCTCGTGTCCTATGTATAGCCCTGTTTATGAATAGATTTCCAGACAATGGTTTGTATTGGCCCCGAATATATTTGTATAATGTTATCATATCCCCTCTCAGGCGCCGTTTTTCCAAACTAAAGAGATTTACATTTTTTAACCTTTCTTCATAACTAAAATGCTCCATTCCTTTTAACAATTTTGTAGCTTGTCTCTGCACTTTTTCTAGTGCCGTGATATCTTTCTTTAGAACAGGTGCCCATAATTGCACAGCATATTCAAGGTGTGGTCTGACCAGCTATTTATAAAGAGGCAAAAAATATATTTTCATCTCAAGAATTGTATGTATCCGAATAGAAAAATAGTTGGTTGCACTCTCGGAATTCCATTAAAATTTAACTTTTATTCCAGCTTCTAAAACAGATCAACGTTTCAGTCCATCTTGTGGACTTTCATCAGATGGACTGAAATGTTGATCTGTTTTAGAAGCTGTAATAAAAGTTATATTTTAATGGAATTCCGAGAGTGCAACCAACTATTTTTCTATTTGGATATTTAAGCCCTGGCACTGCACCCGGTTTAAAAATTTTTGGAGCCTGAGTGCAAGGTACAGTCTATCTTTTTTTGTGTATGTATCCATGTATGTGTCTTTGTATTTGTGTGTCTTTGTATCTTTATGTTTGTCAGTGTGTGTATTTGTATGTCTGTGTATCTACGTGTGTGTCAGTATTTGTATCTGCGTCTCTGTGCATCTGCATGTGTGTCAGTGTGTGTGTCTGCACTGTATATACTATATATATTTATATATATATATATATATATATAATCACATTTTAACCTCCATTTCCTGTATATACTATATAAATATATCTGCATGTGTGTCAGACGAGGAGAACTTAAATCATGCCGTGGAAAAGCAAAACTGATATACAAGAAGTTATCACATTCTAACCAGAACATTAAACATCTCGTCACCACCATTATGCCACCAGATGGTTCTCCATCATAAAATGCACTTATCAGCCACAACATTAAAACCACCTTCCTAATATTGATAGGATATTTGCAGCAGATTCTTTAAGTCCTGCAAGTTGTGAGGTGGGGTCTCCATGGATTGGATTTGTTGTTCCAGCACATCCCACCGATGTTCAGATTAGATTGAGATCTGAGCATTACATTGAAAAATTACAGTTCCCCCAGCCATATCTGGCCTCGCCACCCTTTCTGTGATGTCACTCCAGCTCTCATCCCATCTCCCCTTTTTTTTTATAAATTCTTTATTTTGAAGATTTTTGTCATTTAACGTGGGGATACAGAAAAGAAAAGTTGGCGGTACAATTGTCATACATAGTTTACAGAGTTATCATATTCTCATGTAGCATATGATCAGGCTATATCATGTGGCATATCTTTCAACTTTTCTTTGGGGATTGGGTGGGGTACAGAAAAAAGAAGAGGGAGGGTGAGTGGGGTACATTTACATACAGTTTCTATTCTTCCTTTAAATCAGTCCGGTTCTCTTTATGTTGGTGGGTCTGGGTGGTTTTGGGAATGAGTTGGCTTGTGTGAGCCTTTTGCGTGGTGTAGTATCCGTGATGGGTTGCGTCGTACGATGTTAGCGCATATTGTTCCATTGGGTGGGAGTGAGGGGGCAGGTGTTTGGGGGTACTTTTTCCTGCCTGTTTTGCGTTGTTTCCTAGTTCAGGTGTTGTCTATGCTCGGTTTTGGTCGAGTTGTCTGGTACACTGTAATGTCTGGGGGTGTAAGAGGGGTGCCGGGGGAAGGGGAGGTGTGGGGTGGGTTACCTTCACCTGTTTTATCCGTTGTGCTTTTCAGGCTGGGTGTGGACCCAGTTATAAGGGGTGACCTGGTAAGTCGGTGTGTGTGTCGTCCAGCGTGGATTTTCAGCCCGTTGGTGAGTCTGAGATGGTATGAGTATTGTGGTTGTTGTCGTATGTTGCTTCTATTGTGGCCCACTTTTATGATTTCCCATCTGTATGTTTTCTATTATTTAAGTGTGTGCTGGGTGCCTCTCATTGGGGTTGTGTTGTGGTTTTGCTTACTTCTGGGGATGTTGGTATGTGGTCGCTGGACTTAGGCTCTTTCAGCTGTTTTCTTAGTTGGCGGATATGTTTGGTTCTGTTGTATTTGTTTCGGGGTGTCCGGTATTGGGGGATTTGTTCGGCCCTTTGGGGTTTCTTGTCTGGGGGTTCTCTCAGTTTGTGTGGTTGGGGGTTATGTTTGGTGGTCTTGGCTCTTTTATGTTTCTATGTGTGTGGGTGGCTGGTACTAGAGGGGATGTGTCTGATGGTTCTGGGAGGTGCTGGTGGTTTAAGTGTCTGTGGAGCGTTTTTGTAGTGTGGGTGTGTGTGTGTTTCAGGTGGAGAGAGGGTTTTCGTAGAACCATGGGTCCCAGATTTTGTGGAAGGGCTTAGTCGAGTCGTGTACCAGTGCGGACAATTCGTCCATTTTAATTGTCTCCTTTATTTTTTGGGTTATTGTACCCACGGTCGGGGTGTCTGGGCTACCCCATTTTTCGGCAATGGCTCTTCTAGTGGCCAGTGCTATTTTGGCAATTAGTTTGTTTTGGGCCCTAGGTGTGTTGGGAAGCGGTTTGGATAGGAGCCATGTCCAGGGGTTTAGTGGTATGTCCGTGTGGAGGATTTTCGATACCATGGAAGCTATTTGTTGCCAAAGTTGTGCGGTGGGTGTGCATTCCCACCACATGTGGAGGTATGTGCCCTTCTGTCCGCAGCCTTTCCAGCATGTGTCCGTGTCTGACCTGCCCATCTGTTTGAGCCTGAGGGGGGTAAGATACCATCTCATAAGCGTCTTGTACGCCTGTTCTTTGTGGTTGACGCAGATTGATATAGATGCTGTGGCCTCCCAGATCTTGGCCCAATCTGTCGGGTCTTCTGCTGGGCCTAGATCCCTCTCCCAAGCCGACACATATGTAAGGGCCCCGTCTTTGACATTTTGGATTAGGTGTGTGTAGAGTGCGGATATTTGGCCTTTTTGTGTCGGGGATTGCATGCATTGTTTTTCGAAGGATGTGAGCTCTTTAGTTCCTGCTTGTTTGGTTATTGGCATGTCTAGGAAGCTTTTGATTTGGATGTGGCGGAACATGTCGAATGTGCGGTATGGCGTTGTATGTGGGAGCTCTGGGAAAGGTATTGGTTGTTGGTTTTTGTAGTAGTGGAACAGTCGAGTGAGGTCGTTTGCCTCGAAGCCGGCGAAGTCTTTGGGTGTCATGCCCGGTGGGAAGTGGGTGTTGCGAAGTAGCGGGGTTAATGGTGAGTGTTGGGTTGTAAGGCCGCTCTTTTGAGTTGTTTTGTCCCATATGTTTATGGTGTTGAGTATTGCCGGTGATGTGCGGGGCCGCGGGGGCCTCGCTGATTTCTGTAGCCAGATGTATAGTGAGGGGAAGTCTCTGCCGAAGATGTCGTGTTCAAGATCTACCCAACGTTTAACTCCGTATGGGGCGTGCCAGTTTTGGGCCTGCGTTAGTTGGGCTGCTTGGTAGTAATGTGTAAGGTGGGGTAAGCCCAAGCCCCCGGCTCTATTAGGTACATATAGGGTTTGGCGTTTTATTCTGGCGCGTCTGTTGGCCCATATAAATTTGTCGATGGTTGTTTGTAATGTTTTGAAGTCGCTGCTCCGGATTGGGATCGGTAGGGTTTGGGATAGGTATAGAAGCCTAGGGAGCACGTTCATCTTGACTGACGCTAGTCTGCCCAACCACGAGATCGGCATGTTTTGCCAGGTAGAGATGTCGTGGGTTATTTTCTGTATCGTGGGTGTATAGTTCAGAGCATAGCATTGGGGTAGGTCTGCCGGGATAGCGATCCCAAGGTATTGTATGTGGGTGGGGTTTAATCTGAAGGGGTATTTTTCTTGGATGGCTGCTGTTGTGGAGGGGTCTATGTGTATTGAGAGGGCTTCTGTTTTATCTATGTTTAGTTTGTACCCTGATACCGCCGCATATGCTTCTAGGGCGTGCAGAAGTGGTGGTAAGGAGGTTATGGGTTCCGTGATTGTGATGAGTAGGTCGTCTGCATATGCTACCGTTTTATATTCTTCCTCTCGTATTCTGAGGCCGGTTATGTCGGTGTTGAGCCTGAGGTTCTGTAGGAGCGGTTCAAGGGAGAGTGCAAATAGGACTGGGGATAGTGGGCATCCCTGACGTGTGCCGTTGTAAATCGTGAAGGAGGGGGGTTGTGTATGCGGGAGAAGTAGGTGTGCTTGAGGTGTGGCGTATAGTACTGTCAGCGCGTTCCTGAATTCTTGTGGGAATCTGAGTTTTTCGAGGGTCGCGAATAGGAAGGGCCAAAGTAGTCTGTCGAAGGCTTTTTCTGCGTCAAGCGAAAGTATTAAGGTCGGGATGTGTCTTGTGTGAGCTGTCCAGATGAGGTCGTATGTCCGTCTAGTGTTGTCGCTAGCCTGTCTCGTGGGTATGAAGCCCACCTGGTCTGGGTGGATTAGCCGGGTGAGATATGGGTTGAGGCGGTCTGCTAGGAGTTTGGTGAGTAGTTTAATGTCGACGTTGAGGAGTGAGATTGGTCGGTAGTGTCCTGGGTCTAGGAGGGTTTTGTTGGGTTTGGGGAGGAGGCATACATTGGCCTGTAGCATGTCTGGTGGTAGTCGGTCGCCTGCCAGGATCGCGTTGTAGAGGTTGCAGAGGTGGGGGATCAGGGTGGATGCGTAAGTTTTGTAATAGCGTCCTGTGAACCCATCCGGGCCCGGGCTTTTATTGGGTTTCAGTGTTTTGATCGCTCCTGCGAGTTCTTCTGGCGTGATGGGGCTGGCTAGTGCTACCTCTGCTTCTGTTGGGAGGGAAGGTAGTGGTACCTGTTGTAGGTATTGGTTAATAAGTGTGTTGGTGTGTGTTGGGTTTTGTCGGGTTGTAGGTGAGTGGTCGTACAGGGCTTCAAAGTATTTTTGAAAGACGCCGGCTATCTCGCTCGGTTTTTCTGTGAGAGTCCCTTCTGGTGTGTTAATTTTGGTGATCTGTTTACGTTCTGTTCTCTGCTTGAGTTTCCTTGCAAGTAGTGTGTCTGCTTTGTTTGCTTTGTCATAAAATAGTTGTTTTGACCACAGTAATGCTTTGGTTGAATCTTTCGCCATGTATTTTTAAATTTTTGTTTGGCAGTCTGCAATTTTTCCGTTTGTTTCTGGCATTGGGTTAAGTTTATGCTGGGCCTCTAGGGTCCTGAGGGTCATTAGTGTCTGTTCTAGGTGGGCTACCTGTTTTCTTTTGTGTATGGTCGCTTGATTTATCATGACTCCCCGGATTACTGCTTTGTGTGCTGCCCATAGAGACCCATCGGAAGTTGCTGAGTCCTTATTTAGTGTGAAGTATTCTGTAATAGCTTGGGCCACATTTTGTCGGATTGTTGGGTTGTGTAGAAATGTGGGGTTTAGTCGCCAAGACCAGGGTCTTGTCGTGCATGGTAGGTTAAGTGTCAGGGTAATGTCTGCGTGGTCGGACCACGTGATGGAGCCTATGTTCGTGTTGTTTACCATGGGTGCCAGTGCCGGGGAAATGAGGAACAGGTCTATGCGGGAGTGGGATTGGTGAGGGTGCGAGAAGAACGTGTAGTCTAGGGATGAGGGGTGATGGGCTCTCCATGCATTGATCAAGCGGGTTTTTGAGATGAAGGCAGAGAGCATTTTGTCTGCTTTGGCTGTTGGTTGTTGGTGGTGCGTTCGTGCTTGTGTGCGGCGCCTGTCTACCATTGGCGAGGGTGTGGCGTTGAAATCTCCGCCCAGTATGGAATGGTGGGAGGGGAAGAGGGCTAGGTGGGCTTGTATCGTGTGCCAGAATGCTTTGGAGGGGGTGTTCGGAGCATATATTGACGTGAATGCGTAGAGGTGCGTGCCTATTTTGCCTGCTACAGTGAGGTATCGGCCTTGTGGGTCGGCTATAGTTCGTTGGATCGAGAGAGGGCATGATTTCCGAATGATGATGGCTACTCCATTGTGTTTGTCGTGGGGGGAGCTGGCGAAGTGGTTAGTTCGGTAGTGTCGGCTTAGGAGAGGGAACTGCTTGGTCCGGGTGTAATGAGTTTCCTGCAAGAGTAGTATGTCCGCCTTAGATCTGTTTGCCCAGCGCATTACTTGGTGCCGTTTCGTGGGGTTGTTTAGGCCCTTGCAGTTTATTGATAGGCAGGTCAGGGTGGCCGGCATGCTGGTGAGTGCGGTGTTGTTCTACTGGTGTGTGCCTTCTTGTTGTAGTGGGTTTGGTTCTGAGTCTGTATGTTTGATGTACCTTGGGGAGGGGGGTGGAAGATGGGGGGGGAGGTGGCTATGTAGGATGTAGGGCTGTGGGTGGGGGGGTGTTGGGGAAGGGGTAGATGGTTTAGATCCTGGTCTTACTAGTCTGTCGCCAGGAGATGGGCGAGCGGGAGGGTGTGCGTGTGTCTGTCTGTTGTAAGGGGTGTTGGTCTCCTCTAGTTCTCACTGTATGGTTGAGGTGAGATTGGTTGAGTTGGTTTGTGTGTTTGTGGGGGGGAGAATGGACTGTAAGCGTGCCCTTCGCTCCCCGCCCCGGGGTGTCTGCGTGGGTGCATCTCGGTGGGGTGTGATGTGTGGGTGGGGTTGGTCATGTTGTGCGTTTGGGTTGCTTTGTGAGTACGTGGATGTGCTGCAGCTTTAGTGGGGGTGAGTGTGTGACTGTCCCATGGTGTCGTTGTGTGCGTACCTGGTGAGTCGGTTTCGCAGGTCTGGGGATTCTTATGTGTTGTCATGGATCGCCGGTCCTTTGTGTAGGTCAACTTTTGTACGGAGGGGGCTGGCCAGGGTCTGTCCGGTAGCTGTAGGATCGTCCGCTTCCCTCATTACTGTTGGTTGGTGCTTGTTGTTGGTCTGTGGAGGGGGTGTTTTTGGACCGCTCTGAGGAGCCGTGTGTGGTATGGTACCTGTGTTTGACATACATGCACAGTAACATTTTATAATACATAGTAATGGTTAGTTAAGTCTTGAGCGTGGGTTACATAATAAGTAGCATTGCGGCAGCTTTTCTTGTTACTATCAAAGTCACATGCTGCCCTGGTATGCCTTGGACATGCCTTTCAACCTGGACCCATGCGCCGACATATCTATTGTGCGGCATCCTTTATCTAACCCAGCGGTGCTTGTAGCTAGTAGCGGGATCTGCATTTAGTCCCTTAGGTCTAGGTGTAGTAGCTTAGGGTCTCCTGTGACAGTTTGCAGGTTGTGGCCCTGAGATTAGGTTGGGGACTGGGTCTAGCTGTGCGCACAGGGTAATATGTTAGCGTAACAGGTGAAACTGAACTATGTATAGCTTTGGTGTGCCTGTGAGACATGTATACTGCTAGGCGGCCCATGGCCTCTAGTGGGAGATGTCGTGGGTGGTTTAGCCGTGTGGCTGAGGGGGTGCTGTCCACCACTCTGAGGTGGTGTGAAGTCCCTGAGTGCCCTGTCTACTCGGGGGCATTTTGTGCTTCGTTACGTAGTATATGTTAGCATGATAATTCAGGCTTGGTTGTTGAGTACCTGTTGGTTTGCAGTGGAAGATTTGTTTTTAACTATCTGGGGGGGTCGTATGTTGCCCCGGAGGGCCTTGATCGTACCTTCCAGTGGGGTCGCCTGTGCTGCCGTAGCTAACCTGCAGTATCCTATCTCAGGATTGTGCGGCGGGGTCTGCTAGTTAACCCCTGCGTGCGGTTGTTGCGTCCTATGGGCACTGTCTATGGCTTACGGGTATTTTGCCTTGGGGGTGTATCGGGTCCTAGGCCCGGCAGTACGCTCAGATAAACATTCAAGTATAACGGGTGTATTTTAACTATATACAGCATTGAGATAACATTGAGGTAACATTGTGGTATGCATACTACCAGTCTTTTAGAGTCCGTGGTTTGCGGCCCTGGGTTGGTTTCAGGTTCCCGGTATGGGGTTGGTGCCAGTTGCCGTCTTTTGAGCCTATCAGGTGTTCATGTCGTCTTGCTCTGGTTGCGTTGGCGGAGACCCTCGCTTGGGTTGCGGGCGTGTTGGGAGCGTACGGGGCCCTCCTCTGCGGCTCGCAGTCTCTTTCGTGGCTTGGTTGGGGTCTTGTGCTGGGTAGCGTAAGGTTATCCCAAGATGGTCGGCAAAGTCTTGCATATCTGCTACCTGATGGAGGGTGAATGATTGTTCCCCCTTTTTCACCGACAGTTTGAAGGGGTGTCCCCACATGTAGCGCCATCCGGATTCGATCAAGGCTGTGGTAAGGGGCTTGAGCTCCCGGCGTTTCTTCAGTGTGGTCGGTGCTAAGTCCTGATAGAAGTGTATTTGTTGGTCTTGGTAGGTAGGCTGGTGGGATCTTGCCGCTTTCATAAGCTGTTCTTTGACTGGAAAGTATAGGAGTTTCGTTTATGATATCCCGTGGCGTGTTGGGGTTGTAGGTTGGGGGACGCAGGGCTCTGTGTGCCCTTTCTATGTATAATTCTTGGTCTGAGGCGTTAGGGAGGAGGGACTGGAAGATTGCTTTGATTGTGGGGAGAATGGCGTCTGGAAGGACTGTTTCGGGTATGCCCCTGATGCGTATGTTTTGTCTGCGGGATCTGTTATTGAGGTCCTCCAGTCCGTCTTCAAGGTAGAGCATTCTGTCTTGCAGGAGCTCTGTGTCCTTTTCGAGGGCTGTGGTTTTTGTTTGGGTGTCCTTTATCAGGCGTTCATTCTGGTCAGTGCGTGAGGTCAGTATCCAGCTCTTTCTTGAGGCCTGTGATTTGTTTCTCCAGGGCTGCTGCGGTGTAGGCTTTAATGTCTGCCGATGTCTCCCTGAGCATGGCCCGGAGGTCCTCTTTGGTGAGGGGGGTGGCCGGGGTTTTTTCTGCTTCGCTCCCCTCTGAATCTGAACCGGAGTCTGCCTGGCTGTGTGCCAAAGATGGCCGCCCGTCTTCTTTGGCGCGAAACATCGTCGCCACCGACGGCGTGGATTCCTTGCGTTTTTTGTTCCCCCCCATCTGTAAGAGGTGTGTGGGGTCTTTGGGGGCCCGTGGGAGGTTTTTGGGGGCGAGATGCACCTGGTAGCCGGCTGATGTGCGCGGGTATTTCGGCCGGGCGGGAGAGCTGCAGGCCCGTGCGTCTTACTCCATTGAAGGTTAGGCTCCGCCTCCCATCTCCCCTTTTTAAAAACAATATATATATTTTTTTTATTAAACAAATAAACAGAAGAAGAAAATAACTATACTATAATAACTATACTATCTTGGACATTGTGGTAGACAACCCTAGTCCATAGTGGCTATGGGATTATTCTGCCTATTTTTTTATTGAGATTGGGACTCCACTGGAGGCAGCTCTGTATCCACACCGGAATCTTGTCTAGAGGGAGGTACACTTCTCATGACCAGGGATTCCACCAGCTGTGGTCCTAAATTCTCAGCAGCTATGGGACTGGCTGAAGATGCCTTCTATTGCGGCGGGCAACAGTCCTGCCTTCTGTGCAGACCACATAGGACCTTGCCTCAGGACAGTGCCCTAATATAGAAGCCAGTGTCTTCCACCTCTTTTCATCATCCAAATTGACTCTGACACTATGTAGGTGCACCTCTGCAAAGACAACGTCAAACACTGGCTATTTCATTATGTTCCCCAAAACAACTGCAGCAGCTGCATAAATATAATCCTGGGATGAGCAGAAAATTACATTGTTGAATTTATGTTTAGAGCAACTCTACCTCAAACACAAGCCTACATTATTAAATATTCAATACCAAAGCAGCAGAGATGTTTTGCAAAGAATTGGAGCAGATTAACTTAGTAAATCTACCAGTGTCAAATCAGCAGCACGAACTAATGCAAATACATATCTCATTCATGAGAATAAAAATAAAAATAGCTCATGCTGCTTAGATCAGAAGAAGGCTCCATCATTCCGTGGAGATAATTACACTCTCAAGTCAGACAATACTCAACTGTATTTGCTCATGAGACAAATGAAAACGTCTCTCCTGACTTGATGTGCAATGTTAACTGTCCTGTAAATCTATTAGACCTATTAAATTACTAATAAACACTGTAACTATAATATAGCACAAATGCATATGTGCACAATACTTGAAACTTCAGTTTTTATTACTTCCTGTAGTGTACATATGGAAAATAATGAGTTAATGACATACTGTTACCAATTGGCAACATTCAACCTGTGATGTCATCAAAAGTCCACAAAATTTGCCAGTTTTTTGTTTTACTTGTCATTAAAAATATTGGGCAATTGAGTGCCAAGGTACGATTTGCCCCTGTCTGGGCCTGAAGCTCTTACTCTGATCTGGCCCTCCTTGAGTTGGCAGAGAGATCAAAAGATATCCCTGCATGGTCCTGTGCTTCCCCATTACACCAAGGCAGAGTTGTGGTCTTTCCCAATATCGGGTACAGACCACTTTAAGGGTGCCCTTCGTGATGACTCAACATGGCCAACAGGTAATGGCACCCACAACACTCAGACTTCTCTACACACACACCCCACTCGTCAGCCAACACACAAATAACTCTCATCCTGCACACACAGACATACTCAGTTGACCCCCCCATACAGCTCTCATATTCCTCCATACTCTCTCATATACACTACACTCAACACAAACATCATTCATTGAAACAAACCCCAGGAATCTAGGAGAGTGCCCCAATCTGGCTACCTGCCTGGGCAAACATAAAGGACCACTATAGTGCCAGGAAAACATACTTGTTTTCCTGGCACTATTGTGCCCTGAGGGTGCCCCCACCTTCAGGGACCCCCTCCCGCCGGGCTGGATGGAGAGGAAGGGGTTAAACTTACCTCTTTCTCCAGCGCCGGGCGGGGAGCTCTCCTCCTCCTCTCGGCCTCCTCTCCTCCTCTTCGGCTGAATGCGCATGTGCGGCAGGAGCTGCGCGCGCATTCAGCCAGTCCATAGGAAAGCATTCTCAATGCTTTCCTATGGATGCTGGCGTCTTCTCACTGTGATTTTCACAGTGAGAAACGCGGAAGCCCTCTAGCTGCTGTCAATGAGACAGCCACTAGAGGCTGGATTAACCCATTTTCTGAAACTGCTATGTTTATAAAGAAAAGGGTTAACCCTAGCTGGACCTGGCACCCAGACCACTTCATTAAGCTGAAGTGGTGTGGGTGTCTATAGTGGTCCTTTAATATGACTTTGCTAGAGATGTAATAATTTGACCATAAAAGAAATCTTAGATGAGGCCATACAGGACAGAAGTGTTGCACCTACACTGTAGACCAGGCAACTACAGTCTCTCATGACTTTCATAACCCTGTACCAGGGTACATTTGGAATGGGCATGTTTCCTTTTACAGTCATTTTTCTGGTCTTATGCTCAGATATCAGGGTGCTTGAAGCAGTTGAAGATACAACCTCAAGGTCCAACAGTTTTCCAAGAAATGTGAATTTAAATATGTGATTTGCTCCATCCACTCAGAGGCATTCAATATGAATGCATGACAGTATACATAGCAATGAAGTTTGTATAGAAAGTCAGACAAGATGTGAATACTATTGTGCAGCCACATTCTGGGTCACAGAATACATAAGATATCTTGCTAGTTTAAAGGGACACTATAGGCACTAAAACAACTTTAGCAAAGCCGTTTTGTCCCTGCAGCCTTACTGCTCAATTAGCTGCCACTTGGGAGTTAAATTGATTTGTTTATTTAACCCAATACATACCTCACTGCTTGTGACTTGTGCAGCCTTTCTAAACACTTCCTGAAAAGTAACCTAGATATTTTAGATTCCTGTATTGCACACTCTGTTTAATCAAGAATTTTTGGTATCCTGCTTGGTGAAAGCCTTCAGACCCTGCAGTAGCCTCCTGTTTGTGATTCAAGTTAAATAGTTTGCTATTACTGTGTATTGCACACTTTTGCATCAACGACAGCGTGCAGTCTTTTGTAATAGTTGTCTATGAGGCCCTGTGGCACTGACGCAGTAATGGCTTTTTTTCTGGTAACTCGACCATGCAGCTCATATTTGTTCAATTGTCGTCGTTGTCACGAATAGGTAGCCCAACACGCAGAATAATAACCCTCCTATAGGTAAAATAAAAATACCTAGAATGGCCAGGCTAATAAGTGATGGAATAGTCAAACAAGCCTAAGTCAAATGGAACCAGAGAATAACCAAAACAAATACCAGAGCTGAGTCAAGGGAACCAGAAAGCAGAGTAGTCAGGGAAAAGCCAAGTCAATAACAAAATAGCACAAAACCAGTAAGAAAGGCACTCTTGAGAAACTAGTAAACTAGGAACCACAACAGGGCATAGAAACACTGGCTAAATGTGATTTTATAATATTTGGGGGCGTGATTTATGTAGTTACGCCCCAAAACATGAGATGGTGTCTGTAAATACCACCCTCAGTATTGTCCTTCACCTGGTGTCGGTGCATCATAAAAAGGGGCATGCGCACAGTGTCCGGCGTCCAGGAGACTAACAGATCGGAAAGGATGATCAGAGAAGGCAGTCCACCCCATCTGGCAAACAGCTGATCAGCAGACCACCAAGGTAAGTATAGGATTCATTACAGTCATATTGTGCTCCTTGAAACATTCACAATCTAGAGTCTAGATTGCAGAAGCTCATCAAAGTAGAAAAAATGTGCATTTTGTAGAACTTCTATCAGCTTATGACAGCTTAACCTCTCTAAAACTGAACTCCTTGTTTTTCCTCCTCCTAATACTGATCTTCCTCTCTCGCTCTCCCTTCAAGTCAGTGATATCCACATAAGTCCATCCCTGCAAGCACGCTGTCTTGGTGTCATACTTGACTCTGGTCTCACCTTTGAGTCTCACATCCAGTTTGTTGCCAAGTCCTGTAGGTTCCAACTCAAAAACATAGCCCGCATCCGGCCCTTTCTTACGCAAGATGCTACCAAGGAGCTTGTCCATGCTCTAGTAATTTCCCGCATGGATTACTGTAACCTTCTCCTGATTGGTCTCCCCAAAAGCCGTATTGCCCCGCTACAGTCTGTAATGAATGCTGCAGCTAGACTGATTTTCCTCTCTAGTCGGTCCTCTCACACCTCACCCCTCTACCAGTCCTTACATTGGCTCCCTGTATGCTATAGGAGTCAATTCAAAGTGCTAACCCATACATTTAAAGCACTGAACAATTCTAGCCCCTCTTATATCTCTTCACTAATCCATAGATATGCCCCTCCTCGTACCCTCCGCTCTGCCCGTGAGCACCTCGTGACCGCTGCTCGCACCCGTACGGCCAACTGGCGCTTGCAGGACCTCTCGCGGGCGGCTCCTCTCCTATGGAATAGCTTGCCTACTGCCATCAGACTCTCCAATCATTTAAGAAGGGCCTTAAAACCCATCTCTTCAGGAAAGCTTATGGCCTTCCACAGTAACCGCTAACTCACATACTGTCTCCTGCTCTCTCCTATGGGACAGTGCTTTGCTCTCTCCTCCAGCTCTGCTTCACTCCTACTTGATATTTCCTGTCCTAATGTTTCTAATACCCCACCTCCTATAGTCTGTAAGCTCGTTTGAGCAGGGTCCTCTTTAACCTATTGTTCCTGTAAGATTTCTTGTAATAGTCCTATTTATTGTTACATCCCCCCCCTCACTCAAAATATTGTAAAGCGCTACGGAATCTGTTGGCGCTATATAAATGGCAATAAAAATAATAATAATAATAATGATAGAAGTCTGTGTATGGTAGGAGAAGGGATAGAACATGTAGTACCATTTGAGAGAGATGGTTGTGAGAAACTGGGTGTAAAAGGTAGATGGTTCTGACAATCCCATTGTGACTCTTTATTTCTTGCAGAAAATCGATAGTAGGGGCCATGGTCAGCTGTGTCCGAGGTGAAATATTTGCAGATGGAGCCGTTTTCCAAGGTACAATACAAAGTGAGAATGTTCTATATCTAACCAAAGCTCTGATATATCTGTTCTTGACCATAGAAAAAGTCAACATAATCACTATATAGTAATATAAGGAGTAGCTAAAGCAAGGTCTTACCCAGACCAGTTCTATGAAAGCAGCGTGCACTGAGCCAAAGAAGGCAGACAGGACATGTATAAGTAGCAAATATAACAAACAAGGGAGCACATTCATTTTAATGTATTTTCTGCCCAGTTGTTAAGTTGGGATAGATTACATTAATTATAACTATAAGGAGAGGGAAGAAATTAAGTTTGTATATGAGCAAGGTAGATAAAAGGAACAATATACCAAAATACTTAATAGTGTTTGGGTAAACTTATATTTGAGAAAGATGCTTAAAGTTTTATCATAATTTACTTTAAATGTCGAGAAGGAACCAAAAGGGTCAAATTCATGTACTAGAAAAGAAAGAGAGGCAATGGGGTTACTAATAGAAAACAGAAGATCATATGTAAAAGCAGATACTTTCTTATAAAACCTGTAAAAGACTACCAAACTTGACTGTTAGCACTGATTTCCCTGGAACTGTTTTGGACATAGGACCATATGCACAGTTGGTCAAAACTAGGACTTCCAGGAAATTCCTGAACCCCTGAACCGACCTGGGTGATTTTGGGATATGTTGTTCACCCAGATTGGGGCTACCAGGGATGTAACTTTTATGGGGTTTTATGTGTTTTTAAGGTACTTTTTGGGGTTTCATAAAATTGTGTGTTTTTCTGTGTTGGAGATAATTGGGTTAGATTAGTACAGTTCCTGATTCAATTATCTCCCAAGCACAGTGGAGGGATTCTATTGTTTGTGTATGGGAGTATCTCACTGTATGACTTTTTTATTGGTTTATACACTTTGTGTCTCTGTGCCCAACGAGGTCCACCTGGGTGTCACCCTTTTTGGGAAACTTGCATAAAAGGCCAGTGTGCCTCCATTAAATTCCCATTCCAGCTTACACTCCAAAACTGTGTGTCATCCTGTTATTGGAGGGAAAGAAGATTTACCCTAGCTTGCAGGGGATTCAACCGGAAAAGGACTAGAGCTAATTCCCCATTCGGCTCCACGAAGGAACGGTTCCAGGGCCCCAGTCAAGCCACTGCGACTGTTTTGTGCTTTTATCCTTTTTGTATATATCACCAACTATTTGAATACCGGCCTACTGCAATTGGAAAGGAGATATTCTCTACGACCACTGGAAACCCCCTTTTGAGGACATCCAAGTACCATCTACATATCCTTAGGCGGGGATTGTACCGTCCAGGCGCACATATCTGGAGCTGACTATAGGCTCCAAAAAATTGTAAGTGCAATTCCTTTCCCTTCATTTACCATCACTTAAGATCTCAACATACTACACTATTTCCGTGTCTTTTTCCTTCCCTCCTCCATATCGCTCTGAGCTTGGAAATTCCTTCATAGGCACTGCTCCCTGATCCTACTATCTACATACTTTCCTAGTTGCCTCCCTTAAAAAGTTACCTAATTTCTATAAGGGAGTCTTATTGTTTTAGGGTGACCTCAATGTACCGAATTTACTCCAAACTGAATACCTCTCAGTGGAACTCTTCAATTTTTAGACATATAAGCTTGATCAAGATGAACCTGCTATCTAGGTTACTCTAACTTTCTAAAGCTATTCCCAATATGTTGCACAAAGCCTATTTTTCTGAATACAGCCCTGATACATGTGTGGAAGAGCGTTAGACCCAGACTCAAAATTGATCAACTTGTTCAACCTAAACCTAAAAGGCTTGGGCCTCCCACCAGTTTTTTCAGTATTACTTAGCCTGTCATTTGGCTCGGATTGTGAAATAGCATAATGTTGGCTCTCAGAATTCTGGTCGCTGTTGGAGCAGGCTAGCACTGGGGATCTGGTACCAGTAGTGGTATGGTTAGGGATGGAAGAGATTCCTATTATTGTCAGGTTCCACCTATTCATCGTAACGTCGCTGAGGATTTGCTACTTTGTTCGTACCAAAATATCACTTTCCTCATTAATGGGCCCTCTCCCTGTGAGAAAAGACTTGCTTTTGGGGAGGCAGACAATTTTGATAGTCATTCAGGTACCATCAGTTTTGACATTTTTATAGGTCACTCTCTCCACATGTCTTCTTGAAGACTGTTACAACTGAGCAGAACCACTGCAGCATAGTGTTTCCACTCATTATCAGATGCTTCTACTAGGGTCTCCATACCCATTGTTCAAGTTTTAATTCCAATGGGAAGATGTTCTGCATTTGACCTTTACTGACCAGGACTGGTCTACAATGTGGATACGTACACATCAGGCCTGCTTCTGTTCAAAATACCAGATCAATTAAAAATTATGACAAATTGTTATGATACTCCTTATAAATTGCACATGATTTCTCCCAAAATATCAGATGAGTGTTGGAGATACCAGGGCCCCTTTCTGGAAAAGAGTACATGACGTAATGACTACAGTAGCCAATGAGGCTGTAGAGTTTCATCTGGTGGGTATGCTCCTTAAACCTCTGAATTTTAATTATATGGAAATGTTATCTAGATATTTGCTGGTAGCTGCTAGGTCCATGGTACCTGAGCTCTGGATGTGGTAAAACGCTCCTTCATATCAGAGTTGGCTGGATTCGGCAGAGAAGATTCATATTCTGCAAGAGTAGACTGCTGTTTTGAAAGGTAGATCTAAAAGATACCTGGAGGTGTGGAGGACTTGGCTGTCCTATCATGATCCCTCTGAAGACACTTGGTTCCCTCTAGTGCCCTCTTGATTGGATAGACTGCTCTGTCACCTTACCCCTATTCCCTTTTATTATTTCCTCTCTTTTTCTCTAGTATTTTTCTCTTCTGCTTCTATTCCTCTGTTTATTACACCTGCATATGAAGCTACATTTGCCATGGCTGTTAGTCAATTGTTTTGGGGAGTTTTTAACCTTAGGTTTTGTAGCAGATACCTGTCACCAGACTGACATGTGCAAGGTATTTAAATACAAGTCTACCTTCTGGTTTGTAAATCACAGTTTCTGGTTCTTGAAATGGTTTTTCCAGCATTATCAACCTTCCTTCTTATGGTTTCTTGCTCTTTGTATTTATCAAAATTTTGATTTAAAAAAAAATATTTTAAAATGAATATTGTAAAAAAAAAAGACATTTAATTTGTTCATAGCAGCTCAAATGTAAAGCGCTATGTGTTGATACTATATAAACATAATAATAATAGTTATTATAATAATACATATAATAATAAATGTATAGAAATAGATTAAGACAAATTGTATGGTATAAAGATCAAAATAAATATATATAATAAAATAAAGTACCGATATACCGATATACAAATTCGTGAATGGAACAATTTACTAATAGATAGCTCAATAAAACTTATGGAATTTCTCATCAAATTAGAAGAGTCACATTTGGAAGGGGTCAACCAGAACCTTGAAATTGAAAACAGTAAAATCAAAACATTTCAAACACATTCTGAATTCAAATTAATGGAAACTAAACTAAACAACAATTTGGAAATCTTTAAAAAACACATTAGGGGAAAAAAAAACATCATAAGTACCAAAGAGATCACAAAGACTTCAAAGAAGGCATGGTTTTCAGACAAAGAAATAAAAATAGGAAGAAATATAATAGTCGGCAGAACTCTACCACATCTGGAGAAACGGATTGGTCTGGTTCTGATTTTAGTCCTCCAAGGAGAACTATTAATACTCCAATTAACATTCAACAAAGAAGAAAAGGTATTCTGAAATCATTGGATAAAAATGTGTCCTTTTCAGACACGCAATTTGGGAATCTCTCTAATACTATTACAAACTCATTAACCTCCGATGATTCCTCATCTTTAGGAGCCTCTTTTTTAGATCAGGAGTGGGCTCAACCCCAGAGAGGCAAACTCCGAGACAGAAAAAGATGGGGGTACAAAATAAACAAAGAAGGTCACAAGAATTAGCGAACCACGACACTTTAGAGGATAATCTCATCATTAATCTATCCACCTTCAACTTGGAAAATAAACACATATCCTTGCTGAGAAAAGGTTTGAATTTTGTCCCTACACCCACTATTAACAAATTTGAGTGGGTCAAGGATACCAACCTTTTTGGACGGAAACTTGCCCTTAATATTATTCATAAGAGAAGAGACAACAAACTTGCTAAAGAACTGGGGTTAAGTTATGAGGACTACCAACATCTTCAAACTATGGTATCCCTTTTGGATGAACAAGATACTAAACAACCTCTCACTAATTGCAAACCATCAAGTTGGTACACGCCAAATTTTAAGGAGGTATCCAGTGTAGATTTATTTGTACAGATGACTACAAAGGCCCTCGAGTCATTGCCTTTTTCTGAAAAATATCCGGAAAATTTAACCAGAGCTGAACGTGAGGCACTAAGAGATCTGAGCAATAATAAAGATGTGATTATAAAACCATCGGACAAAGGAGGAAATATAGTTCTAATGGACCAACAAAACTATGTGACTATGTGTATGGATCATTTGAAAGACACAAACCAGTATCAAGTTCTTCCAGGGGATCCAACCAAAACATTCCTTTTAGAACTAAAGAGGCTACTAACTTTGGCATTGGAAAAACATATCATTAGTCAAGAAGAGTATAAATTTATGATTCCCAACAATTGCCCTATGATTTCGACCTTTTATTGCCTTCCTAAAATCCACAAGTCTCGGAATAACCCACCTGGTAGACCTATTATCTCTGGCAATAACTCTCTGACTGAAAAAGTCAGTAAATTTCTTGAGAAAATACTCCATCCATTTGTCACTAATTTGGAGTCATATGTCCAGGATACCAAACAAACATTGCTGACGTTGGAAAATCTAGTAGTACCTCCTTACACTTTACTTGCAAGTCTGGATGTGGTATCCCTCTACAACAATATCCCTCATGACAAAGGTCTATGTGCAACATCCTATTTCCTACAAAAATCTTCCAAATACAATATGGAACAAATGGAAACCGTTCTATTGCTCTTGAAATTCGTATTGACTCACAACTACTTTGTGTTTGATGGAACATATTATTTACAACTATGTGGCACTGCTATGGGTACGGCTTGTGCCCCTAGCTACGCCAACCTATACTTGGGCTGGTGGGAAGCAACCATCCTAAAAGAAATTACATCTGAACACTATGACCAATATATTCACAAGTGGCTAAGATACATCGATGATATCTTAATATTTTGGACTAGCTCTTGCCCTAAGTTCATAGACATGGTTAATGAACTAAATGTGAATAACATTGGTCTTAAACTCACACATGTGATTCACGAAACTCAATTGGAATTCCTTGACCTAAGAATTTTATTAAACATTGATGGAACTGTGGACACTGAACTATTTAGGAAAAGTACGGCTTCCAATAGCCTCTTGCACTGGCAAAGTTTTCATCCTTACCGTCTCAAAGCAGGCATACCGTATGGCCAGTATCTGCGTGCCCGTAGGAATTGCTCAAAGGATGAGTCCTTCCAAGCTGAAGCGAAAAGACTCAAAATTCTATTTAAAAATAAAGGCTATCCCAATCGCATTCTAAAGAAAGCATATCAAAAAACCTTAGCCCAAGATAGAAGTCTGAGTCTTCAATCTACCAGACCTATGTCTACTAATCAGTTAACTAGATGTATAGGTACTTTTAATCAAAAATGGCAACCCATAAAACAAATTTTTACACAACACTGGCCGATTTTGGAGTATGATAAAGATTTAGACCCGAAACACATTGCATACCCAAACATCACTGCTCGAAGGTCTAAAAATCTCCGGGACATGCTAGTTCACAGCCACTTGGAAAATAAATCTTCACCAAGTAGTTGGCTAAGTGCCCCAATTGGCATTCATAAGTGTGGACACTGTAAAGCATGCCCCTTTGTTAAAACTTCCAAAATAGTTAAATGTCAAAAAACCCAAAAAGAGTACAGAGTCAAACATTTTATCAACTGTAGTACGACACGAATTATCTACGTCATCACTTGCCAATGCGGCATACAGTACATTGGAAAAACTTATCAGGAATTCAGGAGACGGATTCTTCAACACATCAATTCGATCAAAAATCTAAATTTAAGCACACCGGTTGCAAATCATGTCCGGAATTTCCACGATGGCAACCTTACCTGTTTATCATTCCAAGCCCTTGAAAGGGTTATTTTGAACTCAAGAAAAGGTAATTTTAATTTAATTTTACTACAAAAGGAATCAAGGTGGATATATGAATTCCAAACTTTAACGCCAGGGGGCCTCAATGAGGAATTTAATTTCACTCCATTTATCCATTAAAATCATGACATATAACAAAGTTTGGCATTATAGCCCATCTAATGGCCTCCATCATTATTTTCTTTTTGCAACTTATGTTTGGTGGATATTTCCCCCACCTTTATCTAGCAAATCAATGTTGGTTTATCAGTTGTTATCTACATTGCCCAACATATAACGTTATCTATGTCTGGGTATGGTCTCTTGACAACAACCTTCCACATCATAACTTGCATTAAGCGGTGACAAATATCTTAATACTGTAACAATTGTTGCCATTTCTTAGAATGATATAAATTGTGTACAACTCTTTCATAATAGGTTGATTTTGCAACATTATTATTCTCTAATTATTGCAAACAGCAATAATCTCTTTCTGCTTTTTTGCTCAGCCTATCTAATTATTCCACTTTCTCCATCTAAGCATACTTTGGGGTTTCAATACTAAATTATTTAATAAAAGTCCACCTATAAACCGGAATCTGTATTAGGTCCGCTTTATTGCCCCTATCAATATACCATCACGTCTCTGTAAATGTATGCGGTATGCCCGAATTGTGATCATTAATATTAACATATCGTGGTGCCCTCAGAATCATTTTTAAGTCATTGATTTTTCATACTATCACGTCCCCAGCAATAAGTTGGCGGTGCTGATTAATTTATAATATTCAGAACCATACGATAACGCACTGGTGTTAGTCGGGCACCAACTTCAAAGCCCCCCCTTTTTCAAAAATGAGCAATGTCTTTACACACTTTATGACTTCTGTTACAGTATGAAACATCTTGATAGTTGCAATTATCTGTCATTTCTTTTGGATCCCACTCTATCCATGTGAGGGTTTCTAAGGGGTTAAAACTTTAACACCTTAGTAGTGATAACCCATTTGTGGCTCTCAGTGACGTCACTCACCGGCTCTGTTTCTATTGGTTAACTATGCATTACGAATTTCGAATTAGACCAATTACATGTTTACACTCACCTTTTTATATCGGTCTTTTTCCCGCACATCGGTTCCCTTCTGATGAGCTGTGGGCGAAACGCGCGCGTCAGGGGAAAGGGCTCTTTCTAAACACATCGACCATAGTATCGCCGTCTGTTCAGACGGGCATTAGACTTTATATTCTTCATACTTCGACACTTAGCCCTAATCCAGCCATACAAGAGGGAGGTTTTTAGAGCACATGCTCTTGTTATATTTTCGTATTAATCCCTACCCCCTCTGCATGAGCTGGCTACTTAGTGAGAAATTAATTTTTTCTTACACTAAATTTTATCCAGTGCCGGTTTTGGATCCAACTGGCACTATGTATGTATCAATTTCTATTTAATATTGTATGGACTGTGTATTTCCACTGTGTCAACGTATTTGAGACACACATTTCTATGCATTTGAAAACCTATATGGTTTTCTGCATATTATTTGGAGATTTGTCCTGAAAACTTTTGAACAGGACCTCCTTGGTTTACTATCGCTAATCACGCTCTAAATAATTGATCCTACAGTACTTTATTTTATTATATATATTTATTTTGATCTTTATACCATACAATTTGTCTTAATCTATTTCTATATTAAAAGTTACATTTTAATTTGAGGGCACTCACTTGTTCTCCTTGTCTACTTTCACTACTGTTGTAGTCTATATAGGGTTAATCCCTTTTATGAGTGTATCCTTTCTGCTTCCTATTTTCTTCAATTTCTATAGTGTAATAATAAATGTATATTTGCACAAGTATAAAAATCACTAAGCCAGTAAATATGCCACCGTTATTCAGTAACGTATATTTATTATCAGTATAAACTGGACTCACCGCAAGACATGATGATTACTGGGTGTTCCTTATATTTAATATTATAGCATGCAACAGCTATAGTTATTTACAAAACCCAAAAAGTAACATACAGTATCATGTGTAAAATTATGTTATAATCAGATTGCATTCCTAATTAAAGCGATAAGACAAACACAGACAGACTATCCTTTCTTTATGAGTAAACTCTGGGATATAGTTACTACTTATTCAGCTTTATTGTGGTGACTGTGTTTATAAAGATGGTGTAATACCTTCCTAGTGTTTTCTATGAGTGGTTTTCCATTGTCCTAGCAAAGCTGGTGTCTACTTACAGGAAGACCATAACATCTTATGTATACAGTTCCAGTACATTGCTTTAAGATAAATATTTCGGATGGCTGTTTCCTATGACTAATAAATAGTTTCAGCTTACATATTATAAGCATTTTAACTCTTGACTTGACAGCATACATACAGAAATGACCCATATCCATAGCCGTATACCTGCACTTACAGTAATAGTCGTGTATAGACGTTAAATAAAGTGCTGTCTTCGCCTGGGCTGATATTTATAGTAAGGGCTGTTACATGATCCACTGTCAACAGGAAATGTGACAGAAAATGCTTACATCAAGTTCCAGCTGTGTGTATGGCTAGACATTGTACGCAACAAGAAAAGTATAATTCCAAGTTATATATATATATAAATTAAACCAAGAGGGCTGCACTCACCTGAACATGCATACATTATAGGGTGCTGCTGGAGCCAAAATACACAAAATACAAAATCCAGCGCACTCGCTTATTCACTAAACAACGTTTTCAAATCTTAGAGATTGTAATAGTTTTATATAAAAACACCTCCCTAGGCAAACAATAATGGGGATATATGATCATATATTGCATAAGCCTGCCACAACGTCAACGTTGTGATCATATAATGTAACTAAACCCCCATTATTTTTTGCCTAGGTGAGGTGTTTTTATATAAAACTATTACAATCTATAAGATTTGAAAACATTGTTTAGTGAATAAGCGAGTGCGCTGGATTTTGTATATATATATATATATGTGTATGTATGTGTACGTCTATAAGACTACAAATCCCAGAATATATATATCAAACTGTTCGATATTGTATTTGAACATGGCTAGGATCCGGCTTGGGAAGGATACGGAACCAGCAAATCCTATTTGCTTCAATCTGCATTCCAGGATTAGATTTATTTCCTTCCCCCCCAGCTAGGATTGAAGAGTAAATCAAACAGTCTGTTTCTGCAGCCGGGGAGGTAAAGTTATGCTCTGACAGTTTACAGGGCACAGAGCAAAGACATAATACTGGGATAGGTTCCCAGAAATCCATTTCATCCTAGGAGGTGGTATATTATGTTGTAGTTTATTAAACTTTTATAGCCCCATTAACATTCACTGAATTGTTCTCTATTTTTTTCATGCAGAAATACACGTAGGCAATGGATTTGGGGAAATCCTTTTTAAACCTAAACATAATGATGCCAGTTCCAAAATGGGCTTAAAGAAGAGAAAGGCTAACATACTATTAAAGGATAACTCCAAGCACCATGACAACTTTAGTGATTTGAAGTGGACATGGTGATAGGAATATGTATGTGCAGTGTTTCAGCTTGAAACTCTACACATGCAGAGTTATTTTAAATTGTTTTCCGAGTGCTGGTTGTCATCACCGGGCACAGCGCACTGGCCACAGACGTGATAATCTTCTCAAAGCTGGTGAAAGCTGGTTCTCCCACCATCCCGCCATTGAAGAAATTGGAAAAATCCACCCACTCCCTCGCTCCCCTCACCGTCCCAGAGTGTGCGCATGTGTATTTGGATCTTGTGCTGCTGCCCTGACTTCACAAAGAGGCATGGAAAGCAGCGCCTGGAGCTGCACCCAGGTCTGGATTCTAGGTAAGTGAAAACTTATATTTTACCAAAAAAGTTGTGAAGGCAATTGTTATAGTGGGCATTAGTAGCTTAAATATACTTTGTTTAACAAAGGGTTATAGTAACCCTTTAATGAAAACAAGATAGGAGGTTAAAATATGTTTCTTACAAAAAACAAATGAAATGTATATAGGCTTTTTAAGTAAGTTTGCAACTAAATTTATGTAAACAGAAACACTCTGTTAAAATATAGATGTAAACACATAATATAATTACAATTATTATTATTATTATTATGATATTTATAGAGCGCCGTCAAATTCCGCAGCGCTTTACAATGGGTGGACGAACAGACATGTAGTTGTAACCAGACACGTTGGACACACAGGAACAGAGGGGTTGAGGGCCCTGCTGAATGAGCTTACATGCTACAATAACATATAAAAAATATAAAATGTCCTGGATGAAGGCACATATCTCCGACTAACAGAGGCACGTAGAGAACTGAAAGCCATAATTTCACAGGGACTGTTACACACCGCGAGGAAGGCATCCAGATACTACTATGAACACTCAAACAAAAGTGGCAGACTGCTAGCAAAGATGCTCCAGGAGAAACTAAGGGCGCAACATGTTCACAAAATATGCACAGGAAGGGGAGGCATCACACGACTCCCGGATGGAATATTGATTGCATTCCAAGAATACTATGCTGCGTTATACGATCAGACACAAAGCCGAAAGGAACCGGAGGCAAGACACCACCAGGAACGGATCACCGCCTACCTTCAAAGCCATGTCACCCGTAGGCTCACCCCGGAACAGGAAGCCGACCTGGAGCTACCCCTAACAATCGAGGAACTAGCAAGAGCACTGAAATGTACAAAAGCACACAGAGCCCCAGGCCCAGACGGTCTGCCTACCTCATACCTACGCGCCTCCAAGGACATTCTACTACCTCGACTCTTGACGGGCATTAACTCTATACGGGAAGGAGGCCAATATCACAAAGACACTCTAAGAGCAACAGTCACGATCATACCAAAGGAAGGCAAAGACCCAACAAACTGTGCCAGCTATCGGCCAATCTCGTTGTTGAATGCAGACTTAAAACCTTTCGCTAAAGCATTAGCACTTAGGATGGCCAGGACACTCCCAGACCTGATACACCCAGACCAGGTTGGATTCATACCTGGGAGAGAGGCTCGGGATAATACCATACGGGCCCTCAACACCATCCATGTAGCAAACGCCAACAAACGGGAAATGGTGCTACTATCCACCGACGCCGAAAAGGCGTTCGACAGGGTAGACTGGATCTTCATGCCGGAGACCCTGAGATACATGGGATACGGGCCACACCTGCGGAACTGGGTGGCTGCGCTCTACACAACACCAACTGCACGCATACGGGTAAATGGAGCACTAACTAGTTCGTTTAACATCTGCAACGGCACGCGCCAGGGCTGCCCCCTGTCCCCACTCCTGTTTGCCCTCACTCTGGAACCCTTTCTAGAGGCGATCAGATGGGACGGGGGTATTATGGGGTGTTGCGTGGGTGAGAGAGAGCACAGTGTGGTGGCATATGCCGACGACATGCTCTTTTTCCTGGAACAGCCGAGAATATCCATACCAAATCTCCTAGAGGCATTCTGGCAATACAACGAGGTATCCAACCTGAAACTCAACCTGGACAAATCTGAGTTAATGCCACTCACGCGAGACGCAACCCTCCAACGACACATTCGAACACATTTCCCCTTCAAGATATGCATGACCAAATTGCATTACCTTGGAGTATGGCTCCTGAAAGACCTAGCACATATCTACCAAATGAACTTCGCACCCTTACTCGTAACCTTGCAACAAGACATAAGACGTTAGACATCCCAATATATATACTGGTTTGGCCGCATAAACGCCATTAAAATGTATGTTATGCCCCTAATACTATACCTGTTCCAGACACTACCCACAAGTATCCCGCGGACATTCTTCCAGGCACTAACGACAACCATTAGACAGTTCGTTTGGAACCAGAAACCAGCGCGCATACGGAAAACGACCCTGGAACGCCCAAGGAGCGAGGGAGGCATGGGACTGCCATTAGTCCTCACGTACTACCAGGCTACACACCTGCACCGACTGGTCGACTGGCACGCTAACCCAAGCGCTAAGCAGTGGGTGGATCTGGAAAAACACCAAGCCCAGGGAGGAAAAATCTGCACCCTGTTGTGGCTGGGGGGAGCAACATATAAGGAATTGAGTACGGGCAACCCGATGATGGATGCCACGTTGAAGGTCTGGTGTGAAATACGCTATTCCAGAAGGCTCACGTCATCGCTGAACCCGCTCACACCCGTAACTAATAACCCTAAGCTAGCAGGGGGGCTCTCCCCAGCTGACCTAAAGAACTTCGGGGCAACAGACTGGGTCCACATACACCAATGGTGCAACGGACCGGTCCTCAAGCCCCTGGCCGCGTTGCTACAAGACCACAGACCAAACATACTAGACGAATTCCGCTACCACCAACTAAAAACTTACATCGCCATGATAACAGGCAAGGACCACCTACATCGCCCACTGTTACACCTAGAACAACTTTGTGCAGCCAGAAAGCACCTTACGTATGGAGTATCGCACCTCTATTCCACACTACAGAGCAACGGAGACAAGGGCCCCTTAGGCTTTACGGAACGATGGGAAAGGGAGACGGGGGTCGAACTTACGGAACTCGAATGGCAATAAAATGTCCAACTGACACATAAAGGGACCATAAGCTCAAAATTCCAAGAATGCAATTTCAAAATACTGACACGCTGGTATAGGACCCCAGATATCCTCCGACACGTACACGAGTCGATCTCAGGCGAGTGCTGGAGGTGCGGCGCAGAAGAAGGCTCTGGTATCCACATTTGGTGGACGTGCCCCCATATCGAACCATACTGGCGAATGATACATCAGGTGATCAAAGACATCACGGGAACAGACATCCCCTTCCAACCACTGACGCTACTGCTAAACCACACACGCACACCTTTGAGGACCTATAAAAAGGGCCTCGTCATACACCTGCTCACAGCAGCAAAATCACTCATCCCAACACTGTGGAAAAGCCCGGCAATACCCACCCAACAACAATGGGTAGAAAGAGTAGAAATGATTTTCAACATGGAAATGATGACAGCCTCCCTGCAGGGACGCTCGGACAAGTGCGCCCTAACTTGGTTCCCATGGATGGAATATACAGCAAAAGGAGCCGCAAGAGACGCCCCGTCTGGGAATATGGGCGCACCCGCACTGGCACAACCACCCCGACAGAACGACGTGTAGTTACGAATGACCTCCCCCCCACACAAAACTGACTTACCTGCCCCTCACCCCTCTCCACCCACTCACAAGACAGTTGACGAACCACGAAGATACGACTCTCGAAGGTACCCACACCAAATCACTACACAACATGTCGGAAAGATGGAGACCAAAACGAGAGGGAGGGCGAACGACAGAGAAAGGTCGAGAAATAACAGGGAAAACGCACAGGCAACGAAAAAATAGACACAATAGGGACAGAGTGTGGAAATAACACCAGGAGACGTGACTTGCCCAAGTACCCGACACGAGACTTAAATGCCCCCTGGGGACGATATTTACTCCAGATACCCCAAACTAGTCATCACCCGGAACAGCTTAAAATAGTCAGAACAAACACTAACAAAAAACGCACCATAGAGCGTGCATCTACATGCAGGACATAGGACACAACAAGCCGCGCAGGACCTGGACGCAGCCACGCACAACACACCTCCTCGACAAAGACCAGCACAATACAACACACTAGCGGCACTAGCCGATTAACTCACTGCGACCAAGTCAGTCACCTAGACGGACGGAGGACACTCAGTAGATACTCCGAAACCCACGCATATAACCACTTCAGACAAAATGCTAGAAAGCTATTTCAAGGGGATAATGACATAACCCATGTAATAAGGCAAACCCACAAGGGAGTGACATAAGGGACACCATGTACCACACACTAGCACCACCCAACACACACATGCAATAGACATTACCAAAGTGATAGCTAAGCTGAAAATCTTTAACAGCATCCCCCGATGAAGCGCAGCCGTAGCTGACAAGAACCTACACACTACCGACACAGCAGTGGTAATGCTGACCTTAATCAATAGCCAATAATTCAACGCTTTTATGCTTAATGGAAGTTCACCCGAAAAAAAAAAAAAAAACGAATACAGGGAGACCCTACTACGACTAAGCTGTTTCTGGTCTGCCGAAACTGACCCTAGTATTCTCTATACTGTACGTCCGCTATCCCAGTAACAGTGTAACACGAGCTATGATGCACAGCAACTCACAGTCTCTGTTACACATATACACTGTACAAGTTACTGTTACTTCATGTTGCTTCATATATAATGTTACACTTTCTCAACTCAACTGTACCCCTATGCATATACGTACTTGTGTGTAAAAGTAAGAAAAGAAGGTACACTGGGGCTGGATAATCCCAAAAAGCGTGTATCAGTTGAGAATACCTTAGTGTTTGTGTTAGGCCTGACAACGCTGTTGCTGCTTGTTTGAACCTGATGTGTACCTGATTGTTACATGTATTCTCTTGTTCAAAAGACAAAATTACAAAATAAAGATTGTCAAAAAAAAAATAAAAATATATAAAATGTATTTAAAGCATTGTTATGAAGAAAAAAAAAGGATGTTTGGTTCCACACATTTTCTGGCTGTGACCAACACAACCTTCTATGAAACAAAATGATTTATTTTTCAATCTGATGTTAACTTGCTTTAGATGGTTTTATTTAATGCTCTGTAAATGTAACTTTAATCAAATACAGGAGGCTCCCACGGGGTCTAGAAAGCTATTAACAGAACAGCAGGTAATACATTCTATATTAAACAAAATTTGCAATAAAAGTGTAAACATTAGGTGACTCTTTACAGGAAGTGTTTAAAAAGGCTGTGTAAGTCACATGCAGGGAGGTGTGGCTAGGGCTACATAAACAAAGTGATTTATTTCCTAAATGGCAGAGACTTGAGCAGTGAGATTGCTGGAGCAATATCTATACACCAAAACTGCTTCATTAAGCTGAAGTTGTTTTGGTGACTATAGCGTCCCTTTAAGTAATTCAGTGGCAAAGGGCCAGATCTATTGTGCATTAGAATTTACAGAGTATGCATGAATTAAATGTCATACCTATATGCATGATTACTAATCCTTACATTTAAAGGACAGCTAAAGGTACCCAGACCACATAATCTCATCTCTGTTAAGTGGTGCGGTGGCTCTGTAATTTTAACATTTTTGTAGAAACTGCAATATGTACATTGCATGGTTAAAGACACCACTAAACAGCAGGGCCGGACTGGCCCACCGGGATACCGGGGAATTTTCCGGTGGGCCGGTGGACTTAGCTCCAGCAGTGCAGCACCTGACATCTTTATTTTTTCCTCCTCTGAGTTTTTATTTGGGGGCAATTACCTAGGTGGCTGCTAGAGGCTGGTACACAGACAAAGGAGGTAGCCAGCTGCAGCAGGGTGGAGTGAAAGTCTCTCACACATTGCCAGCTTCTCTGCACGGCCAGTCTGGTAAGATCCATCCCCCGCACTGGAGCTCCGCCCCCAAGCCTCAGCCTCAGCCTGGTGAACTTTCACACAGGATACGCACTGTCAGTGACAGCTAATTGTATGATTGATATTGAAAGAGTTTGAGAGAGAGAGAGAGAGAGAGAGTGTGTGTGTGTGTGTATGTGTAAGCTTGTCTGTATTATGCTTCTGTTTGTCAGTGAGCTAGTAGTGTGCTTGTGTGTGTGTCAATGAGCTTGTAGTGTGCTTGAGTGTATCAGTGAGCATGTCTGTAATAAGCTTGTGTGTGTGTCAGTAAGTTTGACTGTTGCGAGCTTGTGTATTAGGTAGGGTGCTTGTCTGTAGGTAGCTTGTGTTTGTCAGTGAGCTTGTAGTGTGCTTGTGTGTATCAGTGAGATTTTAGTGTGCTTGTGTGTGTATCAGTTAAATTGTGTGCTTGTGTGTATCAGTGAGCTTGTAGTGTTTTTTGTAGTGTGCTTGTGTGTTTATCAGTGAGCTTGTAGTAAGCTTGTGTGTATCAGTGAGCTTGTAGTGTGCTTGTGTGTTTATCAGTGAGCTTGTAGTAAGCTTGTGTGTATCAGTGAGCTTGTAGTGTGCTTGTGTGTGTGTCAGGGAGCTTGTAGTAAGCTTGTGTGTGTCCGTGAGCTAGTAGTGTGCTTGTGTTTGTCCGTGAGCTTGTAGTGTGCTTGTTTATATCAGTGAGCTTGTAGTGTGCTTGTGTGTATCAGTGAGCTTGTCTGTAATAAGCTTGTGTGTGTGTGTCAGTAAGTTTGACTGTTGTGAGCTTGTGTATTGGGCAGGGTGCTTGTCTGTAGTGAGCTTGTGTTTGTCAGTGAGCTTGTAGTGTGCTTGTGTGTATCAGTGAGCTTGTCTGTAATAAGCTTGTGTGTCAGTAAGTTTGACTGTTGTGAAGCTTGTGTATTGGGCAGGGTGCTTGTCTGTAGTGAGCTTGTGTTTGTCAGTAGTGTGCTTGAGTGAATGTTTTTCAGTGAACTTGTGTGCAGCAGTAAGCTTGTCTGTAGTGAGCTTGTGCATGTTAATGTGGAACATCCTTTTTATATATATATTTGCTGAAATTATACAATTGACACACTGATGCCGATATGCTGATATCGGCATGGAGTATTTCACTGCTTAAAGAATCGTCCCCAAGCAGAGCCAATCACAACGGACAGTGGGCGGCCTGGAGGGTGGGTGTTACAGCACTGTAACACCCATGGACCATCTGGAGTGACGGGCTGCAGGTAAAACAAAATTCTTCCAAAGCACATACATATAAAAAAAATACAAGCATACTATGTGACACAATGAATTAGAGGGCTGGAATTATTTTTTTCCAGGGCTGCTTTTTGTTCCCAGTCCGGCCCTGCTAAACAGCAACTAGAGGTGCTTTGACAGCGAGATCATGTGACCAATTGCAGTTCATAGGAAAGCATTACATTCAGTGCTTTCCTGTGAGAAGCATTTGACTGAATGGGTGGGCAGAGCTCCTAGTGCATGCACATCTGTCCCCAATGATCCTCTATGAGAAGCATTGGATTGGATTAAAGTCTGGGATAGGGACTAGGGGAACTATAGCTTTAAGAAAGCAAGTTTGTATTCCTAACACTATAGTGTTAAGACAAAAGCATAAGTTGGAATATTACATCTATGTGTGGCAGGATGTATTGGTACAGGGGGCTGAAGATTGAAGAAGTTGAACAATTACCTAAAATAATTATATTCACTGGTAACTATATTTTAAAACAATTAAAAGCATTTTAATATTTTTTCATATAAATCTATCATGGAGTATGTTTTTAATATGAGTGCAAGATTCCATTGAAAAGAATTGGACCTCATAATTATTAAGTTCATTGATAATCGTGTATTCATTTACCAAAGCTATATGTGTTCAAGGTGCAACAAAGCCTTAAGATAAGAACCTCTTTGTTCACAGTCTTGCTCATTGTTGAATCATGGAATTGTGAACATGAAAATGCATGCTGAAAGATCTCCCTGTCTTTAAACATTTCCTGCAGGAGCTGGAGAGAACCCAACACTAACAATAGACGTCCAGGGAAAACCAATATTTCCTAAATGTAAAAATACATTTGCAAGAGCTCCAGTTCTTATTCTTTTAATTTGCAACCAGTACAGATATTTATATTTTACTATAAGCAAACAGATTGAGCCACGTGCCACGTGGTAGGAATAGCCAGCAGTTATAATGTTTATGCCTAGATCCAGCATGCATTTGCACTGTCACCTGCCGTTCTCCCAACAGCTACATGTTCACTCAACAGACGGCTATTTGAATAAGCAAATTTCAAACATCCTGTGGAAAGAAAATTACAATTGGAGGTGGAAACCGTAACTCTTTCCTTCCTATCTCTCTTGATTCTTTTTAAGACTTGGTCTGGTTTCTATTAAAGGATTAATGCAAAACGACATATATTTGTAGGATAAAAAGCTTTGTGTGGGAACACGAGGATAATGCGAGGAATTTTGACTGATGGAAATCTTATAAGCAGAGAGGAATATTGGGCTGGCTTTGCAAAATTAAACAAATCGTATAGGACAAGAGGAGCAATTCACGTGTGATTGGAAACGGGACAGAGAAGTAGTTGCTGTTTACACAAGAATTTGGTGGAGTTCCAAAAGTGGACATGTCTCCAAGCTGTAGAATTGGGGAATTTGGTCTTTTTAACATTGAAATTAATTCTGCATTTATTGAAGTGAATGAAAAATGATTTAAAAAAAAAAAAAGTAATTAACCTAATAAAATAGAAATACAATTTAATAATAGGGTTGTGATTCACTTGCTATAAATCCCCTAATACAGTCATTGACAATTTTTTTTTATTATTCTTTATTTTTAGAGTGCAAGTGGTAACAGCTTGAGAAGCCACAACGGCATTTACAAGCAAAAACATTACAGAATTTTGAAAACAGTGATGTGGCATTTAGTAAGGCTGCACATTTTTATACTACAGTATTCTAGGAAAACATGTCTAGGGTCTGAGATATACGTATACCACTAGAGATAACAGAAAGTAATTAAGGTAAATAAAAGTGTATGTGGGGCACAGTGCCCGAGAGTCTGAGATGGAAAAAGGTAATCTAGCAGGAGCCAGCGGCCATGTGCGGCCCTGGTATGTAGTAGCAAGTGAACTCGGCTGAATATAGGTCTACTACTAGCAGCAAGCCAATTAGTACATAGCATGCTGAAGTGGGATCCTAGGCATGTAGGAGAGATTGCAGGATATAAGAACTCCATAACCCTGAAACTCAAAAAAGGGGGGAATATATTAGTGAGTTAAAATGCAGTAGAGTGAAATAAAATAATATACAGCAACCACGAAATACTAGAAAGGTAAAATTAAATCTGAGCTGTCAACATTGTATCAAATTTGAGTAAGGCACTTAAGATTCAAGAGTTCTGCAGCACCTCATGGAGGCAAACGGTGTGTGTTGCAACATCGGCCTGGGGCTGTAAATCCAGACGGGGTGAAGACCGCCACATTGGCCACATCCCATTGGTGGACAGGCCGAGCAGGTGCAAGTAACAGAGATTACAGGAAAGAGGTGGCTTCCGTCGCCGATGTCAGCCAAAATCGGTGGTAGTCTTTCTCAGCTATGAGGGCTTTCGGGTGGCCCCACCTATATGGGACAAACACTGCTCGCAGTTTGGAGGTTACTCCTTTGAGGGATGCCCGCCATTGTAGCGCCTTGTCGCTCCATGACTTAAAGCACAGGATAACATCTCTGGTGGCTGGGGTTGCAGCACGAGTATCCCCTGGTATGCAGTAAATTCCCTCCATGGACAGTCCCTTAGCTTGTTTGGGCGTTAGAGTACTGGAAAATAGCCTCCTAATATACTGAGGTAGTGCAGCTGCATTTATGGCATCAGGTATCCCCCGTACCTTCAGATTGCGTTGCCGCATCGCGTCCTCCAATCGCCCCACCTTGGCATTTAGTTGTGAGCAGGTACTGGAGAGTTCCTGTATTTGGGATGAAGAGGTGTCTTGTTTGACTCTTAGGTCGTGGACCTCTTCCTCTGTAGCCCGCATGTGGCCTGTTAGGTTTCTAATGTCCTCTTTCAGCACAGCCACCTCAGAGGAGAAAAAGGCCTTGAGGCCAGATCTGTTGGCTAGATCTGCTTTAGTAGCCAGGGGGGGATTGGATTGTTTTGTAGGCACTGCCTTGCCCCTGCTAGGTGGGTTCGGCATTGTTACAAAGCCCATGTCATCGTCTTCAGAGGTTGACAGTGAGTCCTGTGCCGAATCTGGTAGGAAGTCCGCCATCTTAGGCTTGCAGACTTGTGAGAGGAGCTGGCCAATATCGCTGGTATGTCTCTCCCTTTCTTAGAGTGTTTCCCCATGGTTTATTGGGTATGTTGGGTACCATCAGGGCCCTGAGGTCCAACCAAGAAATGTTTTGTAGCTCGTCTTTTTGTTTTTCTGTTGGAGCATAAGCACCATGCATCCAGCCAGCTAGCTCTGCCCTCGTTAACCTAAACTTTTAAGGATCCAGAGGTAACTAATGTTGATTGATAGGAGTCCAAGTTGCTGTTTTGGATGTGCCTTGGTCTAGCAGATATGTCCATGTTTTGGTGGCCAAATACTATTTACATATTCAGTAGCAGAAAAACAAGTATGGGAAGAATAATGTGAAACAATCCATCAAAAGATCCAGACTTGGACTTCAGAGATGAGGGGTACTACAGGCAGATCATCCAAATAGGTAAGGCAATTATTTATTTTTGCTGGAACAATCATAGTAGGATTCAAATAAATTCAGTGCTTTAAAACCCACTGGTAGACCAGCACTATATAAAATCAGAGCAAACTGACAGAGACAGAATAAGAGAGTCATAGAAAAACACAAACTACACTTCAAGCAACACTCCAGACCCATAAAGCATGCTGAAGTGCTTTATGCGTGAAGAGTGTGTCCTCTTTTTTCAGTTTAGAAAAATTGCAGATTTCAATAGAAATTGCCGCTTTTATAAATAAACCCACACGGGGGAGGCAGCAAGCTGGTTTAGATATACCCTCAATGAAAACATTTATAATTAAATGCATACATGTTTTTATTGTGAGTATATCTGCAAAACAGGGATTTAATTTTTTGTATTTGAGCAGTAGAGTGTCTTTTTCATTCTATAGTTTGCCTGCACAACCTGCAGCCCCCCAGATGTTTTGAACTGCAACTCCCATGATTCCCTGGCTATCTGTTCTCATTTAAAAAAACATGGGCATTTGCTATCCGTTTCATTAAAGGAATCATGGGAGTTGACTATCTGTTTTATTCAAAGAATCATGGGTGGTGGTGTTCAAAAATATCTGGGGGACCGCAGGTTGTGCAGGCCTATTCTCTTATTTGTTCTTGTTTCAGCTCTACCTACTGTCCAGTCTGATAAACAAACTCATAAAAGGGAAACTATAGGCACCCAGACCCACTCTATTTCAACCTGGAAGCTGAAAACAAGGCTACACTAAGAGACTACTCATAAGAGCTTTCAATAAGGTTCAACTAAAACATGAATCTGTCTCCATGGAATCCCAAATTCATATACCGAAGATGTTGTTAGCTGCATTGCTACCTTTGATACTGATTGGCATGCTGCTAATTAGATTCTAATATAACAGCTGGTTGGCTGGTTGATTGATTTTATCTTCAGATCCATTGATTGGTAATTGCATCACCAAGTACCCTTCAATAACAACCAGGAGGTCCCCAAATATTTTCGAACATTCTTGTTCACAGTCACCTACCCCAATTTCACTACAGAAAATTGGCTTAAGCCACCTGTAGTGGTCTTTAGGTGTGGTAAATGCAACTCTTGCCCCCTCCTTGTTCCAACAAAACAGGTGACCAGCATGATGAACAAAAAGGTGCAAAGGGTTAGATCTTTTATTATTTGCCACTACATTTCTTGTGTGCATAGTAAAATGCTCATGTGACCTCCAGTACATTGGAAAGACATACCAGCAGATCCATAGGCATATTTTGCAACATGTCAACTCAGTAAGGACAGCTTTTGAAACTTAGATTTCACATCACATATGCCTATAACATAATGCAGATCCCTCGCATTTGACATTCATAGCCTTAGAGAGAATTAATGTTTCTCCTCACAAAGGGAATCATAACAAAAAGCACCTACAAAAGGAAGTGAGGTATACTTATGACTTCAAGAGCTTGGCTCCTCTTGGTCTTAGTGAGGAATTTAACTCTACCTCCTTCATTTAATAAAATGTATATTCCATTGGGTATTATGATTATGTAACTCCCATTCCCCTTGTTTCGTAGTTATGTAAATAATTTCTAAAGTTGTGCATATGGGTGTATTTTTTATTTTTGTACATACTTACTAGTTTGTTTTGTGTGTTTCCTTTCCCCTCTTTGGTATCTTCGATTGGTTCAACATTCAGGTGGAGTATACACTTTAATCTTTAAAATGATATACTGTGATGTGAACAACCAGCAGTATAACCATGTGTATACAGACTACGGCAACCTCTTCTGGGTTCAGGAGACACGATCTTGGCCTACACAATATTATACATCAATATAACTAGTGAGCATCAGGGTAGGTGCCAGTCAGCGCCGTCATGGGTACAGTTTTTTTTTTGCTCTGCATGAGGATACAGTCAGGCTTACAGTGCCATGGTAACAAAAACAAACATCACAAAAACAGATAGTGACATGGCACATCTAAAGATATTAAATAAACATCAGGATTTCAAACATGGCTAGCTTTTAGATTAAATATAAACAGACTTAGTTAAGTTTGGCATTTGTGTCTAAGTATGAAGCTATCACTAGACACCTGGATTATAGGTAGGTACATAAAAACACTGAAACATGCTAGACTGTTATGCTTTAAAATAAAATAGAAAAGAAAATAGTGATCTGGATCGACAGGCAAGCTACAAAGTGGAGTGTGAGACACGAGTCCATTTGAGCCATGATGACGGTCATTCTGGCAATATCACTTCTGTGAACCAGAAGGCAGCTAGGATCCCCTTGCTACTTTAACTGATACCCAATTTATGGGAAGAAGGCTGGGCTCTGAACAGGAGATATCTTGGCAGTGAGTGTACATGCCCGATCAAGGGTATATCAGAGTCCCATAGCTCATAACGGTAAACAAAGCCAGATGGTATGATCAGGGATTCCACCATTGCTTCTGAGTGTATAAAAGACCTCTGGTTTGTTGCTTGGTTCTACAGTAATGCATGTATCTCGCCTCACCGCCATGTTGGGGCCCGTAGTTTTGTTGATGCTGTGGTCTTTCACTGCGAGTTAGTCTTCTGCTTGTGTGGTGAGTAGGCACTTAATTGTATCTGGGCTTGTTAGTGCATGCGAGGGTGCCCGAGTTTTGTCATGCCTAGGGCAGCACAAAACCAAAATACACCACTGAGTTCATTGTGCATTTATGACTTTGGAGACTATCTTTCAGCATAATAGCCCACTTCCAACTATTCTGCTCAGTATTTAGCCAATATGTGCCCAGTACTTGGGGAGATACTTCCCAGTAACAGATGATGTATGCGCATGTCATGTCTCCCTACAAACTGGATAGGAGGACTATTTACCACTATATCCAATAGCAGCCCCCTTGGTACATGATAGTTGTGTCTGTCATGTTAGCAGACAGGTTCTTGTTTATACTATTATGTTTACACTTACCTTAAATTAGGAGAAGCTCGTTATCATTCATCACTATCATGATTATAGTTATCTGAAGGTTCTTATTTTACTTAGTAAACCATGGGTATTTTTATTTTTTCAACGCTGTAATTCCCATCTTAATCCTGGTTTTATACAAATTGTGAATTCTGTTTTCAGGAAAAATCCTCAAGGAGTCTAACAGTGAATTGGAGACAAAAATAATTAATATGTCTTCAAACAATCTAAAGCACCTTTATCCCGGTTTGACTCCAGTGTGACAACATTTCATTTTACTGTCCGTCACAGAGTTCAGTTTGAACGGAATACTAAAAAGCAAGCAGTTCTTCTTTATTACTGTTTATGGCATTCTGACAAACTGGATAAGTACAATTACCCAAACAGGAAAAAGTAGATTCTGCCAATCTCTACAAAATAGAAAAAAAAAGCAAGCCAATGCTGGAGTCATAGTACTATTTTTGACATCTTTTTCTGTGCAGACATTTCGTGTTCTCATATTTTATAATGTAACAATATGCAGAAATGTATAGCAAACATTAAAAAACAATAAGTGTATATAACTAAGGTGAGTGCGCTAAAAATGCTAAATATGCTTATCCAGTGAAGAAAAAACAAAATATTTTCATATTATCGTATGCATGCCTAAAAAATAGACATTTACAAAATTATTGTGCAGACTACAATAAATAGTGATGATGTATACATTGAGATAACAGCTAAGTCAATTTCCCACTTACAATTTTCAGAGCCCTGTCTTGGGTCCAGGAGTGAGTCAACTTCGATTATAATGTACCCACCTTCAGGAAATGTCAAAGAAAATTAGAGAAATGCCTCTCACAATATCTGAGAGCTTCAGAAATACACATATGACATTTGGGGTTGAATTTTTAAGGGAGCAGCACAGCAATTATGAAGTATGTGTATTTTACACACATGACATGGCGGCAATTTATCTGTTTGGTTTATTGTGATTGGCTCACTATCTCCAGTCTTAGACAGAAACTTACTGAGGATAATAGGAGTGGTAGTGCACCTTCTTGAACTCAACTCGATGGAACATAAATCCTTATCAAAGTGGCATGTTATTTTTCTCATATGAAGTAGAAAGTGCAGTGGTCAAAACTAGAACCAATTTATGTTTTCTCTTAGGGAGTTAGAGAGTTGTGTAGAAAGAGCAGTGACACTTTGTTTAACGCAGGCACAAGTCACCTGCTCAAGGTGTCAGGGGTTAGCATGCTGTTTGTGCTGTCACCAGAGGCAAAAGTTACCCATAATTGAAAAGGCCTGGAAAAGAATTCCAAATAGCTGATTAACAGCCCTTCACACAGAGAAAGTGTGAAATGTAATTTATCTCCAGAAAAAAACATTTAAGAAAAAAAGACAGAGTATTTGCACCACAACCACTTCAAGAGGAAGTTATTATGTTTGGAGGATCCCTTTTGACGTGCGGTCAACCAACTTATTAAATAGTTCTGATTTGTGAATATATTTTTGTGATTATAAAATGTAGAACCTTCTGTTTGGTTAATAAACCACTATTAAGACTAAACATAAAAACAAGTAATTATTTCCAAACCCCTAGCTTTATTTCTACTCTTTATTAGTTCATACGTCCTTTTGTGTTCTTGGCGGTGTTTTATTATATTGCACACATAGGCGTGCGCAGCCTATTGTATAAGGGTGTGCACCCTAAAGCACAAACACACACGCTGCGCGTATATATATATATATATATACACACACATATACTGCTGTGTGTGGGGGGGGGCACTGTGTGTGTGTGTGTGGGGGCACTGTGTGTGTGTGTGTAAGGGCGCTGTGTATGTAAGGGAGCTGTGTGTACGGACGCTGTGTGTGTGTGTGAAGGCGCTGTGTGTGTGAGGGTGCTGTTAGTGTGTGTGTGTGAGGGTACTGTTAGTGTGTGTGTGTAAGGGTGCTATGTGTGTGAAGGTGCTGTTAGTGTGTGTGTTTAAGGTGCTGTGTGTGTGTGTGTATGTGTGAGGGTGCTGTGTGTGTGAGGGTGCTGTTAGTGTGTGTGTGTGAGGGTGCTGTTAGTGTGTGTGTGAGGGTGCAGTTAGTGTGTGTGTGTGTAAGGATGCTGTGTGTGTGTATGTGTGAGGGTGCTCTGTGTGTGAGGGTGATGTTAGTGTGTGTTTAAGGGTGCCGTGTATGAGGGTGCTGTTAGTGTGTATGTGTGATGGTGCTGTGTGTGTAAGGGTGCTATGTGTGTGAAGGTGCTGTTAGTGTGTGTGTGTAAGGGTGCTGTGTGTGTATATGTGTGAGGGTGCTGTTAGTGTGTGAGGGTGCTGTTTGTGTGTATGTGTGAGGGTGCTGTTTGTGTGTGTGTGTGTGTGTGTGTGTGTGTGTGTGAGGGTGCTGTTAGTGTGTATGTGTGATGGTGCTGTTAGTGTGTGTGTGTATAAGGGTGCTGTGTGTGTGAGGGTGCTATTAGTGTGTATGTGTGATGGTGCTGTGTGTGTAAGGGTGCTATGTGTGTGAAGGTGCTGTTAGTGTGTGTGTGTAAGGGTGCTGTGTGTGTGTGTGTGAGGGTGCTGTTAGTGTGTGAGGGTGCTTTGTGTGTATGTGTGAGGGTGCTGTTAGTGTGTGTGTGTAAGGGTGCTGTGTGTGTGAGGGTGCTGTTAGTGTGTGTGTGAAAGGGTGCTGTGTGTGAGGGTGCTGTTAGTGTGTGTGTAAGGGTGCTGTGTGTGTAAGGGTGCTGTGTGTGTGAGGGTGCTGTTAGTGTGTGTGTGTAAGAGTGTGTGTGTAAGAGTGTGTGTGCTGTATGTGTGTAGATGCTGTGTTTGGGGGGTGCTGTATGTTTGGGTGATTGTGTGTATTGTGTGGGGGCCATTTAGTAAATATCCCCCCTCCCTTCCTACCTTATGCCTGGGAGGGGGGATCCTTTCTGCTGCTTCCATCCCTGGTGGTCCAGTGGAGAATGAACTCTAGCCTGTGGGGCTAGAGTTCACTCTCGCGAGATCTGAGCGTTGCCACGGCAACGCTCAGAATCCTGCGAGAGGAACCCGGCGGAGCTACTGGCAAGAGCTCCCCGGGACCTCTCCTGCCTCCCTCCCTGCCTGTGGGTCGATGGGGAGGGTGGCTGAGAGCAGAGCCGCTGCGCTCGGATACCACCGGCTCTGCATGAGGCGACAGGGGAGATCCTGAGATCTCCCCTGCCGGTCTCAATATACCTAAGCATGCCGTGGGGATTAGGGTGTGCCCAGGCACACCCGGCACACCCGGCACACCCCGTGCGCACGCCTATGATTGCACACGATACATGGTACATGACTTTTTTTTTATTCATGATATGTTCATTCATCCATACTGCTTTAGATATCATTTACAAGTTTATTAGCTGCATTGAAAGTTTTGAGCTTAAAATGTATACAAACTCCTTAAAGCATGCTGTTGTTTTAGTTTTTTTTTTATTTAGTTTTTTTTTTTATAACCAACATTACAGGTCAAAATTTTTTTTTTACTAAATATGTTCATCTCCAAGGTTTATTCACTAAATGGTGAATTGTGGTGAAGTGAAAACCACAGTTCAAAATTTGGATCAAACTAGCCATGTCAGAAAAACAGATGAAAAGGTAGATTTAAAGGATCATTCCACATGTCCAAGCCCTCACAAGCACCCCCCCAAAAAAAACATGCATGCATATTTTCATATATGATTCATTGGGAGAATAGTCTTAAAAAATTACAAAAATGTTCTTATGACTGCAGCCTTTGAAAGCCCTCCCCTTTTTCCCCAGAAGAGATTTTCAGTCTCTTCACAGGGAAATAACCAATCAGAGGCTTCTGAATCCTCAGACTTGGTCTCCACGTGCCCCGCCACGTGTGCACTCCTGAGGAGCCGGTCTGTATGAAGAAGCACGTATGCTCAAGCAGAGTGTGTCTGCCACTTCGGTTAGCTCAGGGGAGCTAAAGGAAGTAGGAAGGAATCCTTCCTGGCCGTTTGATTGACAGCAAGGGGGGGTTCCCTAGTTAATTTATAAAAGTGCTAATTTCTTATATAAATCAGCACTTTTATAAACGGGGGTTAAATGAGGGTACTCCTCATCCATAAAGCACTTCAGTAAGCTGAAGTGCTTTTGGGGTGTGCAGTGGTCCTTTAACCAATTCTGCTAGTTTGTCCTATAGTCTACAAACCTATATTCAATTTTCAACAATTCTCAGTTTGTAATTAAACCCCTTTGTGTTATTTGCATAGTTATTTGTGGCTTTGGGACTTTATTTTAATTAGTAGAATACATTGGTTAAGCTATGTGAAATTCTAAGTTTGTACCCTTATTTGATGTATGCCATTATGTGCCAAACTATCTTGTTGGAAAAAAATCCAATTACTCTGGACCTGTCTTTCCATGTACAGTGTTTGCAGAAAAAAAATAATGAAATCATGTGTCCTTGTTTAGACAATCGTTAACAATCTTTCAGTCTTCACTAAAGATCAGACTCTTGGAAACTGTTTTTTAATTAGAAGAAGAATTTCGAATTCATATCTGAGCTTGTTTTTAAAGGATTCTATTGTTGAGTTTAAATGACCAGGGAGAGAGCACCAGTTGCAGATTCTGTGGGAATGCCTACTTGCTTGTAAAAACACCATCCATAAATAGTGAATAGACAGTGATCTCATTTCTTCCATAATCCTCAGGACAAAATAGTCACATTTGCTTTACTTCCAGCTGAAAATACCTAGAATGCATCTGTCAGTTATGTAAGCTTTTAGAGTACTGTAGAGCAGAGGCCAGTTTTTGATAAAGCCACATTTGGCAAGATCAGGTAAAACTATTCATGTGTATTCTGTGATCTGTGATGATGAAATATTGTTTTACAGTTGTGTACACTTAGCACATATTTTTTTCTCATAGAAAGTTATCCATTTGATTTTCTGCCAGATATAGAAAGTAGACTGGTCTATATGTTGTTGTTTATCTATAAAACTCTTTTTATTCATTGCAGTACAACGGGCAGGCACAACTTCAAAAGAATGATCTTGTTGGGACCTAATACACATTACTTTCTAATGTCTAGATGTGAAGGTTTAGTTGTAGAAATCAAGGGTTGATGAACCGAAGTGCTGAGACTCAGCTTTGCTTATCCATAGAGGCAATAAATTAACAGATGTATAATCAGCATTCAACTGTATAGAGCAATACGACTACCAGCAGGGGGGTAAACCAGAAAGAGAGAAAACATATTGGAAACAGTGAGCTATAGGTAAATAGAAGTAGAGAGTGTAGTTAATGAGCTACAAATATAGTATCATGAGTCTTCAGAGATTTATGTATCTACCGTAGGAAAATCTCTAGAAGTGTGTTAACTTTATAAAAAGGTTTAGATTTAGATCTAGATTTAATAATTAATTTTGAATCAAAAACTGTCTAAAAAGATACATGTGAACAGTTTTGCAGCTCTCACCATCACACGATTTATAAAAGCCCTTATTGGGGCTGAAATGTTGCTAGAGGGTTGTGAATAAAGTCACTGTTCTGGGAATATATTTTTGCATGAGCTTCTTTTTGCTATTGTTTATAATCCAGGAAGTGATTACTTCTGTAGCACTGCTGACCTTAAAGCGGCACTGTCATGCCCTCCTTACCTTTCCCTAATCGCTTCCTCTTCTCTCACTCTGTCAGGATCTGTTCTTCTTTTTTTGTCTGCTCTAGTTTTCTTTAAAATATAAGACAAAGTAGGGACCACGGATAACATAAAATAGCTTATTTAATATAACTAGATTAAATATACATAAACTGCATGGATTTATTTAACTGATACGTTTTATTTAAATTAATTAAATAATAAAATGTGTTAATTTCATAGTTTTTAACGCTCATGAAGTAATGAGAATTTTTGTATTTTTATTTTGTATTGTATTGTAGCACATAGGGAACCATACAAAACAGTGAAAGGCATGCAGTGAAAGGCATGCTACTTTTTGTGTGCATTCAAAAGAAAATTATGAAAAACAACAATTGTCAAATTAAATATAAAATACAGCGCAGTGAGGCTGTCATGCATCTAAATATTATCAGTTTAACAATGCACCTTTTAAGACGAGTAGCCTGCACTCTAAGACATTCTGATTTCAATGGGAGAGGGGGGGGAGGGAAGAAGGGGTGGTTGAGTCTCAGGTGAGAACAAGCATGTAAGAACATTTGGTAAAAAAAAGCATATAACATTAAAGTAGATTGTAAAAGACTAGAGACACGGTACATTAGTGATATGAGCAGGGCCGGATTAACATAGGGGTTGATGGAACTGCAGCTCCAGGCCCAGGCCCATGGAATAGGCCCATTTTACACACAAATTACTCTTAGGTTTGCCACCTGACTGGTATTTTACTGGCACAGCCGGTATTTGAGGCTGCCTGGCCGTGCCAGTATTGCAGTAATACCGGCAATACAAATGCAGGTATTTTTCTCAGAATAAGTGGAGATTACTCTGCAATACCAGTACCGGCCAGTAGGGGTCACTGTGTGTGGAGAGAGGCAGGGATAGGAAGTTACAGCATATCCCCATAGACATATAATACCTAGATGCCGTTGTAACGGCACCCCCAGGCAAAAAAGGGTTAAATCGCCGTTTAGTAGATCTTCCCCTTCCAGAGACACAGGCACAGCTAATGCAGAACCCCAAACTCCCGAACAGGATACCAAGTAGCACTCCAAACTCTCGAACTGGAACCTCCCGAATAGCTGCTAGCAGCTGAACAGGAAAAGCACCCAAGCGACTTACACTCCTGGCAATCAGTCTCTAACAGCATACAGTAAATCCCCCCAAGAACGAGACAAAGCTCCGTGTTGAGGGTCAAGCAGTGAACAGCCATAGCTGTGGGTTTATTGTTCTTATATACACATTAGTACCACCCACAGGGTTTTGGAACACAACCAATAAACACAAACAATACACTCAGACACTCCCACACAAAATCCTCCCCTCTGCCTGTGATACAATACTTAAACAATGGGTAATGTAATTATCACAAGCAGAGAAATACAATTTTTCCACATTATTCATAACTTGAAAAGTATGCATCACATTCACATTACATTTTCAGAATCAGCATACTCCAAATACAAACATATGTCAAAATCATCCAAATTGGTCCAGTGATTCAAAAGATAGATCGTAGTCCTTTGTGACCAAATGAAGCATGGCTTTTCTGCCCAAAACCAGTTCCACAGAGTCTTCTATCCTGGAGATAATTGGGAAGTAATCTAATTATCTCCAAGGACAGAGGCAAAACTCCATTGAACACATGGCAGCAAAAGACAATAAAACACATAAAAACATATAACTGTGCAGCCATTGCACAAAACAGGTACATTCAACATATCCCCAGATAGCTCAGATCTGAGCGCACATTATTACTGAATGGCGCTCAGAGCACGCACATACAGTTCAATTGCCATAGAGCCAAAGTCTTTCCCATAGTCTTTCATTATACGAATGGGCTCCATGGCATAGCTATCTGGGGTATCACCGCTCAAACAGGGCCAACACCGAATGACCCGGCTTTCGTGTCTTCACATGGGAAAATCAAGCGTTTCAACATGGGGCCATAGTCTAAAGGCAGCAGGCGGGCAACCAGGCTCCTCCAATGCACAGTGGCGAGATTGGTCTCGTCACAGCCGTATTGGCCTCGGGGGGCCATGAAATGCGGGCGCCATTTTGAGCTGGTCACCCGGTGTGGTATTATATGTCTATATATTAAGACTTCTGTCCCTAATTTTTTTAATTTACTTTGACTTAGTGACAAATCTCACTTTAGTAAATAGTGATGAGATTGTTTGATTTCTCCTATACTTTTTATGCTATCTCCATGCTGACTTCAAAGTGCAAAAGACAGAGCTCACAATAATAAAGAGTTGTAGATATCTACATTTTATTTTGCACAGTTCCAAAATCCATATTAGTTAAAAATAGGTGAAAAGTAAATACATTACAAATCAGGCAAAGATCCAGTCCCACTTTAAAATATGTATATTAAGATGATAGATTGTGGGGTTAGTTCACTAAACTTTTAATTTTAGCAAACCTAAATGCAATGCATAGTTTCAATCTGGGAATTCAAATAATTTCAATGTATTGAGTAAACTTAGTCGATAACGTAAATAACCACAGAGGTCTTAAAGCAGCAAATGTCAGTTAAATTTATTTAATATCCCAGGATTAAACATCATGCTACTGGATCTATACACCCTCCGGGTGGATTTTAAGACTAACCATGTTTACTTGGAGGACCTTGCTCTGCAGATCATAGACATATATATTCTATATATGTCTATACTGCAGATCACACTGTGACCGATCCAAGATGGCGGCCCCGCGGCTCATCAGCGCCAATAGGAAGTAGCGGTCAATGCGGTGTCTAGGTATTATATGTCTATGCATATCCCTGCCTCTCTCCACTACTCACTGATCCGTGGGGAGCAGCAACACAACACAGAGTCCAGACAGCAGCTCTACAGCTCAGTTAAGTGAGGGATGGGGGGAAAGGCAGCAGGGACACATGGGGACACTGAGACACTAGGGGACACATTTGTACACTGAGACACTAGGGGACACTGAGACACTATGGAACATATGGGGACACTGAGACACTAGGGGACACATGGGGACACAGACACTAGGACACACTGAGACACTAGGACACATGGGGACACAGACACTGGGAGACCTGGGAACACTGAGACACTTGGGGACACTGAGACACATGGGGATGCTGAGACACATGGGGACGCTGTTTCTCCCAGTGTTCCCATGTCCCCCATCCAGTGTTGCTAGTTTCTCAGTGTCCCCAAGTCTCCCAGTGTCTGTGTCCCATGTCTCTCAGTGCGCCTAGTGTCCCCATGTATCCCAGTGTCCCCATGTGTCCCAGTGTCCCTATATGTCCCAGTGTCCCCATGTCGATGTCCACAACTGTCCCCATGTCTCCCTGTGTCAGCCAGTGTCCCCTAGTCTCCCAGTGTCCCCTAGTCTCCCAGTGTCCCCTAGTCTCCCAGTGTCTGTGTTCCCATGTCTCTGTGTCCCTAGTGACCCTAGTCTCCCAGTGTCCCCTAGTCTCCCAGTGTCTGTGTTCCCATGTCTCTGTGTCCCTAGTGTCTTAGTGTCTCCAAATGTTTCAGTGTCCCCATGCCTCCCAGTGTCTGTGTCCCTAGTGTCTCAGTGTGCCTAGTGTCCCCATGTCTCCCAGTGTCCCTATATGTCCCAGTGTCCCCATGTCTGTGTCCACAACTGTCCCCATGTCTCCCAGTGTCCCCAAGTGTCTGTCTCCCAGCCAGTGTCCCCAGTGTCCCCTAGTCTCCCAGTGTCTCTGTTCCCATGTCTGTGTCCCTAGTGTCTTAGTGTCCCGAAATGTTTCAATGTCCCCATGTCTCCCAGTGTCTGTGTCCCTAGTGTCTGTGTCCCCATTTTTCCCAGTTTCCCTAAATGTATCAGTGTCCCCATGTCTCCCAGTGTCCCCAGGTCTCTCAGTGTCCCCATGTCTCTGTGTCCCCGGGTTTCAGTGTCCCCATGTCTCTCAGTGTCCCCTCAGTATCCTAGTGACATGGGGGGACACTGAGACACTGGGAGACTAGGGGACTGGGCAACATGGGGACACTGACACTGTAATACATAGGGACACTGAGACACTGGGTGACTTGCGAGACTGAGACACTGGGAGCAATCCATCTATACAGCAGAATCAAACTGTGAGTAGTTTGTTGGTGATTTTACAGAATTTTCTCTGATGTCACTAATTTGTAATTATACAAATAAGTAAGGCTGGTATTTTTTTCCAAGAAAGGTGGCAACCCTAACTACTCTTCACATACTCTTGCTTAAAGTAGCACTATAGGGTCAAGAACACAATCATGTATTTCTGACCCTATTATGTTAAAACCACCACCCTAGCCCCTTCTTGCCTCCCTAAGTATAGTAAAATATAACTTGTATTCAAGTCTGCAGCTGCTGGCTCTGCCTCTGAACTGACTGTCTGCTGACATCATCAGAAGCGGTGGTCTGAGCAAATTACAATTTCCCCATAGGATTGGCTGAGACTGTCAACTAGGCAGATCAGGGGCAGAGTCAGCACAAGTCATAGCCCTGGCCAATCAACATCTCCTCATAAAGATAAATTGAATCAATGCATCTCTATGAGGAAAGTTCAATGTCTGCATGCCAAGGGTGGAGACACTGAATGGCAGTGCTGTACAAAACTTGTGTGGACTGGCTGACAATTAAATTAGTTTAGGTAATGCAGACGTTGGTCTCTCTAACACTGTGGCATGTCCCCATTATTCTACACTCACTACATACACCTTTTATCTGTCTCAGACTATATACCAGGAACTTCTGCCTGCTAGTAAGAAGGTAAGGAGACAAGTGGACCAGCGAGTGCTAGGGGACAGTCCTTAGAAAGCATGGAGTGAGTGCATCATTAGACGCATTTATGTCAAGCTCCGGGTGCTGCCCTTAGTTGGACAGCCTGCATGATTGGCGGGCAGCCTGACATGCATTCATGCCAGGCTGTCCTTCCAAATCTTTGGACAGACATGCCCCCTTTTTGGGCATGTTCTCCCTTTTGGCAGGTCTGGTCATGTGATTCGCACCAATGCCCCCCCCTTTTGCCCCGCCCATTGACTTCCTACTTCACTGGACACTGCTGTTAAGGGTTATGGAATTACTTGAAAGATGAAAGTATAAATTAGAGAGAGATTAGCATAGAGTATGTGTTTTCTTATAGTTGCATCCTATGAGTTTCCCTCCAGCACCATCTCCATCAGATACACGACGCTTGGGAGGTATGACTGTTTTAGTGTTTTTGGTCGAGAAGATTCCGTAATTAGGCCCATCATAATTGTCAGCACCAGGCCCAGTGTGCTCTTAATCCGGCCCTGGATATGAGCGTCCAAGATTTGGTTGAAATGAATGTCTCTGTGCCAGAAACGGATCTCAAGTGCCGGTCAGGTTCGGTTCCACTGCTGTAGGTCTGGCTTTCAGGTAGAAGGGTCGGACATTACGCACGTTCCACGTCTGGGTCGATGGTTGGGGGTTTGCATCGGGAGTAGATGTCTGCAGGGTCTGTGGTGTAGGTAGTCCTGCATCCATCTGTTGCTGTAGCTGAATTCTCCTCCCGTCATGAAGCACTGTGAGTTTGAGGCTGGGACCCCAGCGGTATGCCACCTCGTGATCTCTCAAGTGCTGGGTGATGGGACGTAAGGATTACGGCCATACCATGGTGGACCTAGTCAGGTTGTTAAAGAAGGTGAGGTTGGCCCCTTCAAAGTGGTACGAAGGTGTGTAACGGACAGCTACTTGTACCAGCTGCTTACTTTGCAGCGATTGGAAGCAAATCAGCAAGTCCCGGGGAACCCCATCTGGGGCCCTAGCTGGTTTTGGGAACCTGAAATAGTTTTCCATCGAGATTGCTTTCGCCTTAGATGGTGATAGTACGCTGCTTAGCAGGCGGCGGATGTAATGAGGGATTTCGGGTTCTGTGACGTCCTCAGAGACGCTCCGAATCTTGAGGTTGTGCTGTCGCTTAGAGTCTTCAAGCGCTGCAATTCTGCCCTCCATGAAGAGATTTGCTTGTTTGAGCTTGTCCATTTCGGACTGCTGAGCATCCTGCCGGCATTGTACAATGTCACTAGAGTCTTCCAGTGATTGCAGTCGGACTGTGATGACCCCCAAGTCCTTCCGGACCTATGCTATGTCCACGGCAAATAGGGTTTTCATTTCCCTTAATGAGAATTTTTAAAAAGTATTTATAATTCCTATATCCACTCCATTATGAGCCTGTTTAATAAAGAAGAGAGGAAAGTCTTAATTTCCCCTTTTTAGGCTCTTTTTTTTGTATATATTTTATTTTTTATTTCATTATGAGATATCCCCTAATTTTATTTATTTTTACAATTTTTAGTTTTTAGTATTATTATTTATTTCATTATAATTACTATTCAATACAATCATCCAATACACATATGTCCTTGTACAAAATATGTATCATCATGTTGCTGTTATTTGATTAGATGGGTCAAATATATTATTATTAATATTGCTATTTTGTGTTTTGCTGCTTTTGTGTGGTGTGTGTGTGGGAGCCCTCACTAATTGTTTTGTTTATTTATATTATTTTTTATGTTATGATATTAAAATGTATGGTGAATATCTACATATTTAGGTGATTAACTTTATTCTTTTCCTTTTGTCTCGTTTGATTACTATTAGAAGTACTATCCTTACAATTAGTGCCAATGAATCAGATGTAGTATTTTTTAGTTTTTGCATATGTAACATAATAGAAGTGCTGACTTACTTGGATGACATCAAAAAGGTTAAATTCCCCTTTTCGCACACAAATTGGAATGAATTGAGTCAATAAATACGTCATGGTAAGGTCCCAATTGGATAATCAAATGATGACGTTTTTCAAACGTCCCTATCAGAATTGACGTTCCATCATTTAATTTCAGTCGTCTCCCACACATCGGTTCCCCTCTGATGAGCTGTGGGCGAAACGCGCGCGTCAGGGGAACTCGTGGGTCTTGAGCCTTCATCATGGTTTTCTTCATATGTCGTTATTAAGACCGGACACTATTACGGTCTCAAGACCACAAGCTTATTTCACCACTAATGCTTTAGACAGTACATTCACAGCAGATCTATCGAGGACCTAATGGTCTGTCCTCTCTTTTGATCGCATGAGAAAGTTATTATTCATTTATTAATAGCTAATAGTGGTTTACATTTATTCACTGTTGCTGATCAATTTGGCTAACAGCATCTAGAAGCAGGGATCGGATACACAGTATACCACATACAAACTATCAATGCGCGGATGTGGTGATCTGTACAGCTGTAAACCATTACCATTTGTTTTGTAACTATTTATACAAGCTTTGATACCCAGTGGCTCGACTAATATATTTGCAATATGGCCGTGAATATTCAGTACATGGCAAACATATATTAACAATCTTAAATAGTACAAGGCACATTATTGATCTAGCCTATTTTGGAGATTTGGGCTATGCAATAGATCGGTTACTTTGTATCCAGATGATCAATATATACTGTTTCAAATATACACAGCGCATGTGAATTGCAAAACTTATTTTTGCAAACACCATTGGATGAAGGTTTCTGAAAACTTTTGAACAGAACCTCATTATGATCATATTTTTTTAGCCAATTAATATATTTATTTTGCTTTTCTTTTCCTTGTATACACCTTGATTGATTTAGGCAATTTGTAGTTTAATCTATCTTTATCTGAGTATCTGACCATTATTTCACAGTGGTCTAGTGTAATCTATCCCCCTTTGGGAAATTTAATTATTATTTTCATAGCGGCCTTATGTGTTGTTATTCGATCTCACAACTTGACTAATAAATTCAGAGTGGTCTAGTGTCTATATCCTAGATTACCAACAGATCACACATCAATGATAGATTATATGTTTGATCATAACCTAGGTGTTATGGATTGTGTACATATATATATATATATATTTGCATTTATGAATATAATTCCTATTTAGGACATTTAATACTTTTTATCATTACTATTAAAAGTGTATTAAGAGGACATTGCATACAGATGGCTTCATATTTAAAAAATATTAGAATAAAAAAAACTAAACGAATTAGCAAAAGAATTATATATTGTCAATCAGAGTAACAAAATGAAACCTTCATCTCTTGCTGCAAAAATCTCGTCTATAAAAATTAAAACTAATGAATTTCAACTAGAGCACACAGCCTGGATGCTAAAAAGTTTAAAACAAATATTTTATTCAAAGGGCAACAAGGCCTCTTCTTTGTTGGCCTCTAAATAAAGATATACGTTTTCCCAATCCAGAATTAAACACCTAATCACTGATTATAATCTTAAAATATAATAAAAAATATATATAATATGGCAATAAATCCTGACATTGTTCAACCAACATCCAAACAGTGTCTGTGAGTTAAAATGGCCGCCATCCATTGTTCTCACCAGGTGCTTCATCCGTTGTTCTCACCATGTGCCTCTGATACATGAAATGGTGGCCACCCAGTAACTCCACAGTATGTCCCCAGATGGTTCTTAAAGGGCCAGCAGCAGCACAACACAAATCCATTATGCCAAAACCATGTCTTTAAAGGGCAATACATCCCAGGGGCCATAGTCACATGGCAGGAGGCTGGCAGTCAGTCTTCTCCAATACCCAGTGGCGAGGTCGGTTTTGCCACAGTCCCCCTTCGGAAATCTCCCACCTTGTGCGATTTGGCTGGTACACCCACCGCCCCCCTCAGTAATCTTGTATGTGGCTGTCACGCCACCCACCGGGTCCGCTCCTGCCAGAGACCGGTATGAGTCCCGTTGTGCGTTCATTGTTGCGGCGGCATCACACACATCAAGGGGAATCCCGCCGAATACTTACCCAGTCTGCAGGCATCCGGGAGCGGACTGGGACTCGACGGGCGCATCTCGTGGCGGCATTCCCATGTGATAATGCCACCTATCACTTACCCCCTCCTGAGATGCCTCTGACAGGAACTCCTCCCCCTCACACAGCGGCCGGGTCTGTGATCATTAGAGACGCCGGCTGCTGCAAGTTAGAACCTTTTAAGGGTTTTGTTATTAACCCTTATAGTGCCATACCATTTGGAATGTGTGGGTGATGTAACATACACACGTTCACTATCACATGCTTCCCTGCAGCTAATCAGGGAACACCTTAGGCTATTTAAACCTTTTTTTGTCCATTTTTCTGTGCCCTGTCTTGTTTTCTACTCTGGTTATCCGAGAGCGCGTTTCTGGTATTGATTCTTGTGTATTTTCACCTTGGCTTTCCTACTGTCATTCCGATCTCTATATTCCTAGACATTTGGCTTGGCTCCTGACTATTCTGACCTCTATATTCCTTGACCTTTGGCTTGTTTATAGTTTCCATGATTTCTGTGTTCTTGTCCACAGCCTGTCTTGTGATGTTTCCTTTTATACGTTAAATCTGGCCATTCTAAGGTTACCCTGGCAAGTGTTTGCAACGTTTAAGCTAAGTGGATGGGAAGGGTTCCCCAACTGAGCTGTGGTAGTTACCCAATCGAGGCGCCATATGCCCTGGGGCCTAAGAGTAGGGTCCCCCATGCTCCCCTCCTGTGCTCCTCCTGGGCATGTATAGGTGTGTCCCTTTGTACCAGTCTCTTGGGAGGGTGGTCAGGTAAGGCCCCTGCGCCTCTGGTAATGCAAAGTCTGGTCCTGTGGTGATTCCTAGGCTGGTGAGAAACAGTCCCGGATCTGATCTCGGCTGAAGTGTGTACGTCTTCCCGGCCTTGAAGGCTATAAGTTTAAAGGGGTGTCCCCATGTATTGCAAACGTTGTGCTGCCGCAGGAGCTCTGTAACAGGTCGCCAGTCTCTCCTTCTTTGTAGTGTCATGCCCTGGTAGCTCAGGTCATTCTCTCTGCTGTATTTCATTACAGCCTCTTTGGAGGAGTAATAATGGAACCAGATGTTTACGTCTCGTGGTGTAGTTCCCTCTGCATGGCGGGTGCCAAGTGCCCTGTGTGCACGGTCGATGACCCAATTACTATCAGTTGTTTCTGGCAGCAAGTGCCTGAAGTAGTGGCCTATGTTTTTTTTCATTAGAAAGCCTTCATTGCGTGGTTCAGGCAGTCTCCTCACTCTGAGATTGTTCCATCTGGATCTGTTATCCAGGTCCTCTACACTCCAGGTCAGTGACTCTCTCTGCTGTGGCCTGTGAGTGGGCTACCATTTTGTTGTGGACTCCTACAACTTCCTCTACCCTCTCCTCCAGGTCGGAGGGGTGCCTGCCCAGTTGCTGAATTTCTGCCTTCACCTCCTGCGAGCTTTCGGCAAATTTCGCCACCAGATAGTTCCTCACCTCCATCAGCTTGGTGAGGATGTGTGATCCTTCACTCACAGGGATGTCCGGTGTGTCGCTGTCCAGATTAGATGTGGGAGAGATGGAGCCGCGCAAGCTTAGGTGGCGGCCATCTTGTGAGGCCTGCATCATGCACATTGCTGCAAACAAGTCTGCCACGGAGAGGTGAGTGTCCCTGCTGTCTCTTTTCTTTTTCCTGGCCGGTTTCGTTCCGGAGGCCATAGTGAGCTGTTTGGTCTCTGTTTACTGCAATGCTCATGGCAAGTGCTTTACTATATTGGGTGATCAGGGGCTCCTAGTTCAATCGGCCATTCCGTTCGGCTGCCAGGCCACGCCCCTTCATGCAACCATTTTACCACCAATCTATGCCAAATTTAAAAAAAATAAAAATAATAATTGGTGATTTTTTTGACACACATAGCAATTTAAGAATACATATACTGAGAACTTTAAGAGTTATTGCCGAAGAACACCCCAATATGTGTTCAGCAACATCTCCTGAGTACACCCAGGTATAGGTGTGTCGGATTCTCTGGTGGCTAAAAGACCTTATTTGGAGGGTGCGCATTCTAGATTTCATAGCTGGTCATCACGCACCCATGTCCTATTTGGGACATTTTTGAAGCCGGCCAATGTAATTTAGCCCCATCAAACCATATATTTTTGAAAAGTGGACACCCTAGGGTATTTCAAATGGTGGTATTTTAACACTTTCTATGCACTAATTCTACCACCTTGTCAAACCTTTTGGTAGTTATTTTTTGTGTTGTTTTTTTCTCACATTGTACTTTAGGTATGGATTCTCAGTTCCTGTTATTTGTTACTGACAATGACACCCCAATATGTGTTCAGCAACATCTCCTGAGTACAACAGTACCCCCAGATTTTTATCAGTTTTTGCAAACTTACAAGGGTCAAATTTAGGGCTTTCCCCTTTTCCATGTTTGCACATTGAACTTTGCCAGATTTGTTTGCTGGACCTATGTTGCCTTTGAGACCGTATAGAAGCCCAGAAATGAAAATTAATCCTATCATGGCATACCATTTGTAAAAGAACTGTATTCACTGTATTCAAAATGGGGTATATCCAGTCTTTTTTTAGTAGTCTGGCCAAAGTTAATTTTTTTTTTGTGCATAGGAGATTACAACAGTGCTTGTATAGCCACAATAGCTCTCACAAGCGCGATTTTCATAGATTTATAAACATATGCGTGGCATATAGATAACTTGCACATTTTTTATTACTGTCTTGTGAATGAAACAATAGCGGAACCACAGTAGGTAGAGTTTAACAGGGGTAGCATAGTTTAGTGGTTATGCTACTTGAGTTAACTTTCGACACATATATAACCATAACAAGGATTTATGTTTTGTAAGTTAGTCTCGCAACAGCTAAGTCAGTATATTAGGTATTTAAGCAAGCTTATGTATTTAGACTGTACAGTAGTGGAGCATAGCGGAGGCACAAGCAATAGGTACAGCTCGGCACCAGAGAAACTCCGTTAAGCAACTTCCGTATATGTAAGCCTTAGGCAGCATACTGCTCGTCAGCAGGAATATGTCGGAACAATTAGGTTGGCCAAAGGCTTGCGTATGTTGCCTGTTTTCATGGCACGTATAGCCCTTGCTGTCTGAAAAATTACCACACGCTTCGGAGCATAGGTTTATGTTAATATTAGTGTATGTGTTACGATAAGCGTGAGCACACATTAATTATGGGTACACATTAGCTATAGGCGCTTGTCAATTATAGGTATACATCATTTATAGGCGAGTATCAAGTATAAGCCAATATCACCTATAGGCACATTTCAATTTATTTACATATTTCACTTATCGGCATAATGTAAATATGGGCACATATCTTGCTGTGAGGTGTTCCCGGTATCTTGGTATTAGAGTGCACCGACTGTCCCTGCGCTCTGCCCGCTAGGCCGGCTGTTTCTCCCAGTGTCATGCAACCAACCCCGCTTGCAGACCATGCCGGAGGTATCTCCGCGTGGCTGTTGTCTTCCAGTTCATGGGCCTGCGGTTGCTTATGTTCCAGTGAGTACCTTGGGAGGCTGGTGTGGTGGCGCCGGGGCCGCTCGGATCCTCAAGCCCAGGTTGTCACGGGGGTCACTTTCCTATGTCCTTGGGTCCCTATACCACTCCTGGCGGGACCGTGGGCTCTCCCGAGCTCCGCTCTCCTGAAGCCCCTCCGGGTGTGTGGACGGTGGGTCGGATTTTGGATCCATGTGACTCCCTGCCCAGAGGGAGGTTTGTGGTTCCGGGCAGCTGCTTGAGACCTCTGCAGGATGTGCAGGGTTGCGCAGCGTCTTTGATGATGTGGGCGCCGAGGATGCTTTGCGGCGGACATTTTATGTCCTCCTCATGGTTGCTCTGGTGGACAGACTCCATTACTGTTTTCGTCATGTTGTTGCATGCGCCTTTCGATCCTATGCCAAAAGATTGCGTCTAACCTTGCTGTGTAGTCAGCGTGGTCTGTGTAGCACTCGACTGGTTTCTCCGTGCTCTCCCTAGTTTGCTTAGATGCTTTGCCAGCTGCAGTCCCAGGGGCACTCCGAAACTGCTGGGTTTCAGGCTCTATTGTGGGGTTATTCGTCCCCATCGAGGACTGGGATATCCCCCACCGGTCCATGGGTGGGGGGCTGCAGGGCTACTTTGGGCTGTCGCTTGTGAGCGCGTCCCCTGTTGGGAGATCGGCCGCCTGCCCCACACATCAGGTCCCGCTCCGGATTAGGCCGCATGGCCGGTTCAGTCTGTTTTGCGGTGTTTCGATCCCGGACAAGTATCATTCTTTTCCTAGGTAGATCCTGTGTCGCTCTCCAGGCATGGTGAGTCGCTTGCCTAATTTCTTTTAGTGAAGAATATCGTGGTTTGCTCCTCGGTGCTGGAGCCCTCAGTAAATGCGACTGGCCATCTTTGCTGTCAGGCCCCGCCCTCTTCATATTTGTGTTTTGCATTTTTTTACAAACTGCCCTTTTACTGGTGATTTCATCGTCGTGATAAGTTTTACTGTTTTAAACATGCATATTTGTGTTCAGCAAAGTCTCCCCAGTATAACAATACCCCCATGTACAGGTTTTATGCTGTTTTGGAAAGTTACAGGGTCAATATAGGGCTTGCCCAATTCAGTTTGCCAGATTGGTTTGCTGGATCTATGTTGCCTTTTGAGGCCATATGGTAGCCCAGGAATGGGAATTAACCTCATCATGGCACACAATTTTCAAATGTAGACAACCCAGGGTATTCAAAATGGGGTATTTCCAGTCTTTTGTAGTAGCCACTTAGTCCAAATGCTGGCCAAATTTATTATTTGTATTTTTTTAAACAATAACTGCACTTTTACTGGTGATATCATCGTTGTGATAAGTCTCCCGAGTATAACAATACTCCCCATGTAAAGGTTTTATGGTGTTTTGGAAAGTTACGGGGTTAAATATAGGGCTTGCCAAGTAAATTATCTGGACTGTCTGCCTGGGTTGTCAGGCAGATCCATCAAATTATAATTAATAAAAATCAAATAATTATGTACAGTAATACCCCGTAAATTTGCGCTTCTCATTCTGTGGCTTCACAAATTTGCATATTTTTTTATTCGGGTCCAGCAGATGTAATCTGAAGATTTTTTTGTGACCGCTGCGAGGAAGTGAGATCACACGCAATAACGTTGCTTCCTCCCAGCGCTCTTTGCAGACAGCCGAACAGGAGGAAAGAGAGAGGAGCTCCCTAGAACCAGGTAAGTGCATCGAATGAGGTAAAGGGTGAAATCTTTATCATGGACTCACTACTAGTTATTTTCTCTCCCAGATAGTAATTTTCAAAATTTGCGGGAGTTCTTGGAACGTATCTCCTGCGAATTTCAGGGTATTACTGTAGTTAATAGTTAAATATATAAGTAGAATGGGTGTGTGTGTATATATATATATATATATATATATATATATTATTGGTCTTTCAGCCAACTTTACTAATAAGAAGTAAAAATTACTTAGTATTAGTAATTAATCTGCTCCTACTCGCTATATCGTGAGTAGGGACATGTCTAGTAATCTAGTAAAGCATCCTGTGGCTGCTCACTGTTTAAATTTTTTTTGTTTAAAAATACCTCCCTTCTCATAAAGGCCCCATGATGGAGCATCTATTAACTAGAGTGGGGACCTATTGTGCCCTAACAGACAATGGGGGAAACCTATTGTCCTCCCCCCCCCACAGCCCCCACCCATAAGTGAGGGGAGGGGGCTATAAATGACAATAAGGGGTAACCTTTCCCAATTGGGGTTCTGCCAAAAGTTTAAAAAACAAAATGGCCACGGGCGACGAGGGAGAAGTGAGCAGTGATCTCCCTGCTCAGCTCCCTCGCGCGCGCAGCAGTGACGCTGGAGCCGGAATATGACGTCACCCGGGCTCAGACATCACTATGAGGCTCGTGAGGGAGCTGAGCAGGGAGATCACTGCTCCCTCACCGCCTGAATGCCAGCCGCTCAACAGCCCCACTGGACCCCAGGGACCACATGCCAGCCGTCCAGCAGCTCCACTGGACCACAGGGACTCCATGCCAACACTCCTAAAGGTAGGGGGGGGGCTGGGTGGATGAAAATGTTAAAAAAAGAGTCTGTCAAAGAGTATATGTGTGTTTGTCAGTGAGAGTGAATGTGTGCTTGTCAGTGAGTGTGTGAGAGTGTATGTGTTTGTCAGTGAGAATGTATGTGTTCTTGTCAGTGAGTGTGTGTGTCTGTCAAAGAGTGTGTGTTTGTCAGTGAGAGTGTAAGTGTGTCTGTCAAAGAGTATGTGTGTCTGAGTGTGTCAGTGTGTGTATCTGTGTGTCAAGGTTTGTGTATGTGTCACTGTGTGTATCTAAGTGTGTGCCATTGTGTATCAGTGTGTTCGTATGTGCCTGTGTGTGTGTATCTGAGTGTGTCAGTGTGTGTATGTGCCAGTGTGTATCTGCGGGTGCAAGTGTGTGTATATGTCACTGTGTGTATCTAAGTGTGTGTGTATTTATGAGTCAAGATGTGTGTATCTGTGTGCCACTATGTGCCAGTGTGTGTGTGTGTGTCTGTGTGTCAGATACATACACACACACACACTGGCGCATATAAACACAGATATTCACACCTTGACACACATTGGCACATACAAATATAGATACACACACTTTGAAACATAGATACACACACCTTGACACACAGAAACATACACACACAAACACATGGATACACACTGTGTGTCGAGGTGTGTGTATCTGTATGCCACTATCTGCCAGTGTGTGTGTATCTGTGTGTCAGATTGATACACACACCTTGATACACAGACACATACAAACACAGATACATACACTTTGACACACAGATACACACACCTTGACACACAGATACATACACACACACACACACACACACACACTGTGTGTCAAGGTGTGTTTATCTATGTGCCAGTGTGTGTGTGTGTGTGTATCTGTGTGTCAGATATACACATACACACACTGGCTTATACAAGCACGAATATATACACCTTGACATACAAAAAATGGCGCAATTTTTTTTTCTTTCCGGGGGAGGGTCCACGAAGCTGATACACTATGTCAAAGGGTTCCACAGGAAAAATTAATTGGGAACCCCTACCTTAAACCAACCAATCAGAGCACTGAGTCAAATTGCAGGGCATGGGAAGGCTTTATAAACCTTTTCCCGACCTATGGACCTCAGTCTGCATGGTGGCCTCCCTGGGTGAAGAGGTTTGGGGTTTTTTGCATCTGGTTTTTCTTTTTTCGCCTTTTTTTTTTTGGGGCGCTCAAATCTTTTTTTATTTTATAAGTTTGACAGGCTTTATGGATTTTAATTTGGCCTTTTTTGGACCTGAAAAAGGAAGGTTTTAGAAAAAAGAAGACATCAAATGGTAAGCTTTTTTTTGTATTTGTAGGTATTTAGTTTTATTGTTCCTCCCTCACTATTTTTAGGTTGAGGAGGCTAGGTAGGGCTTTTGTTGTTTTTTTTGGGTGGGGGGTGACTAGGGGTTTGGACACCCCTTGTCACCTGGGGAGGGGGGGTATTTTTTCATTTAGCCCCCACCCGTCACCCATTGGTGGGGGACCGGAAACAATAGGTCCTCCCATTGTCTTTTAGGTCCCCCAATCGCCGCTCATGGGTGGGGGCTGTGGGAGGGAGGACAATAGGTCCCCCTCCATTGTCTGTTAGGGCCCCCAAGGGAGACCCTATGTACCTTATTTAGTTGAATAGCCCCCCCAGTCACGGGGCACGGGTGGGTGCTCAGGGAGGGGGAACTATGTCTTTATAGAAGGGGGGCTTTTAAAATTATTTTTACAACAGTGAGCAGTCTGAGGCTACTCACTGTTTAGTAGACATGTCCCGGCATAGCGTGTAGGGGCATTCAGGAGATCTCAATCTCCTTTATTGACCCCCATAGAGTGAGAGAGGACATGGGGGGCTTAGGAAGTGGCAGGGAGCACTGCTCCCTGCCGCTTCTATTTTTACATATTACAAGGAGGAAGCTGCAAGCCGGTAGCTCCCTTCTTGTAATAAACGAACAAGCAAATTAACACCGATATTTGGTGTGTGTTTGTTCGTCTGACATTTCTATTCATTCATTTTTCTTTCTGACGAATGAATGGACGAAATTCCCGCCCGAGTTAAGGACACTAGCGAATGCCCAAGTGTAACAAAATAATGTGTTTCAAAAATACATAAATTTTAAAAAAAAGCTTTTAAAAAACAAACAAACAAACAAACATGTAATTTGCCCTTAGCTTCTTTTCTAAGTGAGGGCTTTGTTCTACAAGCAGCTTGTTTTTCATTGCTCATGCTCTCACTCAGAGACTTATTCACTAAAGTTAGAATTGTTGGGGATTCAAAATGAATTTCAAATTTATAACCTTAATTTTGAAATTCACTTTTAATTCCCAACAATTCTCACTTCTTGCCAGTGGTGATGGGCTAACTGCTCAGTTCGCTGCCATTTAGGAGTTAAATCACTTTGTTTTTGGAGCCCTAGTCAAACCTCCCTGCATGTGACTTGCACAGTCTGTTTAATCTAGAATTTATCTCCTGCTCTGTTAATAGCCTTCTAGAGTCTGTATTACCCTCCTGTGTGTGATTAATGTTGAATTTACAGAGCAGAAGATAAACACTTTTAAAGCAGGTTAACATCTGATTACAAATGAAACAATTTTTTTTCATGCAGGCTGTGTGAGTTAGAGCCAGAGGAGGTGTGCCTAGGGCTGCATAAATGGAAACCAAGAGTGACTCCTAAATGGCACAGCAGGGACATGCTTTATACACCAAAACTGCTTAGTTAAAGAGACAATATCACACACAAACATCCAACCCCTGCTCAAAATGAGTATTTCATAAAGATAAAATATATATGAAATATTTATACTGACTGTGTGCAACGATATACTGAGCAAAGTAGGGACCACTTTTTATCAGTATTTTTTCTACACCTGTGATGGCTGCAGAGATATTAGTTGTGTCTATGCAGAATCCTGCGCATGCTGAAGCACCAGGAGCAGAAAAGGACTGGCCAGAAGAAGATGTCGGCACCCATGAGGGACAGGTTCAAGTAAGTAAATCTCACCATTTCCTATGCCCCCATACCACTGGACGTACCCAGACAGTGGCAGTGTCACTTTCAACTACAGTTGTTTTAATGCCTATAGTATCTCTTTAAAGTACCTTTTAATTTGTGACAGCTGGTTTTAGTTGGTTAAGGACAATCAGCTACACTTCTTATTACTACAGTCCCCTGCCCTACAAACCACAAGCTAAAATGTACATTAAAATGTAAGTGTTGCTATTGGTTGTAATTATTGGTAGATACCACTCCTGTGTATCTTCCTGCTGATGGCATTCACACTGTGAGCATATGAGCAATCACCTTATTTGTTGAAAAAAATAACAGCCATGCTTATTCATGTAATTTATAATATGTGACATCAAAGAAATAACATCACCTGACACTCTCAGCCAATGAGCTAATGGAAATTTCTATCAGGGATCTTCTGACTCTTTCACGGTTGGTAATGGAGGCAGGGAGAAGCATCCGGCAAGATCCTATATAAGAAATCAACAATGTTTTACAATGGGGTGAGCCAGGGCACTTCTGTTGCCATTACAAATACAACGAACTGTAGTGAATATGGTTCTGGAGTATTCTTTTTTAATACTTTCAATGGCACTACCTATACCTGCTCTTAAGCTTGTACCTAATAAAAGCTATTCAAAACAAAGATCGTAAAAATAAAAGTAATAGTGAGCCAAATATGGAAGGCTGGGCCTGAAGTTGTGGGAGGGGCTTGGTTTCCCTTCATAAGGAGAACAAGTCCCCTCCTCACTACTGGCTCAGGTCTGGCGATTTGCATACCATCACTTCCGGTCCGTGCAAACCGCCATTTACTTAACTTTCACCTCGTGGGAATGTCTGCAGCCCCTGGTCGTCTGTCTCATTGCTTCCTGACCCGCCAGAGCCTCAGCCAGGATCGGCCTCGATACCGGGATATCCGCCCCTACTCCAGTCCCAAAACTTCCGTTCCCGCAGCAATCGCGTCGTTACCCGTGTCGTAAAAAACGCAAGTCACTAGACGCAGGCGCACAGTGTCATCCTGGGACAGGCCTATCCTTCCTCCCATTTCCTGCTTCTATGTTTAGTTTAATGTCGGGTCAGTATGTGCACAAACGTTCTGGTTTAACATACAATTTAATAATGATTGTACTGTAATTCCTGCACTGCATTTCGTGGTTTAAAACATTCGGTGATATTCTCAACCTCATTAGCCATCACTAGGGCCGTTCGCACATGTTTCAACCGAACGGCCAATGTTAGCATTAATACACACAATTTTCATACGAATGTTTTTTTCTCTATAGCATTTAGGCAGTGTCGACCTCTGGTGGTTAATTTTGATAATGCACAGATAGAGTTAAGTTTTGTCACCATGTTAAATTGGTTACTGTTGTACAACACAGTACTGATTATTTGTCTTAGGACTAATTAATAAACCTGCAATTACGTTTCCTTTTCTAGGTATTTCTATTGTACTTCTCAAGTTGATCCAGGTCTCTTTTGTTCATACTATAGGTATGGTTATCTCCCTACCATACGGGATTTACTCTCTGGGGGGCGGTTAGGTGGGTGTTACAGTCAGAGGCGGCTCTAGACTTTGCAAGGCCTTAGGCGAAAGTCAAACATGAGGCCCCCCATTTACACCATTAGTGAAAAAAATTGCCGCAGCTCCCTATGCCGCTGCGTTGTGAGCACTTTTACTGTAGATATGACATAAATTGCTAATCATTTGTATACGATTGCTGGGTATGGTTGTATAGCCTGACATTTCCCCACATATTCTAAATTCCTTAACATGTATATTATCATATATGTGTTTCCCTATGTATTTTATATGTATGTATGTATGTATGTATGCATATATATGTTGCTTGCAACTTTATCTTTGCATTGCCCATATCATACCACAACCACACTGCAGACACACGCACACATTTAAACACTAATACGCAAATACATATACACACTGATACATGCACATGCATTTACACACACACACAAACACACTGATGCACACATATTGACTAATACAGACATACAGTCACAATGTGTTTATCTGGCTGTGTGTATTTCTGAATGTGTCTGGCATTGTCTGTCTGTGTATGTGCCTGAGAGTGCGTCTGACAGTGAGTACCCTTGTATGTGAATGTATGTTTCTGTGAGCATGTGTATGTTTGTGTCTAGGACCGTATGTGTGTGTGGTAGCTGCTTGCGGTATTTTTTGTATATGGACTGTGGCCTTTGTGCATTTTGTCTGTGGTGACAGTGTGTGTGGGGAATGGTGACAGGGTGTGTGGAGGGAGGTGACAGGGTGTCGAAAGGGGAGACTGTGTGTGTGAGTGGAGGGGATGACAGAGTGTGAAATGACGTGAAAGAGAGTGGAGGGGGCTGACAGAGTGTGGAAGGGGGTGACAGATTGTGGAAGGGATTAACAGAGTGTGAAAGGGGGTGACAGGTCGCTGAGGGAGGGATGGGGTGACAGAGTTAGGGGGTGGCAGAGTGAAGGGTGGGCAGGTGGCTGAGGGAGGGGTTGACAGGTGGCAGTGTCAGAGAGGGAGAGGGTGACAGGGGTCAGAGTGAGGGTAGGAGGGGGTGACAGGGGGCTTTGCGATGGGGTGACAGAGTGAGGGAAGGTGGGGTGACAGGGGACAGAGTGAGGGAAGGTGGGGGTGACAGGGGACAGAGTGAGGGAAGGAGGTGGTGACAGGTGTTAGAATTAGGGTAAAGGGGGTGACAGGTGGCAGAGTGAGGGCCACAGTGAGGGGGTGACAGTTGTCAGTGAGGGAGGGGCTGAGGGGGTGACAGAGGGCAGAGTCAGGAAGGGAGGGGGTGACAGCAGGCTTAGTGAGAGGATGACAGTGGGCTTGGTGAGGGGGCGACAGGGGACT
>OW240912.1:235915377-235927949 GCA_933207985.1 Pelobates cultripes | reverse complement strand
CACTAATGCGCATGCGCGGCATGGCATAGGTCTCACCGGCCGGTGGGCGGGATCAGTCTCGCCCACCGGCCGACGCAATGCAGAGGAAGAATGGCGGCGGAGGAGGAAGCAGCGACGAGGGACATCATCGCTGCCTCAGGTAAGTTACTGAAGGGGTTTTCACCCCTTCAGCAACTGGGGATGGGAGGTGGGAGGGAGAGGGGACCTGCAGTGCCAGGAAAACGGATTGTTTTCCTGGCACTGGCATTTCCCTTTAACTTGAATGGTTCAACCCCTAAAGGTAAGCGGACGCCAGGTACTATAATCTAAATAGTGAGTAGAATGCTGTATCGTTAGTAATACATATTTGTAGCTGTAACATTACATTGATCCTTTAAAATAGAAAACAAGAAAATCTAGCAAAATGCATATTCAAGATATGCAATGGACTTTTGTCTTGCACTATTATTATTGACTTTAACATAGAGCTAATTATTCTGCAGCAATTTACAATGCAATAAAAGTGACAATTTAACAATGAGACAAACTATTACATATTTTCAAAGGAATGATAGGTTGATCAACTAAATGTTGATGCATTATTTGTAAATGCTTGCAGGCCCATGTTAAAGATGTCCAACCCAATGGGGTATAAGTGTACACCATCTCGCCTCATTAGTGCATCATTGTCCACTTCCAATTCAACGTGCCTTACTAGTATACCACCCAGGTGGCGCACGAACCGGGCCATGGTCATATTGACCTTCCGCCTATAGCGCTCTAGGGCCTTACCCTTTCCCTCGGTTCGCCAAACCGGGCAGGACACAATCTCGGACCAGACGAGGGCCAGGTCCCCGAACAACGTGACACAGCGGGCCACGTCATGCCGCATCGCGTGCACCAGGTCCACCGACCGTCACCGTCCGACATTGTTCCCGCCCACGTGGGTCACCAGGGTCACCGGCCCCGACACGTAGCGCCTGAGCTGAATCAGCTCAGCATATAACCCGTCCCAGGACAGCCCCCGGATACCCCTCCAATGTACCCTTGCTATCTCGTATGGTAAACCGAGGTTCCGGCCATAGGGTCTACTCTTGGCCCATCTAGCTGCCCAATACACAAAGGAATGTCCGATTATCCAAATAAAACGTGGGGAAGAACCTACAACGAAACAACAAAAACCATAACTGCGCTGCGCCGCTGGCCTATAGCAAGTGAGGGCGCACATAAAGCTGGAACCGCCCCGACTGCCAGCGCCCCAACCACTTGAGAGCCTCTGATGGAAGACCCAGCATACTCGCCTGAGTAGCCGCCCCAATCCAGAAGGAGTGCGTGGTATAACGTCCGGGAGACAAGCCAATACTTATCACCCCAGCCCGAAGCACTCTGGCGAATTGAAATCGGCTGAGTGATGACCCATCCCGATGCCTGAACAGCGACCCTGCTGCCATCCCACGTACCTCCAAGAACTCCCGCAGCAACCTGACTGGGCAGAACTGCTGATCAGTAGCCTTAATCTGAACCGAGGCGCCCGCCCCCATCTGATCCATCTTTGACCTCCGGATGAACAACGCGACGTCCCCAGTAGAAACCTTGATATCCGCCATTTGCATGGCGGCTGGTGCCCTCGTACTTGGGGCCACCAACTCGCCGACCCGCAGGGCAGCAAAGAAGCAAATGACAAACGCGGCCCAAAACAGGAGCACCTGGTAGTTCGACACGCAGATCTGCGGTAGCCGCTCCAATAGTTCGCACAGGATCTCATAGGAGATGGGACACCGAGCGTCCGGCCTGTGATCTCTCTTCCATCCCTTCATGACCTGTGCGACGCAGAACGCCTTAGTAGCATCCTGCCACCCACACCACTGGAACAGGAACGACAAGGCCAATAACGTTCTCTCAGCCGCCGCTGCCGACTTACCCTCCTCGCAGAGCAACTCCAACAAAGCCAACGTAGCCAACAACCTACCTTCCTCCGAGGACACTTCCCTATCACTGCAGACATCCGTCCATCTCCGCCATACTGCAGAGTACGATCTCCACGTGGACACAGCCAGCAACCCCCTCACCAACCGGCTCAGATTGTGGAAACCAGGTCCCAGACGCCCGCCAGGCACAAGGTTCCAGTCCGGGCCGCCACTGGAACCGCCTCTCGAAACCGTTCCCACTGAAACCAAGAGAGAGAGTCGGCTATAACATGCCGCGCAACCAACCACAAATTCCACTCTAAACTAAGCAAGACTAAGCGCCTCAGAAGCGACAAAACCGGAGGGGATGAAGACGAAGACCGGTTGATCACATGGACAACACTCATGTTGTCCGTGTGCACCACCACCTTCCGGCTTGCCAGTTCTGAACCCCATAGTTCCACCGCCACGACAATGGGAAAGAGCTCCAGGAACGTTAGGTTACCTTCCAATTCGGTCTCCAGCCAGTGGCGGGGCCAGGCCTCCGCGCACCATCGTCCTTGAAAGTAGGCCCTAAAGCCCACTGCCCCGGATGCGTCGGTGTACAACTTCAAATCCATATTGGACACCGCCGGGCGCAGCCAGCAAGATTGACCATTGTACCTACCCAAGAATGAGCTCCAAACTTGCAGATCCTCTCGATGTCTGTGGATGATCCGAATGAAGTGAAACGGCTGTTTGACTCCAACCGTCGCTAATGAAAGGCACCGGCAAAAAGCCCTGCCCATCGGTAGTACCCGACAGGCAAAGTTCAGATGCCCTAGCAATGCCTGTAACTGCCGTAGCTGTACCTTTTTCGCTCCTTTAACCGAATCCACCAGACATAGCAGGTGGATCAGTTTCTCTTCCGGCAACCGGAAAACCATACTCCGTGAGTCCACTTCAATACCCAGGTAGGACAGAACCCCCACCGGCCCAACCGTCTTTTCCCCCGCGATTGGCACACCAAACTCCGACGCGACGGCTCTAAATGAATCTAAGAGCCCCACGTAGTCATCCGACTCCCGTGGGCCCACAAACAAGAAATTATCTAAATAGTGAGTTAGCGATGCTAACCCGGAAACCCGAGCAACCACCCATTCCAAAAAGGAAGCGAACATCTCAAAATAAGAACAGGAGATAGCGTATCCCATTGGCAAACACATATAAATGAAAAAGGGACCCTGAAACTGGCAACCCAACAGGTGAAAATAGTCCGGGTGGACCGGGAGCAGTCAGAAAGAGGACTAGATGTCCGACTGGCCAACTGAGCTTCCCTCCCTGCTTCCCGGACCAACTCCAGAGCCCGATCAAAGAAGGAATAGCGAACGTCCGACACCTCCCTGTCAATGTCAACGTTCACCGACCCACTGGACGGGTAGGACAGGTGGTGAATTAGACGAAAGGATCCAGGCTCCTTCTTAGGGACCAACCCCAGCGGGGATACCCGCAAATTGGGAAATGGCGGTGTATCAAATGGGCCGGCCATCCTGCCCAAATGAACTTCCTTCATCAACTTCCCCTCTAATATCCCTTCTTTACCCACTACCGAACGCAGATTGTCCGCTAACGAAGGGGAATCCGAATGAACAAACGGAATCCAAAACCCTACCAAAAACCCCTCCAGCAGGACCTCTGCATTCTTACGCTTGGGGTACTTGTCGAGCTAAGGGCGCATCCTTAGGATGCTCACCGGAGTCCTCCCCTCTAGGGAGATCCACCCTAGTGGGCCTCCCACCTTGCTTACCCTTCTTGAAGCAGCGCAGGGCAGGGTGGGCCCCTCCACAATGAGAGCACTCGTGTCTGAATCGACACGATCCAAACCACTTGCAATGGCTCTCATTGTAGTGCCAACAGACGCCCCTGCACTGCCTAGCCGGCGCACTGGACAGTGTGTCGGCCACTCCAGGAAAGGGGGACGGACGACTGGGGGTCATCAACAAGAGTCAAAGGCTCCCGTCCTGTACCCCAAAGTCCATACCCGGACACACCGCCATCTTCTGGCGAAATTGTTGGTCATAGCGGAACCAGCATTGACCCCCATAAACCTTGTACGCCCCCCATATAAGGTCTAAGTATCCAAACAACGCCGGTGCCTTCTCAGGGAAGGCCCGCGTCAGCACACTCGCAAATATTGAGAACCCTTGAAGCCAGTTCCCAAACGTACGCGGCAGCTGCTTGCTCTTCTCGCCGTCTGCCGCCTCACCCCGTCGTGGTCTTTCCACTGATTCCCGGTCCGGAGGGACCAGGGACAGTATGTCTACGTACTCACCTTTTATGATCTTCTCCTTAACCTCTTTTTCCATTGGGGAGAACAATATTTATGCATACCTAGGGGGGGACAACTCGCAACCCGGCAAGCACCCCCGCACCCCCCAAGAACGCACCCCCACATGCCTACTCTGATCCCAGGACTGGGAAGGGAGCACGCTAGCAGCTGGGCCTGGGAGCCTCTCAAAAACTGCCCTAAGCAACCACAGCACCTCTTCCCCCCAAACCCACTACTATCCCTGTCTCCCGCCTGTGCATCCCAAGCGCTGGCGCAACACTCACCATTGGCTGCCTGAGGATGCTGGGATGCCTCCTCCTCCGATCCAGAAATGGACCCTGCCGAGGTATGGGGGGACCCGCGGTCAGCCTCCTGGCCCGACCGCAATCTTCCGCTGTGTCCACTGCTGGCCACCAGCTCCAGCACTAGCGTAATCACTGTGGAACGCACGGTGGAACGCAAGGTCTGTGACAGCTGCGCTCTCCTGCGCGATGCCGTCACGTACGCGCCTTGCGTCCTGACGTCTTCATCCAGCATGCACACGCTGTGTGGCGTGCGCGCTGATGTCACGTCCGGTTGGGCCGGAAGAGAAGAGCGCGGGCTGCGCGATCTTCTGGCCTCACCTGCGCCATTGCCACAGCCACCATCTTGGGCCCGGACACTTTCAGCAGCCGGACTCCGTCGCCTCCTGGGGACCGATGACCGCTCCAAGTGCGCGGCCAAGGCGCCACTACGTCTCCTCTCACGCTGCGGGACCAGGCTCAGGGAAAGGCGTGACGGAGGCCTTGATCTCCTGGCCCTCCATCCGCAAGATGCCACAGGCTGACCGGACGCCTCCCCTTCCTCCAGGGCCACGCTCCTCACCCCCGACATTAATTCATCCAGGGCCCCTCAACCGTGGGCCTCGAGGTAAGCTTGCAGAAGCCTCTGCAAGTCAGCAGCTGGGGCAGCCATAACAGCGAGATGCACAGGCTCAAGGTAGATTCGTCGTTTAGGTGATCTGCCAAAATTTTTTTATTTTTTTTTAATAATAATAATAATTTTCTTTTCTGAATTACAGGGGACAGTCAGCCAGGAAAACAGTTAGGAGCCCTCAACTGATCCTGCCGACTTTCTATTTAGCTGCGATTAGGAAGTCTGCGATTGGACTGTCACAGATAGTCTGGGATGTAGAAGAATGGGAGGGTTTAAAAAATAGATAGATAAGAGATCTGACACTTTTGCAAGTTGTTTTTTGATATACCCGTAATGAACAAAATGCATAATTAAATTAAAGGGTATATCTACTAAACAGAAATGTATTTATTTTGTATTTGGGCCCCTTTAAATAATCTCGCTAATTCCAGTAGGGTTATTCACTAAAATAAGAATTCAAATTTGAGGCTTAAACTGGAAATGTTGCCAGTTCATTTGTTTAGGCCATAAATTTTACATTCGCTTTGAATTACAAACATTTCTCACTTTAGTGAATAATCCTGTAAGAATTTGAGAGGATGGGGTCTATTTACTAAAGTCAGAATGGCTCCAAAACAAATGGGGCAAAACCATTTATTGGTGTACAGGGCCTTGCCTTTCAGACTGAAAAACTGTTTTGAATGACCTGAAATTGATCTAGAAAATTAAAACCACACCTGGATGGCTTAAATTCAAGGCCAGATGCTTAAAACATAGCCCGGATTTTAAAAATCTGAATAATTTGCCTGCTGGCTGCTAGCACTGCCTACCAGCAAATAGATATTTTAACTACTGGCCTCTATTTATAACAAACTCTCGACAGCACAAGCTATAACAGTGTGGCAGTTGGCTACCTGACTGTCTAACCCCATTATTATGCCTCACCTAGTGCCCACAACCACAGAGAACTTACCAGTAACAGCCTCCCCAGGTAATTGTAGCAAATGGGCAGTAATAGGCCAGTACTACTGGGGTGTTAAGATGAACAGCCAGCACGTAATGTGGCAGAGCTTGCCACCTATTTCGTGTGTTTTCCCCTCATTTAGTTTGCTTTACCCTTTTTCCATTTGGGAGAACAATATTCATTCGTCTCCCGAACAAGGACCACTCCTGTACCCCATTAGAACGTTTCCACCAGCAACTTAAGTGCGAAACCGCAAGGGAAGTAATTAATGAATGCCCTTGGGTAGCCATCTTGTCTCCTGAACGTGGGCAGCGGTACTTGGTCGTCTGTAAAACTTAGACGGCCGCCTGTTCCATTTCCCGACCACCTATATGAATAACGTTCGGGAGATATGAACTACCAAACAGGAAGAGCATTCGTATCCTGAAATGAAGAGATTCCCTTGCATGGTGTTCGCACAGGAACTCCACGAACAGAGACCGGCCAGAACACCTATTCTCCTGGAACTGTTTTGGGCCAGCGCCTCATGTCTGGCTGGTCAAAACTTTACCTCGATGGCATTCTCGTTCCACTGAACCAATCTGAGTGATCTTTGGATATGTTATTTACTCAGATCGGGGCTATTGGGGGATGTACGTTTTGTGGGGTTCCTGAGTATGGTGGGTACACTTTTGGGGTACTGTAATTTTGTATGGATTTTCTGTATTATTTTTTTCCACTTTTTACTGTTAACCCTTGCGCAGCAAAAGGGAAGTGAACAATAATTTGTGAATGTCCATCCTACTGTATACATGTGATCCTTATTTTGTTTGTTTTTTAAATGATGTGTGGGTTGTAAAAATTCCAGATCCTATACCTTGTATACTATGTACACCCTGTTCCAAATTATTATGCAAATTATATTTTTCTCATTTACCTAAATAATTGATGTCAATAACAGTCAGCATAATTCTCATGTTATCAACAATTTTCTTTTATAATTCTTTATTTTTGCAGGTCAGAGAAAGTTTTTTTTAAAGCATATAATTGTGCATATATATATTTGGTTACAGTGACAATTTGATATTTCGTACACCTGTTTTTTTGTTTTTTAGATTAGGCTAGTCAAATACGTTAACAGCAATACCTCTCACAACAAGCGTGCAACAATAACTCGTAGTCGGGGAAACTGGTTTTGTGTTATGCGCCCTGTAGTTGTGTGTAATGGGCCTGTCTCGTCACATTCTAGTGTGTATGGCTAAGTCCGTCGCTATAGTTTGTCGATATAAAGGGAGACTGGTAGTCGTCTACAGGGTATGCTCTCGTTTCTCGCCTATGGCTAATGAGTGTCAGCTCCCAGTAGGTATGTTGAGGGTCTAGGGTCAGCCCTGGGTTGTGGAGGTTGATCTGAACCCCTAACCTATGGGGTAACGGGGGAGGAGGGAAAGGGGTCAATGAGAGTCTTTGATGGCATTCTTCACAGTTTGGCACAGACTTTTTCGGGGTTGAGTAAATCGTGGGATAGGTGTGTTGCATAGTGTGGAGGAAGATGCTTTTCTGTTGATTTGTTCTTTCATGTCACAGAATTTAGTGCACTTTTTGGTGCAAAGGGCGTGATGTTGTCCACGTCCCAGGTGCTGGTGGTGGCTTGTGCCCCCTGCTCTGGCGGGCCAGTGTCCAATCCTATCGCTGCCAGGAAGGTGGTGGCTTCCGCCACGTCTGTGGCTTTGTGTTGCTTGCCGTCTTTGATGACTGTAAGGGCCCTAGGGGTAGTCCATTTATAGAGCATTCCTGCCTCTTGAAGTCGTGTTGTTATGGGTTTCATGGTTTTCCTCCATATCAAGGTGGAGCGATGCAGATCATGGAAGATCGATATTTTCAAATTCAAATTCCAGAGGTGCTCTGTCCTGGGCTGCTCTCATCAGTGCTTGTTTATCTTGCCGTGTCCTGCAGCGCAGGATTATGTCCCTTGGGGCTGTGAGTGGTGCCTTAGTGGATTTGGCAATGCGGTATGCCCCATCGGTTACAAATTGTTTGGCTAATTTTGCTGGGAGGAGTGTGTTTACTAGCCTCGTGATATAGTGGGGAAGTTCTTCTAACCTCACGTTATCTGGGACCCTTCTTATCTTCAAGTTCTTCTGGCAGGTTCTTTCATCCAGGGCGTCCACTTTCAATGTCAGGGTGGAATGGAGAGCTTGTAGTTGCCTGACCGAGTCTCCCACTATTGCCAGATTGTGTTGTAGGTTGATGATGTCTGTTTCGGAGGTTTGGACGCGGGTTGTAACCGCTTGTACTTCTGTCCGTACCGCGGCCATGTCTGCTGCGAACAACTGCTGTATTTTGATAAAGAGATTGTCAATGTCTAACTTTGTCGCTGGGACCAGGTTTGCTGGGGTAGACGTGGCTGGGAACCTATCTATGGGATACCCTGGGGTGTGTGCCATCCTCCCTTCTGCTTCTTGGGTGTCAGAGGCCTCAGCTGTGGCCTGATCTTGCCCCCTGTGTTTGGGTGGGTGTTGGAGCAGAGTGCCTATGTCTCGTGTTTTCCCTGGTGTATGTACCTGGGGTTTTGGGGTCTTCTTTCCCATAGCTGCCAATTCTTGGGACTGTGCCTCCCGGTCCTCAGGTGTCAGCCAGTCCTCATCCCACCAGGCTGCAAAAGCATTCGTCGCGGTTTTCTGGCTGGCCGCGTGGGAGGCCCTGTGGGGCCGACGTTTTGGTTTTGCGCCCGGCGACTGAAAGAAAGGCATCAGTGTGTGCCTCCCCCACTCCTGCAGCTGTTGGCCCCGGGTGAGTCGATGGCTGTCAGGGGTATAGATATTTGGCGGGTTTCGCCGTGAAAGCTGCAGAGCTCCCGAAATGGCTAAGCCCCGCCCCCTCATGTTATCAACTATAAAGAGTACAATTCAAATTTTATTGAACAAACTTCCTAATGATAACAGCATTTTTTTTAAACATAAACTTACAATGCACTGTTCCAAATTATTACGCACACTAAGTTTCAAAACACTTTATAGGTTGTAAAGAACTGAAAATTGTCATTTGTTGTGTTTGCAGCATATTTACTGAAATCGAAAGCTATTTCAATCAAACTTATAACAACATTTTAACTTTTTAAACATTTTAACAGGTCACGTTACATTTTAACATAGGAACCCTTATTGGATAGCAGCTTCACAAGTCTTGCATCCATTGAACTTGTGAGTTTTTGGACAGTTTCTACTTGAATTTGTTTGCAAGATGTCAGAATAGCCTCCCAGAGCTGCTGTTTGGATGTAAACTGCCTCCCAACTTCAGAGATCTTTTGCTTCAGGATGCTCCAAAGGTTCTCATTAGGATTGAGGTCAGGGGAGGATGGAGGCCACACCATGACTTTCTCTCCTTTTATCCCCATAGCAGCCATTGATGCTTAGCAGCATGAGATGGTGCATTGTCATGCATGAAGATGATTTTATTACGGAAAGCATAGTTCTTCCTTCTGTACCAGGGAAGAAAGTGGTCAGTCAGAAACTCCACATACTTTGCAGAGGTCATCTTTGCACCTTCGGAGACCCTAAAGGGGCCGACCAGTTCTCTTCCCATGATTCCGGCCCAAACCGGCCTTGCTGACGTCGCAGCCTTGTTGGAAAAGGGTGGCCGTCCACCAACCATCCACTACTCCATCCATCTGGACCATCCAGGGTTGCACGGCACTCATCAGTGAACAGGACTGTTTAAAAAATGAATCTTCATGTATTTTTCTGCCCAATGCAGCCGTTTCAGCTTGTGAGCATTGGTTAGTGGTGGCCGAATAGAAGGTTTATGCACAGTTGCAAGACTCTGGATGTGTCTTGTCCTGCTCTGTTCTGTGAAGATGTCTGGCAATGGCTTCTGGTATCCAGTACTCTTGTTACAATTCTTGTTTAGTTTTTCTTGGTTTTTGGTTTTCTATTCTATGTCTGGTTTTCTTTATGCTGGGATTTCTGGGTTCATTCCTATAGTTCGTCCCTGGATTTCCCAGTCTCCAGGTTTCCTTTAAATGTTTGTTTTATGTTGCCACACCTGTTTGTTTTCCACCATTCCTTTCTGTTTCAGAGTCCTGCAGGCAGCTGCTCAAAGCTTCTGCCCTTTTTTAAAGGTAAGTGCTATATATGTCTATTTAGGATGTTTTAGCATACTTTAGGTAGTGTAGGATTTTCATATGTAGTACTTAGTTATTTCTCCTCTTGTTTTGCCTATGTTATCTTGTCTTGTTTTAGTTTGTATACCCAGCCCATGTACAGTCCTGTCCAGTCATGCCCATGTTATGTTCATGTTTTCCTCATGTCTTGTGTATATGTTCTGGGTTTGGCTTCCTATCCTTCTCTGGTTCTGGGTTCTATTAGTTCTGTCTTGTTTTCATGTTTGGTGCCTATCTTTAATCTTGCCTTGTTTCTAGTACTGGATACAATCCTGCTGCAGAGCCTCCCTATTAAGCTCCTGGGAGGTCTGCTTAATTTCCAAGCTCCTAGTTCCTGTTATCTGCATAGGCTGAATCAGGGTCTTGGTATGTGGCTGCACAAACGCTGGTGCTCAACACCAGGGGGCGTGCGGTTACCCTGCACCAGACCCTGCTAATCCACCTCCACGCTGAAGACTCCCACTTATCATCAGGCATATTGGGTCCCGGTCCACGCGCCGCCGCCTGGACACTGTGTCTGGGTTCCGGGCACCGGACTGCCACCCTGACAGGAGGACTCTACATCTTGATGTCCATGGAACTTGTGATAGAATTTATCTTGATTCCAAGGCTCTAGCTTATAGGTGTCATATAATGATATCCTATATTAAAATTGGCTAACTTGGACTCAGGAAAGGAAATGCTTAATGCCTAACACAACACTTAAGACCATATATGTCTAGTTCTGGGAGCAGAGAGCCCCCACCTGAGATGTCTCTATTCTAAAATTTTTGTTCTTTCTTACCTTGGAACTTATTTGTTATGTGTAGATGACGTTCATCCCTATGTCTTATCTATACTCCCTTCCTATTATTGTTCTATGAGTATTTGCACGTAAGCACTTACTTTTTAATGTATAAAAACCCAGCTGATGAATAAAACGGCAGAGGCTTATTTTGAATACCAAAAGGTGTCTGGTGTCTAATTCTCGCTTCTCCAAGTGCACTTGTAATAATAATTTGGGCTTCCTCTGAATATAACAAAGATCATTATTTGGATCCACAACAGACTCCAGAGGCACCATCAGCTTCAAATATCTGTTTGCTGCTATGTAATGGTATTTTAGCAGCTGCTCTCTTGATCCAATGCATGGATCTGGCAGAAATCTTCCACAATATGCCTTTATCTGCACAAACCCGTCTGTGCTCTGAATCCGCCACAAATCTCTTAATAGTGCGATGATCACGCTTAAGTTTTTGTGAAATATCTAATGTTTTCATTCCTCATCCAAGGCATTGAACTATTTCACTCTTTTCGGCAGCAGAGTGATCCTTTTTCTTCCCCGTATTGCATGAAAATGGTGCTCTGCTTAATAATGTTGAACAGGGGGACGGAGCTGGACTGCCAGGCAGAATGGACGCACAATGGAAGAGCTCCTGTAAAAACCTTCAGTTTTAGCCCCCCCCAAAAAAGGCTTCACACTTACCTGACAACTGGCTGCTGTGCACCGGTGTTAGAGGCCACCCTGGTCCTGATGAGTGGCTTGCTGAGAAGTTTTAGTCCCTCGGAGGGGCGATCCCTGTCGCACGATGCGGACCGCTCGGGCGGAAAGCGAGGTGGACGGCCGCTGCCCAGCTATCCTGCCCACCAGCGGTAAGGCAGCAATCTGAGGCTAGGCGGGTCCGGCTCTAGTCTAATCTTAAAGGTTAAGGCTGCTTTAGTGTTTCTTATAGGCACTCATGTTCTAGCTCAAGCCTAGCAGAACTTGCAATCACTCTCTCAAAGCTCAGGCAGCTAAGAAAGATGTCTACTCATTGTTTTAGTCAGCTTAAGAAGAGCTTAATAACTAGCATGCAGAACTTTATCATTAGCAGACATCAACTACTCGAATAGTAATGTTGTATTTAGCGGGATAAAATATGCATACTTATTTACTGCAGTCGGTAGTGTGCATCTGATGTTAGCTTACACAGTCAGTAAACTCACTAATGACGTAACGACCATCTACTATGTATGTATAGTTTAATTAATCCATATAAATGCAACTCAAGCACTCCAAGTGTGACATTTTATAAAATTAAATGTGCTGACAACTCTGCCATGATACTGTATACCAATATAAAGCTTGTACTCGCTGTCGTGGCGCTACAAGCCTGTTTGTAAACGTATGCACAAGAAAAATAAAGAATTTAATAATGTGGAACACCCTCCTTTAGTAGTTTTTCCTTAAATTGGGCTCACCTGGCAATCTAATTATCACAGGTGTCCGAGATTGTTTTCAGTGATCTAAAGAGCCCTGAGATACAATGCCATCCATGAGTTAAACTGAAAAACAAAATATTTAATCTTTGGGACACTTAATTAGAATTTGCATAATAATTTGGAACAGGGTGTAAAAGCACT
>OW240912.1:235845921-235882823 GCA_933207985.1 Pelobates cultripes | reverse complement strand
TGCAAGTAGAAAGGAAAAATTACAAGTTGCTAAACCCAATAAGGTAAATTGTTCTAAACACTGCGGTCATGTTCCAGGACTGTGCTGACACTGGTCACATTTTTGTGTTTCTCCTTATATGTATGTGATGGAAAAGTATTACAAAATCTCTTTTCATAGCGACTGCACATGTATTACTGGTGCGTGAAATTTCCCCAAACTAAACCTGGAAAATCTCTCTAGCATTTGGATGACCGCCAAAAAAATAAATAAAGTGAAAATATACACTGGCAGAACAATAATGAGAGGAGAAAAAGATAAAAATAATCCCAAATTGTAAATGTAGAAGAAAAGCATATCTGCCCTCCCCCAGTGGCACTTCAGTTGTAGCATACAAAAATTACTGAGTATCATCACAGCAAGGAACAAAATTTTAAATTAAAGAAACATATCTGTATTCCTAACAGTGAAGCCCTGTTGTCCCTTGTCAATTAGGTCCCCCCAGCCCTGGGTTCTGGAGGTAGGACAGGGTGACTAGCACTGAATGCACTATAAAAACTTTAGTAACATGAAGTTGTTAAAGTGCCTACTATTCCTTTCATTAAAAGTGTGTTTGTTTGAAATGGACGTTAATCAATGTACACGTTTTGAATGGATTTCTGTTTATAACATGTTGATTTAAAGGGACCCTCCACCTTTCAAAAACTTAATTTTAAAAATGTAATTATGCATTGGTTTTCATTGAAGTATATCTAAAAACAGCTTGCAAAAGTTGCAGTTCTGCTTTGCAATCCATCCCCTTCTAAGAATGCCCAGACTTTCTCAAGGCAGCTCAATGAGAAGTCTTTACAAGGAAGGTGCTCAGGGCAATTGCTGCATTTTAAATTTAGCTCCACTGAGCTAGCGAAACCAGGAAGTAACCAAACTTCTTGTCTGCTTGAAAGCCATGGGGGTTTAACCAGGTTAATTTATAAAAGTGGTCAATATCTATTGAAATGTGCACTTTTGGTAAAATTAAAGAAGACACACTTTTTTTCAGCAAACTAATGTTTTTAGGGGTCTGAAGGGCCGCTTTAAGTCACAAAACTAAACGGATAACGTTAATGACACCCATGTGATGAACCTGGCACACACATTTAGTTTGCACACTTCTACCGTGCCACCTCTGGAAAGCCAGAAAAGAAGACTACCGAGCAAACAGGCAGGAAATGACCTTGTACTAACAAGCTACGTGCTATTACTGCATAGAGGCACTGCATGAATAAAAGCACACACCATGCAAGGAGGAATGATTATATCCGTATCAGTCACATTCAGATTCTGGTCCTCTGGCTTTTCAGATTTGCATGGTTGCCATTTCTGTGCCATCTTCTTCACCTTCTCATCTATCACACCGACATTTCCATCAAATCTTTGGCAAAGAAAATTAACATCAATACACAATTTCTAGTCTTGTTTTACATTTTGTGTAAAAACCTATTTTAATTTAGCAAAAATATCGTTCAACTTTTTAACATTTTTGGTAAGGCACAAAACTGAATTGGGATAAGGAAATACTCAAAGGAGCAATAAAGAATTATATTGTACACTGTAATTAGCCAAAATAAAGTAGTGTCCCAAATGTAATTTTAAAGGAAACGGTCACTTCCCAGAATTTTTTATATGCTTTCATATGCTCTATATTTAACAAATGTATCTGTGTAGTTTGGCAAATAAAGTTAAAAGGAGAAAGCACACACTTATCTTTTTTCAACAACTGAGGGACTCCATCTGAGCTCCCTGTTAATAAGCTCTGTAATTTGGCACCATGTAGTCAGCACAGGCAAAGCATACAAAAAAAGTGAACCACTATTTCTTTGTTTCTCTTATTTGTAATATGTACCCGGCTGAGCATGGACAGAACCTCATTGTGATGTCATTCTAAAACGAATATAAATGTAAGTAAAAAAAAATAAAAAAAGGTTTAACATGTTAAAAGTGATGTTCAACTGAATAATTTATAGGTGAGATATTGTTTGCCTTTAACTAAAGGTTGAATGCATCAACTTAAAATGTAAAAACATAGAAAACACTTTAAGAATACAGTGTCTCATGTTGTAAAAGGACTTAGAGTAGCTGGGTCTTTAGGTAGGATCTGTTTTAATGCCCTGTGTGTTTCACATTACATGTCTACGAAGTATCAGTCCTTTATGACTTAGTGCTGGTACATACACTCTTGATAATTTACCTTTTTTGGACTTCTTGAAGGAAAGATTCAATATTTTTCATTTCCATTTCATATATAGCACGGAGAATGTGTAAAGGGGCATTATGAGCCTCATGAATCACCTGAAATAATATTGTAGAGAATAAATAACATGTCACTAGATAATGAAAAGAAACTCAATGATTATTTTAAGTATACTTTATGGACAATTTATGTTAAATATACAGAACAGGAAAGCATTCTAATCAATGTAAAGCAAACATTTCAAGATGGAATTGGTATATTCTCTTATTTAATGCACAGCACACAGTCACTGCACATGCAATAGGTATTGATTTTTAATTAAAAAGAGAAGAGCTGCTGGCCAGTTTGATCACCAGTTGCAAATAAATTTGTCAGATTGCCTGTTGGAAATAACTACATTGAGAGATATTACTGAAATGTACAGCACAATATTTTAATAGACTATTTAATTATACATTGCATCCCAAAAGTATTCTGCTCCTCTATTTCTTCACATTTATATGTTGCAGCCTTATGCTACAACTGTTTAAATGATTTTTGTCCCTCCCAACATCTACACTCAATACTCCATAAAGATAAAGCAAAAAAAAAACAAAAAACATTTTTTTAAAACCATTGCAAATGTATTAAAAAGAAAAAACAAATCTCACATTGACCTTAGCAATGGACAATTAAAATTTACATCAGATGCATCCCATTTATCTGGATCAAGTTTGAGGTGTTTCTACACTTTGATTGGAGTCCACCCATGTCAAATTCAATTAATTGAACATTACTTGGAAGCTGCAAATGCATATAAGAACAAAAACCTAGCAATGAGGTCAAAGGAACTGCCTACTGAGCTCAGACAGGATTGTTTTGAGGCACGGATCTGAGGATGGCAATACATTTTTTTTGCCTGCACTGAAGGTTCCCAAAGTTCCCAAGAGCACAGAGGCCTAAATAATTTTGATATTGAAGCCCAACTGCCTGGCCTAACTGAAAAATTGTGTGGATATGGGAAAAGCGTGTGGAAAGTCAACCATCACTGCAACACTCCACCGATCGGACCTTTATGGCAGATTGGCCAGACGGAAGCCACCTCTCACTGCAAGACCCGAGAAAACCTGCTTGGAATTTACAAAAAAAAACAAACAAAAAAAAACCACACACAAAAACAACAAAAACACCAGGACAATGACCCTATGCATACTGCCAAGACAACACAAGTGTGGCTTAACAATAACTCTGAATGTCACTGATTGCCCCATCCAACCTGCAGGAGTTTGATATAACTTGAGAAGATCTGTGGAAATTAATGTCAGAAACTACCCAAATCCAGGTTTGCAAAGCTTGTTGCATCATACCCTCAAAAGATTTGAGGATGTAATTGCTGTCAAATGTCTTTCAACTAAGTGCTGAGTTAATCAAGTGACTTATGTAGTTTGTGTACCGCAGTCCTCTTGTGATGTAAAAACAAAACAAAAAAACAAAACAAATAAGGGTTATTTACTAAGCATTGATTGGTAGAATTGACAGAAAAGTTGCACATTTTAGGACAAAATAGCTAAACAGGAGAAATTCTCAAGGCAGCTATATTTATCTACCTTGCATATGGCAAAAAGTGGATATTCAACTACATTTTAGTACGAGTATTAACATTAAGTTGTGTGTTTGTAGATTTGGTATGGTTTGCATAAATTCCAGCCCAGCAGTGCTTTTTGATATAACTGCCACAGAAACCTTTTGAAATCAATGGTGATTATGTTGCTCCAATATGCTTTAGTATAGTAAGGTTACATGGGTAATTAAATTCTCCATGATCGTAATGCTATAACTGTAACTTGTTGCACGAACGTCAAAATAATTTGGAAATAAAACAAATCAAGCAGCAACTGTTACCTTAAAACATATTTTGGTTGCAACATCAAGACCTTCTAAGGGATTGGGTTTGCCCTCATCCAGCTCAATGTAGATCTCACTAGATGCATTTGCATCCTTGCTTTGGTCTTGCTTTTCTTGCTTCTCTGATCCCAAATCTTTTCTTTCAGATACACAGCTTATGTCCTTCTTTGAGGAGTACAGCATAATTGATAAGATCTGGAAAGTAAAGAAATAATTAACTCTAAATGAGTTTTCTTTTCCAGGTAGAGTACACTATGTACACTTAAACTTACTTTTCGCCTACTGTTTCTTCTCTTCTTCTTTCAGAATCTGCTCTTCTTTCTTAAATTCTCATCTTTCTCTCTTTAAAACATAAAACAAAGTAGGGACTACTTTGTCTTATGTATTTTTCCTATGTTTGACAATGTTGATAAAAAGTGGAGTTTACGGAAAGTTTCACCCTTTATTAGCTTAAGGGCAAGCTCTACGTTTTATCAAGATTTGTCAAGTTGAGGTGACAGAGCCACTTTAAATGGGCAAAAAAGTTCTAAAATGTGAAAAAAGAGTAACTACTCAAGTCAAATATCCTGCATCAGGGACAGTGAAACAATATACAAGTTCTACAAACACTGGAGGTTACCTTTGAACTCCAATGTTACACATTACTGAATGCCATTCACATGTATGTGTTATGTAACAGAATATTACTGGATATATGGCTCTACATTTTTAAATGGTTTGCATATGGCACCCCTGTTATTTACAGCCCAGACGTCCTACCTCCAAGTCACGAAGAAGCCATGTTTTACTGAAGCCAGTTCCTTTGCTGCATTTTTTCACCAACAGCTTTATCAAACCAGACTGAATAAAAGCATTCTGCAACTCTTCAAAATTGTGATTCTGTAAAATAAAACCACTTTTTTTTGTAAATTTTTAAGAGAAGAAAATGACCATGAATTATCCTGATTTGTTTTTTGCCTAAAGTGCAATTTCAATAATATCTACACACTCACTCTTTTCATGCAGAACAACAACAAAAATCTCTACAAGATCTAGCCAACAGACTGAGAATCCACATTGGACATTTAAGGGTGTATCTGTGCGTACTATTGGGGAATTAATGCAGAGACTGCTTGTAGTAATGGTGTTTGAATGCATTGCTGTATTTGCATGTAGTTTGTGTTTGAATGCAGGGGTGTACTTGTATGCAGTGTTGGCATTTGCATACAGAGGCATATTAGTCTGCACTGTTGGCGTTTGAATGCAGGCGTGTATTTGTGTATAGTGTTGGTGTTTTAATACTGGGATGTATGCACTGCTACACACACACTCACAGATAAGACTGCATCTATGTCTATATTTGTCTTAAAATCTGGTAATTTTTGATTACACAAGTACAGTTATATATTCTATATGCCATGTTTTACCTAAATTTCTGTTTTGGAATGCAATTAGGAAACGTAAAAGTAAAAAGAATTGCCATGATGCATAGTCTAATCAGCACTTATACTTTTCACACATTCTATGCTCCATTCATTACACAAAATGCTTAAGTAAAAATGCCTGCAGGAAATCTGAACAGAATTTAATACATAAAGATTAAAAGATAAATTAAAATAGCCCAGGTGCTCCTTGTCAACTGCCATACATACAAGTTGTTTTTTTCTTTTTTTAAATTAATAATCTGTACAGCTTGTTAAGCAGCAACATGGATGGAATAATGCCCTATGAATATTTTGATATTCATTTCCATATGTTTTACGAATTGTTTTTAATTCAATCTGCATTACATTTATTCTTGCTCATAAGTTATGTAAAATATTTGTTTGACCAGGCACTTCTACATAACGTCTTACACCATTGTATATTAATATAGGGGGGAAATAAAATAACTATATATGTGTTTCTCACAAAGTCATCACTGAGCTGCATGTCACAGGATTCTGTAAATGTCTAGAAATACGTAAATTTAAAAGAACTTAAAGCTTTTTGATAAAATGCTCTATATGTGTGCATAGGCTAATTTTAATAGCAGTTTATAAAAGTAGGGATTTACATTTAAAAATTTTACTTTTATAGATAATTGCAAAAGGACCTGTCAGACAGCCTGGGGGATTATCTTCCACAGAGCTAATAGAAATTGGCAGGCATGCTCTTCTTTCTCTCCCAAGTCACAGAAAGCCAGTGAGTGCACGTCTAAAGAGTTCTTTTACCCCTGCATCCTCCATCGCTCCAAGATTCGCAGCATGCACAAAAGGCAATGAGAAGCCTCTGATTTGTCATTTCCCTGCAACAGACTGATATTCTGTGCTGGAGAAGAAGGGTAGGGTTTATCAAAGAGAGAAGTTTCTCTATAAGCCCCCCCATTCCCTCCATAAGTGGAGCATCTACTACTTCCGTACTCTGGTATAACTTCAATTGTATTAATTAAGTCTCTCAAATCCAATAATGATAAGATGCTATAATTTTGGGGATTAAAAGGACTATTTATGATATAGCAATTACAAGGAAGATATTTCAAGTAATTTCCTTAGTTGAAAGAAGGTGGTTAGGTTTATGGTGGCAGTGAGTTATAGTATAACTGTATATTATCTAGGAGACTGCCTAGAAGCATTAGAGGGGAGGTTGGGTGCCTAATACATTAATATTTTAGATTAAATTTATGGACAGACCTATAATCCCTTTCTTCTTTCAACTTAGAGACAGCGATTAAATCTTGGAGAATGTGTTTATTTCCAAATAATATGTTTTTGTTCTGATCCCTCGACCACAGGAGAACCTAATTAATACCTGACTTCTTTATACACAAGTGTAATTGCCTATAGCTTAAAGGGGCACAATAGTGTCAGAAACACAAGTGTGTATTCCTGACATAGTTCTAAAACCACCATTTAGGCTGTTGGCCACCCTTACCTCTGGTTAGAAAGGTGATTTTATCACCTTTTCATGGCGCCGTGCTGGGCTCATCATGTCTGGCCCAACCTCCGATCTGCTTCCATGGCTGACATCAGAATTGATATTCTCAGCCAATCACAATTCTTTCCCATAGGAAAGCATTGGATTGGCTGAGAAACAATTCTGATGATCTCAGCCAACGAGGCAGGGCAGGGACGGAGTAAAACATCACCCTGGCCAATCAGCAACTCCTCATTGAATCACTGCACGTCTATGGGGAAAGTTCAGTGTCCCCTGCACAGTGTGGAGACGCTGAACGGCATCCAGGAAGCACCTCTACCAGCCGTCTGAGGAGTGAACACTAGGGATATTAATATGCTGAAATGCAAACACTACCTAGACTTGGAGTCTTTTGCAGTTTTTCTGCTATAGGTATTTTAGGCAACTGGTTTCAACTGTGATAGAAAAATAAGAAAAGGGTCAGCACTAATAAAATTGAACTAAGGTAGGCAGCGGCCCAACAGAAGGTAACCCTCAAACCCTCTGAGGAGAGAACATGTAACAAAGAAATACAGGAAAAGGGCTGCGCCAATAGTTAAAAGGTACAATAGTTCGCCTGAATAGGTAGGGCAATATAACGTAGTTGGTCTCACTTATATGATTGGTCTAAAGTTCTGATGGAGTCATGGAAGGTAAAGTCCGATAATATTGAGGTCTCACTCAGAAGAAAGTATCTTTATAAGGTGCCTGTTTTTGGGTGTAGAGTCCCCAATGTCCCTAGTGGTCCAAACGTCCCGCTTATATGCAAGACAAGAGACCCAATGGTGAGGCATATAAAAGCCAATATGGGTAAAAAAAAAAAACATATGTGCAATCAACTCCCATTTAAAAGAGCTATAGCCAGCTCTGATGTGAAGGGTGTGCAGCGGTATAATCCCCGCTTTAAAGGATATGTGATGGGAGTCCTCCATATCCTTTAAAGTGGGATTATACCACTGCAAGCCCTTCACACCAGAGCTGGCTATAGCTTTTTTAAATGTGAGTTGATTGCACATATTTGTTTATTTTACCCACATTGGCTTTTATATACCTTACCATTGGTTTTCTTCGTTTTTTGTCTTGCACATAAGCGGAACGTTTGGACCACTAGGGACACTGAGGACTCTACACCCAAAAACAGGCACCTTGTAAAGATACTTTCTTCTGAGTGAGACCTCAATATTATCGGACTTTCCCTTCAGTTACTCCATCAGAACTTTAGTCTAACCGTATCAGTGAGACCAACTACGTTATATTACCCTACCTATTCAGGCGAACTATTGTACCTTTTAACTATTGGCGCAACCCTTTTCCTGTATTTCTTTGTGTAACTGGTATCAACTGTCTATGAGGGTTACTCCATATTTTCAGCTTTGAGGGAAGCCTTATTTGTAAGAAAACCTCAGTTAGCTTTAATCACTAATACAATATTACCCTAATATTGAGGAGAACTTTCGATTTTTTTTCTTATCATGTCAAGAATAAGACTGAGGCTTTTTGGTTTAACGAATCTTCCTTTCTTTTTCTAATCTAATGATTAAAATGCACCTGCTCTCATATTTAAATTTCATGTATAGCCCTGACTTTGCCCAACCATATATTGATTGTTTAGACAGTCTTGTATTATACTGGCAATGACTGCATAATGTATCCACCACATTTGGATGTATCCTTCTTACTGTAGAAATTGTATACAGTGGAAGTCTTCTTTGTAATCTGAGGAATACATGTGTGATACTAGCAACTGTATTCTACTAACAGTTTTTAATATCACATACACTTATTCACATTACACTTGTTTGGCTTTTATGTTTATTATTTTCACCACTGTACACGGTTAAACACACTTTTTTTATTAAATCACATGACTTATTAATTTTCTATGCAGAAGTGAAAAGTATAAATAGTGGTAAATTGCTTGTGGTCTTGCCTCCTAGTTGGGCAACCCCTCATTTGTCTTCATTTGAGGTTTAATAATAGGGTTATTCCATAGAATTACCTATACAACCCATCATTATTTCAGACCAACATAGTGATGTCTGAGGTTCTTTGTTTAAAACATTTCTCTGAGTTAAAGTACAAACAGATATGGGTACTGTAATAGGCTCAGATAAAGAACATTATTGCTTGCCATAGAGTTGCTGTATTTCAGTTACAATAGTGTCATCATATTTGGATTATGATATATACATATCCACTCTTCTGCAATTTCCCCAAAATACAGACAACTTCATGCCAGATTCCATGGATTAGTTTGTCTATTTTCTATTACACAAACCTGTCTCTTAAACTTTGTCTCTATAAATTTGTTGGGCATGAAATGCTTTTGTAACAGTAAGTAAGGACAGCTGTGTTTTTTATTATCTTAAACTCTGATCTCTTAAAAGGGATACTGTAGTGCTAGAAATACAAACCTGTGTAATAAACCCTTACTGTACTTACCCGATTCCAGCACTGATCTTCCCTCTAACCCACTCGCCTAACCACCAGGAAGTGCCTTTAACTGACAGCCATTAGATGCAGTCTTAAACCTGCAATGTAATTATTGCAGTTTCTGAGAATTTAACATTGCAGGGTTAAGGGGACAGGGACAGAGCACCCAGACCACTTCAATGAGCTTAAGTGGTCTGGGTGCCTATTGTGTCCCTTAAATATCAACTTAATCTAAGCTGACATATTTGCAGAAGGAGGGAAACCTTTACAAAATGTATGTTTTTTTACAAACATAATACATAAAACAATGCAATCTACCTTAAGCGTTTTATATAATCCTTTAAGAGCCAGTGATAGAACCCATGTAGCCTCTACAGCTTCTGCACAGCTATTGTCCAAGTTTGACTGCAAAAGATGACTCGCAATGAAGGCAAAGTGTTGAAGATACTTTTTGAGTTGATCTTGCAAGCCTGGACTCTCAGTTTCCTTGTTGTGCATCAACTGGTAATCTTTCACTAAGAAGAGAATTCATACTAAATGTTAAATAATGAATGAATCGCTTATACATAGTGAGTGCAAAAAAATTCACTCTGTAGACACAAAATATTGACAATGTCAAGAATTGTAAAATTAAAAAAAAAAATTAAAATACACCCAAACCCTGGGCCATAATATTTGCCCTCTGCTAATTTTATCCCAATACACAATTCCTTAATAAAAGTACAGCAAGTGATTTAAATCTGATCTATAAGTTAGTGATTTCCCCTTAACACCGGTAGAGTCAAAGCCCACCTGTTTTTCTCTTTCTTGTTTTAATGTCAATGACAACAGCTCGATTTTTTTCAGTGAAGTGTTTCAATATAATGACATCATGAGGCTCTTTGGCATTGTCCATATATACGGACCGTGTTCCCATACATAATACCTAAAGAATAAACATAACTGAAGCTGAACATCAACTCATCCACATAACTGCAGATACAAGATTGAGTGAAAGGAGTAAAAAGAAAAGGTGTTTGTGAAATAGGTTTACAATCTACATTTATTAGTCAACTAAAACCAACAGAAATGAATGCTACGACAATAAAGTTATATATATAATCTAGTGGGGTAATTAAATCATGCCCAAATTGTTTGTCCATTTAATAAGTAAACCCAAGACAATTAAAGAAAGTGCATGCTTTATAAAATGTGTGAGCTATCTAATTTTGCAAAATACAGCTAGGCAGTCAATATATCCAGTAGAATAGAACGGAGTCAATCAATCCTGAAACATTCCTATAGTGCTATTTATGGATAATTTTGTGAAATGGGATACAAAGACGTTTAGATGATACCTAAAATGTCAGCGAAACTACAAGGGATATCCAAAATAGACTATCAGAGTCATTTATTAAAGTGAGAATTCAAAGTGAATTTCAAATTTAAGGTAAAAAAATACTCTAACTCAGCTATGCTTTCAGTTCAGTTACTCTGCTCAACAGCTGATTAATCTGTACAAAATTCTCTGCTACACTAGAATTCCACAGGCATTTAAGCAAAAACATACTACCCTATTGTCATAGAACAGGTAGTGAATCCAGTTCAACACAATAAAATGTACTTATTCAAAGCTCTACAAACTATCCTTAACAAAGCCCCGATCTGCATTTGTGTTTAACATTGCCTTTCCCGAATAAACACAGTAATGGTGAAACGTGCATTGTAATGTTTTGTGATTAAGCAAGGTTTTGAGATTCATACAGGATTAAATGCAACAAATTCTGTATGTCGGGGAAATGTTTCTGATCAGGACAGAACCACAGCTATAATGAACTGTAATAACCATAATCTATGCAAAGATTATATTTTGTTTTGGTGCCTGAGAGTGCCTTTTGATAGTTGAAGTAAAAATATATGCTCTCTTTTTGCTAAGTGGCAGTATAGATTATCAATTGAAAGATAAATACCTCTGGAAAACCAACAAGGACCAACAATGTAAATATGTTGGTATTTTTTACTTGGTTTGGTAGCTGTTTCATGCAGTGGTCTGTAAAAGATGCGATCACTTTATGCCATTTTGAGGAACCATTTAATTCACGAAGAATATCAGACATTGTACAAGCCCAGTCAAGGCCCACTTTGCTGAAAGAGAAAACAGGCACATTTTATTTGCTGGGTTACATTGGCTAAATATTGTAGTAAACAGTGGACAAATTTGGGGTTAAACAGTTTCAAATAGCTTTCATCCTGTAAGGTAAGACAGTAACCAGGTATTCCAGCCCCCATGAAGACTTAATTGACATTGGAGATGGAGTGGCCCTTTCACAATACAGTGAATTTAATGATACAGCAAGTGAGTGGTGCCCAAAAGATAGATCCCCAGATGTTTTAAGACAGCAGCTTCCAAGGTCCTTTGTCATTCTAAAGGTATGCAAAGAATCATGGGAGTTGTAGTTCTACAACATTTGAGGATCTACCTTTTGGGCACACCTGCGGTAAGCAATACATTTTGCTTAGAATACTTTTTTGTTTCTTCAAGAAATGTGTGGACTTTTATTTGCTTGCATAGACCAGAGATTACCTGTCATGCAGATAAAGAAGACAGGAAAGCCAAACACTTCAATTATATTAACACATTCACTGTCAACATTGTGTATATATGTTTGCTGCATTTTGAATTTGCATAATAAATTAAAATTTCTGATTGCCTGTATAGGCCCTCACTCAGCTGAGAAACCCTTCTCAGATCAGTCAGTTCCTCAGTCTCAGAGAGGAACTATAAAATGCATGCCTCTTTCCAACTTCCCACTCCTGCATTGATAAATATAAGCAGGGAACATGAACAAAGGGCCATGATGTAGGTCCTCTGGGCTCATATTAGAACATATACATGAAGACTACACTGGTAGCTTGCAATGTACTTGAAATAAAGACAGCTGGTTATAACAAGGCAACTCTATTTACTACATGTAGATATTTTGCAAACAGAGTCAAAATACTGGCAAATCTGATGGCACTAAAATTCCATAAGAAGGGTATTGAATCTTGTTTATAATCTAGGCAATACTAAAGAATGTACAAAATTACTTTGCTGACCTAATCTTTACATGATTGATATGTTTTGATAGGTTTTAAATGATTGTTACACTTAAATAGCTCGGTAGTGTACTGAAGAAATCTAAAATGCTTGCAAATATCTATCTTATTCAAAGGGAAGTGAAGAAGCCTTTAGACAGTGTTTTGTAAGATGTTAGAGGTAAAAAGGTAAGAAATAAGGGAGAGCCATCTCAACCATGGAAGGCAATAAAATGTTGGGAAAACTGTATGGTAGCCAGGGATTCCAAACCTTGTGGATGGCCGAGGAGGATTGGTGAAACAAAGCAGATTGTTTATCCACATCTTTAATTAATAATGTGCCAATACTAACCTGTCAAGACAAACCGCCCCCAAACTGAATAGCAGTTGGGTAGTAATCCATCCTTCTGGTACAGTCTTGCTTTCACTTGAAGTTTGTAACATTTGCTTAGATGATAGGACTTTACCAACAGCCTCATCTACCTCGCCCGGGGGCAATCTAAGGATTAACTGCCCCAGAAGACCCAGTGTTAAATGGTAGGATTCATTTAAATGTCCTGCATTGGAAATGACAACCTGGAACATTAAGGGCAGCACTTGCTGAAGATTTACTATGGAGGAAACATTGCCCTGAAAAAAAATAAAAAATAAATAAATATATATATAAATACCATGAGTGTCAATTAGCTGAACGTTCCACAATGCAACGTACATTTCAAAGAAGAAATTAATATGCCCATGGAAGATATATGAACAGATCACAAATATTAATCCTAAAACGCAAAAACACTTTAAATCTACCCATAATGTTAAAAAAAAAAAAAATATATATATATATATATATATATATATATATAAAATCTATATTATCCTAGGCATTATTTAATTTGTTATTTTCTCTTACAGCAAAGTAAAGAGAACACATTTCAACCTAGAGAAAATAGCACTGATGTTGAAGCCCCAGCAAAAACATTAGTGTTTGGCCTTATAGTTTTCTGCATTTACGGTTTCATTAAAGGGTTATTCCAACACTTTTGCACCATTTCTTTATTTTAATTTATAACGCCCTCTTGGACACTAGTTTTTGTAAGAAAAGAAAAAAACACATGTAAAATAAGAATAAACTTAACTGGAATCCAGCGAATAGTGATTTTTTCCTTGATGCTTTCCATGTGGGTGAGTGTTTAAAAATATATATATATATATAAGGTAAAAATATGGATATGGCCGCTGGGAGGAATCGCAGAGATACTGCACAAACAGATTGCTTGCTTCATGACCACTTTTAAAAGCAGTGCTCATGAAGGCTGGAGTAACCCATTAAATGCCCAATGTCATGTAGGAATGTAGGGGGCAAATATATTCTCTAAAGAAAAATATAATCAGTGTGTTAAATTTGGCCAACTTGAAGACAAATTGTGCTACAACATTGGGGACAGAGGCCCCAATGTTGTAGCACCTCTTAATATATTTTAGAGCCTATTAATATCAAAGCATTGCTTTTGGTTTAAAAATAACAAGTAGCTCCGGAGGGGGCAGTGCTTGCAACCAACCGGGTAAGACGCCGTGCTGGCCAGCTCCTCCAATCTTGCCCAAATCTAGGAAAATATCCCAGCCAAATTTCTCCATCCAGCTCTATAAACCGTCTAATCTGTCTCCGGGAGGCATGCCGCATCTGCAAATGCCTTTTTTTCAGACGCACAGGCAGATAAAGCTACAGCAAATGACCAGAGCCTACCACGTACCACCAAGCCTGGGCCTGAAGGCACTCCTCCCTGGTATCGCAGCAAGAAACTTCCAAAGCACTCAACACACCTCGCCCATGCAACCAACCCACATGCCGGCAATGGGACGCCACTCACAGAAGCCAAATGCAGTGGCAAGGTGCAGAGACATTGGCTCCATGCTGCAAAGACCTCTGCAATCCAAACAGTCTTCTGCAGAGACCCCGCATGCCACACACCCTAACACCACAGGTGGGAGCGCAGAGGTAGGGGCCACACATAATCCTCAGCCCTGTCAAATCCCAGCCCCAGAGCCTTACGACGGCACGGCTCCCACAACAGAGGATGACTTAAAGGTGCTGCTGGCAGACATTCACAAGCTATGGGCCGCAGACCTGAAGCTCATCAATGCTGACATACAGGTAGTTACAGGCCAGGTGAACACGTCTAAAAAAGGACATTCTTGAAATTCGCTCAGACATGGCCACAATTAAAGACTCTTTCACACAGCTACAGGTTAACCAGTCGGCTTTGAAGATAGACAGGGCCATAACAATATTAAAATCAGAAGAGTCCCCAACCTGGGGGCCTGATACAAGTACTGTACCTTCACATGATGATGCGGGACATGTAACTCAGTTACTACGGCCTCTTGTTTTCTTTTTCGTTTTTATTTTAACCATCTTCCTATAAGCTCTGTATTCTTTCCTATCTAGACATATATGCTTAGACAACTCAAGCAAGTTCACTATTATGTTCTTCTCATTTCATGTCTAGCTAATCCCTTTAGTTTCCTAACCACTAAAAATCTGGTGTATCACAGGCCCTAAGATGTATTTGCATTGCATGGGGTTACCTTATATAAAATTGTGCTATAACTTTGCATGCCACACCATTATATCGCAATGTTTATTTTCTGGGCTGAACGACACTGTTGTGGCACAGTTAGCCTGTATGTTATCTTGAGCACAAGAAAAAGAAAGAATTTAAATGAAAAAAAAATCAAAAAAAATCAGAAGAGTCACGGCCAATATCTCGGCCGAAGAGCTGCCACACTATGCCCGAAGGTTGATGGCAACTATACTACCTCATCCAGTTGCCTGGAAGCTCCATCGACAGGGTGTATCGCATAACAGGCTCACCCAAAGCACACACAGACCAGATAAGGGACGTCATACTCCGATGCACCTCCGCTAAAGAATGGGCCCACATTATGCTGACGGTAAAATGCAAAACTCCACTGCTCTTTGCAAGCGCATCCCTAACCTTGCCTAGGACCTCACAAGGGCCACACTACTTTGGTGCAAATCCCTCGCTCCGGTCACCTCTCAATTCAGAAGCGCTGGTGTGGCCTACAGATGGGGTCCCTCTGGAACTTTGCTGGCATCATATAATGGGACTATTCACACACTAGAATCTGGGGCGGGCATTAATATGTTATTATTTGAGGGCCCTGCTCAATGATCTTACATGCTAGGGAGTGGGGTAAAATGACACAAAAAGGTAAGGATAGTATTAGACTAGTGACAGTTGCAGAAGAGGAATCAGTCAGGAGCTATTAACAGTTTAATTGATACACTTTTATGAAGAAGTGGGTTTTTAACGATTTTTTGAAGGAGTGGAAACTGGGTGAGTATCTAAGGAGTAGGGAAGCGAGTTCCACAGGAACGGTGCAGCCCTCGAGAAGTCTGGAAGGTGAGCATCAGAGGTGGGAGTACGGACGGAAGATAGACGCAAGTCTTCCACAGATTTTAAGGGCCTAGATGGGACATACTTGTGTAGAAAGGCGGATAGATAGGTGGGAGCAGCATTATGTAGAGATTTGAAAGCAAGAACCAGAATTTTAAACTGAGCTCTATATTTTATAGGAAGCCAATGTAGGGACTGACAGAAGGGTGAGGCATAGGAGGTGCGGGCGGACAGGAAGATGAGCCTCGCTGCCGCATTCATTATGGACTGTAACGGCGCAAGTTGGGAGCACGTAAGACCACTGAAAAGTGGATTACAGTCGTCAAGGAGAGAAAGGACAGTGGAATGGACCAACACCTTAGTCGCATCTGGCGTTAAGTAGGGGCGGATGCGCGCAATGTTTTTGAGATGGAAATGACAGGAGAGGTCGGAGTCAAAGAGAACACCTAGGCAGCGAGCCTGCGTGGTGGAGCTGATGGTAGCACCGTTGACTTGGATGGAGACAGACACAGGAGTAACAACACTTGAGAGAGGAAAGACCAGAATTTCAGTTTTGGTCAGGTTTAGTTTAAGGAAGTGGGCAGCCATCCAGTTAGAAACAGCAGAGAAGCAGCCAGATACACTAGTCAAGAGGGACGGGGAGAGTTCTGGAGAGGACAGGTAGATTTGCGTGTCATCTGCATAGAAATGATATTGGAAGCCAAAGGAGCTAATGAGTTTACCAAGGGAGGCAGTATAGATGGAGAACAATATGGGACCAAGGACTGAACCTTGGGGGACACCAACAGAGGAGTTGGGGAGAAGAAGCAGAGCCAGAGAAAGAAACCCTGAAAGAGCGCTGGGAGAGGTAGGAGGAGCACCAGGAGAAAGCAGTATCTTGTAGACCAATATTGCGGAAGATGAGAAGAAGCTGTTGATGATCAACAGTGTCAAAAGCCGCAGACAGGTCAAGGAGAATTAGGATAGAGTAGTGACCACGAGATTTTGCAGCGAGTAGATCATTGGATACTTTGGTCAGTTCTGTTTCCTCAGAGTGCTATTCACACAGAGAGCTACCATTCACACAGAGAGCTACCACTTCCAGGGTGGTAGCTCTGAGCATTCGACCTACTGACGCAAACCAAAACGGCAGTACGACACCTACCCAAGGCACCCATAGCCTACACAGCTGTGCCAAGGAGTTTTGTTTTTTTAAGTTTATTTCTTGTTTACCATTATGCTTTTCTGTTTCTAAAAGGCTACCAACTAATAAACCATAGGCTGGCTACATCGTACACTGTAAGATAAAACAAAATGACAGCCACCCCCGCCAACCCCCTTGGTTAGGGGAAGCCTCATCTGAGGCGTATTTCACACTGCCCTATTCATTACTCTCCTTAGCATCAGATGACGCACAAATCTTACCTTTACCAACACTCTCCTCCCACTCATTCTTCACCCCCTATCAGGTGGGGATATTTACTCATGTAGCAACAAGATAGTAAATGCACGACTACCGCTACAGCCCTAGGTGGGTATATATTGCACTCTCAATACGATTATAGACCAGCAGAGCGTGCATTTATTCCTACTCATGTAAAGTAAGCTGCGTGTTTCACACCCACCCCTGATAGCAGGTTTGCTTAACTTAGGCTTTGCATGTAAACGTGCAACAACCTTTTTACACAATGACATGTCTTGCCTGCAACACGACGGCATACCAGCTTGGTCCTGTCATGTTATAGTTTAATTTTGTTTATAATGAAAAAATGAGACAGACATAGCAGAAATTTAAGTATAATCCTGAAGATGACCAAAATATTGAATGTTCTCGTTTAGTCATGCATTTCAATTTAATTCTACAACGCAATTAACCATTATCTCAATAAAATAATAAAACATTTTTTACAAAAATAATGCGACATTTGTGTTAAAAAGATTAAACAACATTTAAAGAAATACTTACGGATTTCATTGGAGGCAACATGGCAGATATGAGCCCTAGAATTCTTTCTTGAGAGCATTCTGCAAAGATTTGGTCTGGACTTGGAATTACAGCCTTGTCCGCAATTTGGTGTTTAGACAAATTGCTTGCAACTATAACGGAGAGAGGCCATAGTGAAGAGGCAAAACATTTCATTTTAGAATTCATACACACATTTAAATTTCTTTACTTTTTTTTTATAGAACAATCAATAAATCAATGAAGAAAGACTTGTGGGAAAAAACTACTTTGAAATCACCAAAATAAAAATAAATCACATATAATAAACAAATTATATTTTAGACATTAGAATCCCATTAGACCAATATACATGTAATAAGCATGCTGCCTTACATAGATAGGGTTCTGCATTAAGATCGGAGTCCTTGTCTTCATCAGAATTGGTGGGGGAGACTGTCTTTTCAGAGTCGTCCTCTACCTTCTGCTCTTTGGTGGGAGCAATGGTATCTTTTGAATCATCAATTTTGCTCTGAAAGAATTAGCAAAAAAGAGTTATAAGCCTGGCAAAAACATATCAACTTTACACATTAGCCTTTATTTAAATATAAGATGAAAAACTCAAGGTACTTAAATAGAATGAGAGTGGAACTTAAAGTGCATAAATCCAAATGGTTAAAAAAAAACAAAAAAAAAAAAAAAACAGTATTCCAGCATAAATCCAAATGGTAAAAAAACAGGGTTCCACTCACCACCTCACAGACAGTAACCAGGAGAATAAAAACAATGTAAAATATGAAAATGCAGCAGACATGTTTCGGCTAGGTAAGCCTTCTTCCAGTGCTGATGATCAGTTCAAATGTTCGTCTTTTTAGATCGCCCATCTTCTAAAAATCACCTGGAAGGAGGCTGCTGCATTTTCAATGTTTTAAAGTAGCACTATAGTGTTGGGAACACCAACATGCATACCTAAAGCTATTGTGTCATGCAAACTATTTAGATTAACCTCCCCTCCCATGTGAAATAATTAAAAAAAAATTTTTTAAATCTGCATTTACTTACTAAATGACATACACAAGAGGTGAACTTGGGTAGGAGTGTAAACACTGCTGTATCTCAGAAAAGGTAACCTTTACACTGCTGACCGTGCAGGCTGTATGGCCCCCAAACCCTTGCATTAAAGCGGCACTGTCATGCCGAACTTACCTTTCCTCAATCTCTTCCTCTTCTCCCCCTCTCTCAGGATCTGTTCTTCTTTTCTTCCTGTCTTCTTTAGTTTTCTTTAAAATCATAAGACAAAGTAGGGACTCTTTGCCTTATGGAGGATTCCTCCGCTTGACCAGCTCTGACCAGCGGAGGAGCAAAGTGTGCTTTCCTCTGTGTTCCCGCGATGCTTCCTGTCACTTTACACGAAACCGCCAAATTGCGTTCTTACTAAATGAGAACAGTATGTTCGTTTCTTTTAGAACGCAATTCAGCATTTTATTCGGATCGCAATTTCATTAATAACTAACCTGTAAAATAAAATTAAACTTACCATTCAACGTCTTCTTTTTTCTCAAATCTTCATTTTTCAGCCCCAAAAAAGGCCAAATAAAAAACCAACATAACCGTCGAATTGAAAATAAAATCAAAATCCCGAGCGCAAAAAAATAAAATAAAAAAAAAAGACGAATCAGAAAAAAACAATCCATCTTCACCCATGGAGGGCTCCGCGCAGACTGAGCTCCGCAGGGCGGGGAAGGCTTATAAAGCCTTGCCCCGCCCTGCAATTAGGCTAAGAACACTCTGATTGGTGTGTTTAAGCCAATCAGAGTGCTCTTTGTCATTTTACACAGCGTGGGAAAATTCAAAAGAACTTTCCCACGCTGTGTAACATGACACAGAGCATTGTGATTGGATGGCTTGAAATTGCTCTATGTCATTTTAGGCCCCTCCCCCCCCTCATTATCATTATGGCCCCCACCCGCCACACAGGGGTGGGGACGGGACGGGACAATAGGTCTCCCCCCTTATTTTACTTTAGGGCCCCCTCCCATCATTTAGGGGTGGGGGCCAATAGATTTTACAGTGAGCAGCCACAGGCTGCTCACTGTTTAGTAGACATGCCCCTACCCGCGGTATAGCGAGTAGGGGCATTGGGGAGATTTTAATCTCCCTTGTGCTATTATGGGGGTCATATTGAGTGAGGGAGGACATGGGGGGGTTTAGGAAGTGGTGGGGAGCACTGCTCCCTGCCGCTTCTATCTTTACATATTACAAGGAGGGAGCTGCATGCCGGTAGCTCCCTCCTTGTAATAAACTGAACGAACAAACGAACACTGATACACAGTGTTTGTTTGTTCAGTTGATATTTCTAGTCATTCATTCGTCTGTCTGATGAATGAATAGATGAAATCCCGTTCGCATGTCCAGGTGTTTCACTGGGCATGTGCGGGAATCTCACAGCGCCATCTAGTGTGGGCTGATGACGTGTCCCACAGGGACTTCATCTACCCACACAAAGATGGCTGCGCCCTGAATATAGATCGGGGCAGAAAATAAAGAATAAAAAATAGGTAATGTGGGGGGCTTAGGGGTATTTGGGGGTGACTAGGGTGTCAGATGTAGTGGAGGCCAGAGGGGGGTTAAAAAAACAAAACAGGATTCGGCATGACAGTGCCGCTTTAAGTTGTAACGGTTCTGGTGACTATAGTGTCCCTTTAAAAAGAAAGGGTCTCTTCTCTGATAGCAATATTTTCCTTACTCCACTTATTCATGTAAAAGACCATTACTTCTGCAACACTCCTGCCATCTTCACAAGATACTCCATATATGCCCTGTTTTACTAGCACATGCATACACTGGAACTCCTTCAATGGGCATGATAATATGGGGTCACAAAAATATACCAACTTGTCAAACATTTTGAAAATTAAAATAAAATACACAAATCATTCATTTGTGTGTTGTGAAAATATCTCGCAAGTGTGATGTGCGCTGGCTGCGTGCAATGTGCATGTGTTTGATGTGCGCGGGCTGCGTGCAATGTGCACGTGTTTGATGTGCGCTGGCTGTGTGCAATGTGCATGTGTGTGATTTGCATTAGCTGAGTGCACAGTGCGTATGTGTGTATCTAATGTGTTTGAGATTCCATTTACTATGCATTTGCATATTTTAAAAGTTTAACAACTCACAATATCTGAAGCAGCAACTTTTTCAGAGACCTCTGCAGGTTTAGTGGATTTGTGTGGAAGGACATTTTTATCACTTTCGGGAATGCCATCACTGGAAGAGCTGATTGTGGGTGCTTCAATTTCAGAGCCCGAGTCCACATTTGGCCACATGGAAAGCAAAGATGATGACTTGAGTTCTAGAGAAACAAAACAGCAATGAGAGCAATTACCATGAAACTTTTACTGTATGTAATTTCAATGATTTGATGGCTCTGGTTTCAAGGATCAGAATCTTGGATGCAGATGTAAGCTTTGGCCTATTTACGGTTATGTATAGATTTAAGTTTCCCCAAACAGCACAATTAAAAATTAGAGACACCTGCCCAAGTGTTTTAACACTCCACTGAATGTTTCAATGTGTTACGTTTGTTGATCTGTCACCCTCCATGGTTAATTCTCTCCCAGTGTTTCTACTGGTCTTGTCAAAATGTCTTTAAAGCTCTCCAGTGCTCTCTACCATCAAACAGCAGCCTTGATTCTATGTTACTGTGAAATTATATCAATTATTGGTAGAGGTAAAAATAGCAACAACAGCGCTAAGACTACCAGAAGGCCTAATACTAAAAACAATTACTACTGCCAGTAGTAGCAAATTCCGCTGAATCTGAAAGGATTCTTATCCAGTCAGCGGTCACTCATCTGAGCACACAAATTCAAGCAGCAACAGTACAGTCTTGCTATGGTGGCTGCCCACCAAGCTGAAAGAGGGTAGCAGTGTCATCACACAATGTTTGAAACATGTAAATTATCACACTATGGACTTAAATGATAATTCTGAGCATAACCACTACAGATGCCTAGGAGAATCCTGGTGATGTTCCACATTAATGGGGCAATCCATTTAACAATGGTTCGTTTCTTACATGGGTCCCACAAGCGCTGAACTTTCTCTAATGGTAGCACAGTTGTATATATGGATGCTGCAGAGCTGCAGAATCTGGGTGCTGCTCCTGCCTGTCAGTCATTCATTGGCTTAGAGCATACTCTTTGGTAAGCATTCTGGATGACTGCCCACTTAAAAGATAAGGATGTACTAAATTGTATAATCTATCCAAAATGTTCATTATAAATGTAATATTGCTTGTTTGAGGGCAATCCAATGCACAATGGTCAAATTCATGGGAATAGATTCCACTGATCAATCCCATTAGGAATACTTTAATTTATAAAGGATTTGTAGAGAAAATGCACATTACCTTCAGAGCAAAGAAAATAATTTACCTTTTCCTTTCTGAGCATTTAACAGACAGCAGGCAATGTGATCCGTGCAACTGGCTTGCAAGACCTGAGCACTAGAAACGACAGTGGAGTCCAACTTTTCCCCTTCTATTTCACCTTCACTAGCCAGGTCTGAAGAGTAGAGAGCCAGAGCAGTGAAAAGAAGCCAAGAATAATTGTGGATATAAGGCTGAATAAGTCGCTGACTGTCACTGACTCTGCTTGTAACCGATGGATAAATTGTGATATCGTGGGTGGGCAAATGGCTAGAAAAAAAAAAAAAAGCATCTTTTAATATCACACAATTAACACCATTCATAGCTGTGTTTCAGCTTTCATATTTCACTGCAGTCCACAGGAAAAACTCAGCTTTTATATAGTTGATTTAAGAGTTCAGATTTTAAGTATGCTTCCCTTATAACAGAGGACATAGCGGAAGGGAAAAGTTGTTGGTCGCAATTGCCGAACCATATTGTTCACAACATATCTCAGTGGTCTGTGACAATAATTCAGTAGGAGTAGTTTAGATTTGTCAGTGAATTAACTGAAAGAAGTGCAATCCATAATGATGTTTTTTCCTGTAAGTGCATGTTATTTCTTTTTAAATGTGTATGGGATTGAATAGTCCTATCTTAATTATAGTGCTGTCCAAGGAACCACCACATTTAATAAGTATGGGAGAATAAACTAAAGTGCAGTTAAAAATTAAATTAAAATCCACCCCTGTTAAGTAAAATTCACACATGGACCCTCCAGGCTTGCAGTGGCAAATAACTTTAAAAATTTTAGTAGTGCCAGAATTGAACTTTTGAGTCACAGATGGATATCGCTATCACAATACACACCATACAATGCCGGTGTACTTGACCACGAAATTATAAGAACATTTGAGTCACTTTCTTTTAATTACTACCTAAAGCATGGACTGATGCTATTTGAGACATATCCAGAGTTAAAACATGCTGGTTTTGGCTAGGTATTTGGATAAGAAATATCGACATACCTCTCAGAGTACCTCATGCCAACATAGCATCCATAGCATAGATCAAAGTCATCACATACATTGCAATGGATTCTATAACCTATAATAAGTCCTTGACAATGGTCACAAGCAAATTCCATATTAACCATTTCATGATCATCTTCGTGTCCTTCAGGCTTCACACCACCTGGAGCAGAAACACAAAGTACGGTGTGAATTAATGTACTTAGAATTTGTCTGGTGATATTACATTCCGTGTGGATGACTCTTTTGAACTGCAAGAGCCCCACATAATATTCATTTAATCAGCAAAGCCCATGAACTTTTGTTTTAAAGAGAAATTATTTTTATTATACTGACCATAAGGCACATTACTGTCAAAATTTTTTGCCATGTTTGTAGGCCTGATCATAATGTACATCTTTAAGATCTGCTTGCAGAACGTAGCTAGAATGAGAATTATGAGATCTCCGTTCTACATGTACAGAAATGAGCTGACACACAACTTTAAACACGCAAACAATATTTAATTCTCGGAGCTACAGAGATGATCTGCAGTTAGAGGATTTAAAAAAAAAAAAAGATAAAAAAAACCTTGTACCAATGCTTTATGTTACGGTTAATTAAATCTGATCCACTTCTGGGAAACTCGGAAATTAAATAATGTAAATCCTCAATGAGTAGGTTTAAAATGTATGCACACAAGTGTCCACTATTAGAACTTTATCAGAGAATCACTCCTTACAGTGGAGTAGTAATCTGTGGAATGTTCTTGCTAATTGTTCCACTTGTAAAATGTTACAGTAGCATTGCTCTCTCCATTATATAAAAGGTGATTCACAATCATATAATCCTTTAGGACTACTTTTTTTCTTACTTTTAAGATATGTATGTCAGCAAGTGTGTTTTTACGGAATATGAAAAAGAGCCACTATGCCAGAGCTTTGAAGTTCTATATTCAGTTTTGCATGGAGGTTCCTCATCAGAAAGTTAATGCTTTAACTTTCTGATGAGGAACCTCCATGCAATTTGAAAAATCCTAATTTATATTGTTAGAATGCTATCTACAGTTTTTTTTTTTATAAAAACTAAAAAAAGTCCTAAAATCAGCAAAGAAACTATCATAAATAGCAAGTGAATAATTAATGTAACTAAAAGCAGGTATAACTAAATACAAAAGGGTCAGCTACATACAAACATATGTTAGCGCGGTTTATTTTTAAGAATTGCTTAAAAATTTTTTTTAATAATTCAAGGACACATACCCAGGAAACATGCTTTACAAAGATCCATGTCATTACACTGCAGACATCTGTAGCGGTGCCATGGTGCAATTTTATCACAGCCATCACAAGATATTTCAACATTCAGCAGGTCACAATACCGAGCAATGAACAAGTGCCTCTGGAAAAAAATATAAAGAGGACATCATCAGATAAATTAAAATGTACTTCATTTACAAGGTGATTTAAAGCACATCTCACATTAAATGGGAGTTTTATTTTTTATCATTAACTCCTTAACTGATAAAATGAATGAGTTTCCAGAGTTTAAAGCAAATAAGTCTTCTCAAACCATAAGACGCTGCAAACACCTGGAAGGCTAAAGGTGTCCTAAAATAAAGTTATCATGGTCTGGAATTTATAATATAATAATATAGCCATGTCTATGCTTCGGTTAAAAAAAGTGTTCAAAATAGTGCCCATTGCTAAGTATTAAGGGTATGAAGTCTGAAATACAATGCCTGTCTTGGCTCATTTGCAATTCAAGCTGGAACTCTGGGGTATGTGAGGAAACAAGATTTCTCAAATTTCTAGGCCCAAGCAGGACCTTCAAAGTCCAAATTTTCAACAGTTTGCATGAATTTATTGTTCTTTAATTTATTTGAATTACATCCTGCAGGTTAATGCACTGAGATTTCTTTTTTGTGAGAAAAGGTGGCCATCATGACATCCATCTCATACTTTTACAGAATACATGAAACAACTGTAATATGCAGGTAGTAAAGTAGCGTGTTGCTGCTATATTGTTCTAAAGCTATGTTAAGAATGCTATCCGCCTTGTAGTGAGCTTTATAATAAGCTACTTCCCTCTCATTCTTAACATCAGCCAATTACCTTAATCCAGCGCCAGGCTCCCTCGGCACTGGTGACCTCCCCTCCCACTGCCGATGTCCGCTTCGAATGTGCATGCTCAGCCAGAGCCGTGCGCATTCAAACCGCCCATAGGACCGCCCATAGAAAAGCATTACTCAATGCTCTCCTATGGATGTCTAACGCGAGTTCGATGTGATTTTTGCATTAAGAATCGCGAATCAGGGAGACAGCCACTAAAGACTGGATTAGCCCTCAATGTAAACATAGCCGTTTCTCTGAAACGGCTATGTTTTCAGCTGCAGGGTTAAAACTAGGGGGACCTGGCACCTAGACCACTGCATTGAGCTGAAGTGGTCTGGGTGCCTATAGTGGTCCTTTAACCCCTTAAGGACCAAACTTCTGGAATAAAAGGGAATCATGACATGTCACACGTCATGTGTCCTTAAGGGGTTAATGAATGGTTTAACCCCATAGTTGTGAAGCCAGCTTCAGTTAGCTATGCCTTTTGCAGGAAGCTGAAATATGTACATAACTTGTAAACGACAGATACTATCCATTTGAAAATATTACCTTTCTCCTTACAGCTGGTTCAGCTTGTTCTATCTTATCATACCAAGTTTCAAACATGCCATCCTTGCACTCCTCCAACCACAACAGGTTCTGCCTGTAAACAGCTCGCTCTTCTTCCTCTTCCCACTGACTGCAGTGACAATAGTAAATAAAGGTGTTTTTTTTAACATGTTCTTTACTTTCCATAGTACTCTACAATAAGTATTTTACAGAAATTCAAAGTATACAAAAATATGCTTCTAAATGTAACTTAATTTCAATATTTTCCCTCAAATACACCCATAAATATAGGCATTTTTTTATTCCATATGAATATATGTTTAATTTATACACTTCGATAAGCAATTGATATGAAACAGAGTAAAATCGTATGGTTGGCTCAGAATGGCACAGGTCAAGACATTGTTATATAATTTCAAGGACTTCCAAGAATTATTGGCAGAGCAAACTGTTCCATTTTGCTCCACGCTTACAGAATAAGAGTATAAACATCAAGACATGGTTTCAAAGCATGTGACAAAGCCTTTTAAGGTAGAGAAAACTCCAGAGTTTTGCAAAGAAATTAAGACACTGTGTCAGTATTCAATACTGATACATATTTATTAGATGTTACATTATAGGCATTTATTCAGACAAGTCTAACGTGGATTAGCTAGTGTATGACAATACCAGAGTCATTACAAAGGATGTTATTTTATTATTATTTTTTAAATCTAATAAATTACTTACCGCTAAACCAGCAGCAAGATAATCCATGTGTTGCAGCTCTGCTCCACCCCCTAGAGATCCTCTGTAGAGAGGATCTCTTTTGGGCAAATCTAATGCTTCTCAACTAATACACTACATGCCATCACTAAGCACTGGCAATAGTATGTATGAAACAAAGCCTTCACTTCTGTTTTGCACAAATGCACAAAGCAAATGAAGACAAAAATGTCCCCCAGGTGTCTGATGGACTACATAGATCTTATTCATAAGAATGTTGATTTCTCTTTTATAAATTAAGGGAAAGGGGGCATGCTGTAGTAGCTAAATGTTTTTGAGTGTCCCTTTTAATCTATACTTGAAGAGCCAACACAACTATGAAGCATTTCCATAAGCTTTTGGCCAAAATACATATTATATAGGTTTTTCATATTTTTTATAATAAGTACATGTTTTGCTACATTCAGCATCTTAAAGGAAAACTAGTCTCCTCCACACTAGTTGGATTATTTGGCCCCCTTGCAAGGGTTAAATATTATTTACTTTACATTCCTGTGCATGCTGGTCTTCTAAGGTCGCTCCACCTCATTGGCTGAGAACATGTATGCTGATGATCTCTGCTAATTGAATATTTCCCCACAAGAAAGTATTGCACAAGCGAATTGCTGCACTACACCAATCAAATGCTCTTTATTAGCATCATTTGATTGAGAAAAAGCTATTCCCATCTAAAATATGGCATGACAAGTGTCATGATTGCCACTACGAATTTTGAGTCCAACCCACAAAAACACCACAGGTATCTGTATAGCCAGGTTTTTTGGATTGAAGTTATTTTTTTAATTTTCTTTTCCCGGTATTTATTTTTTAAATCTACGCATTTCATGTTTTTAAATGGATTCAATAGACACCAAAACAACTGTTTAATGAAGCAGTTTTGGTGTATAGATCATGCCCCCGCAGTCCAACTGCTTAATTCTCTGCCATTTAGGAGTTTAATCACTTTTGTTTCTGTTTATGCAGTCCTCCACTGACTGTGACTCACATAGCCCACAGGAAAAATTGTTTCATTTATAATCAGATGTTCACTTGTTTTAAAAGTTTACTCTATAAAATTGAACTTTAATCACACACAGGAAGCACATGCAGGGTCTAAAGGTCTATTAAAAGAGCAGGATATAAGAATTCTAGAATAAACAGAAAGTGCATGACCTCTATGGGAGACCCACTGCATAGGCATGCACATGTGACATTTAATTGTGCAATTACAGTGTCTTCCTACTTAAAGGAACATTATAGCATCAGGAATACAATCTTTATTCCTAACGCTATAATGTCCCTCTCCATATTCCTTTCTAGGTTCCCCCCACACAGTGCCACAATAGTGAACTAAATAAAACAATCTAGGATTCTTTACAGGAAGTCTGCGTAAATAATATGCAGGAGGGGTGTGACTATGGCTTTATGAACAAAGTGATTTAACTAGTAAATGGCAGATAATTAAGCAGTGATACTGCAGGGGTAAGATCTATACACCAAAACTGCTTCATTAAGCTAAAGTGGCTTTGGTGCTTGTTGTGTCCTGTTAAGCTGAATGTTGTAAAAAATCAAATGGGAACATTATCACACAATTATATATACTGTAACTGCTTTGTTAAGGGACAACTGTCAAATTTTCACTACTCATTTTTCAGAAAATACATTTGAATAAAACTTAATGATTTATTTTTAGATTATGTACATTTATTTTTTTGAGAAAATCTCAAAATAAAGTTAAGCTGATCAGCAGTTTGTCAATATGGCTGCTCAGTCAGATAAAAAAAAACAAAAGAAAAGTGAACTTCTCTCTGAAAACAACATACGCATCAAAATGGTAAGTGAAGTTTGTTTACAGTTGTCCTTTAAGGTGCATTTTCTGTAATATATTTTAAACTGACAAGAGAAAAAAAGTGTTGTGTGTCAAAGTCAAATTGAAATTGTTGCCTACCTTACAACACTGTCATGGGTGCTTATATTCTCCTGTGACATAGTTAAGAGAAAATCAGGAAGGCCAATGCTGACAAAGAAGGATAGATCCTGTGGTTCCCAGCTCATGTCCAACATGTGTAAAAGTGCAGTCTGTACACATGACAAAGCAGGAAGCAATGACCTGAAAAAGATGGATGCATACAAAGATTATCATATGGTTACCTGCTCAGAATCAGATCGCATGCAATGCATGTGTCAGTCAATTCACATTTAACCCCTTATATGGGCTAGGGACATGTCTAACCCCGGCTTGTTAAAGGGCTAATTTTTTAAATTTTATTTACAAGACATACCTGTCATTAAGGCTGTTGAAACTTTTTGCAGCGTTAACAAGGAGTGCAACAAGTCTATAGTAGGACTCTCGAACTTCATTGTGTAGACGAACGCCACAGCCTTCCAAGTGTCCAAAATAGCTAAAAAGATTAAGATATATTAGCACTGCCACAGCCCAACATCTGACCAATATCAGAGCAAAATATGAGTGGATATGTGTGTAGATTAAAATATGCTTAGACAAGTGTGGTATATTCATAAATAATATCAAATGAAGCAAAAATGTGTGAGTCTTTCCAAAGCAATGGTTGTCAATGTGATCATAAAAATCAGCTCTAACTATAAAAAAAAAAAAAAAAAAAAGCAGGCATTCCGTACTAGTGTGTGCTCTTTAAGGCCCAAGTTGTGTAGACAGCATTTCGCTTTACTTATAACTAGCATGCATGACCTCTTTGGGAGACGCACTGCATAGGCATGCACATGTGACATTTAATTGTGCAATTACAGCGTTCTTCCTATTTAAAGGAACATTATAGCATCAGGAATACAATCCTGATGCTACTATTTTCTAGGTTCCCCCCCTCCCCCCCACACACACACGGTGCCACAATAGTGAACTGATAAAACAAATGGATTCAATTCTTTATACTGTAAATCTTTCTCAAACTTACTTTGTGAAGTCATTCTGACAGGCAAGCAGCTCTAATAGAAAGAGAACAGAGGAAGGCTGGAAGATGTGAGGCTGTCCTAATGTCCCTAAACACTCCTGGATTATTGTAAGCACTTTGAGAATGCTTTCAGCTTGCGATTTACGCAGGGAAATGACCTGTAAAATGCTATTCAGTACAAGGAAAGAAACAGTTTACATTACAACCCAAGTAAATCTGGTCAATAGAAAAACATTTAACCAAACAAAAAAGCATTTTATTACGTGTAGCTATAACAAAGTCACCAAGGATGGGTCGCTGTTAACTATGATCTCCACTGATTGTTATCGGTTAGTGCTTTTTGCATTTCCCTGGAGAACAACAGTACAGATTGATAAAGTATCTTTTCCCTGTACTAGTAGTCAAGCACCCGAATGTCATCTTATTCTATTCACCTCCTTTTTTAAATCATTTAATTTTGTCCTTTATTTTTAGGAGAAATTTCAGAACAATTTTTTTTTCCTTTAGCAAAACTTGTTAAAGTGATTAAAAAAAAATTCCATGTGCCAAAACTTTCATACAGAAAATTGCTTTAATTGTGCACCACTCATTATTCAACATTTCTACTTAAAACACCTACATTATCTCAATTTTAGATTATAGCTGGCACGTCTACTTTAGGTTCTTTATAAAAAGGATAATTAAATCTCATTTATGCATCAATGAGTGATGTGATCATCTCGAGCTGACATTGCTCATAATACATTTTGCTAAATGAATTTAAGTCTAAAAATAAAAAAAAAAAAGAAGAACCTTTGCCATGTTTACCTTTCATGGGAAATTGTCGTATCTTTTACAAAGTCTAAGATGTTCTTTAGAATGGGATACTTTTCTTTTACAGTTGGCAACACTTTGGATTCCTCCATAGAGCGAAATGAGAGCAGTCTAAGTCTTGCTCTATTAAATGGAGCTTTACGTGTTGGGGTAGGTGGGGGAGATGTTGACTCCTCTACTTTTTCAGAGCTTTTACTTTGCAAAGGTCCCAGTGTTTCTTGGAACCAAAAAGGTTCAGACTCTGGCTTTCTGTGAGAGCCAGCATCAGGCACTTGAAACTTCCCCTGTGCAGGCTGCGGACTATCAGGAGAAGCACATGCAGCTTGAAAATCCGCTTCAACAATAGAACTTTTCCTTCGAGCTTCTCGGCCGTCATATGATGGGTAGCAACAATCGGGTGGCAGCCTGGGTCTTGTGGGTAAAAACTTGAGCAGCAACAGACTCTTCTCAATGCACTGCCTTGCTGCAATCATAAACGGAGGATATTACACTTATTCTCAAACATACCACTGCAGAACTTTCTAAATCTTTATGAAATAATCATGATGACTGTGTTGCAACATCACTGAAATTGCAACATAGTCAAAAGATATCTTATGCATTGTTCCTAAGTTTGAAAAAAGGCATAGCTACCTTCAACAAGTTCTGTCAATTCCCCAGCTGTCACTAGTGCCCTCCTGCGGGATCCTCCATAGAGATCAGTGTTGAACTCTTATGGATTATATGGGCTAAATGCAGACAAAGAGCCAGGAGCTAAACTGGATCCAACGAATGAAGATGGTGGAGGTGGCAACGATGGACAGCTTGAGGTAAGTAAGGCTTCCCCTACACCCCCTGGCCAACACACACCAAGCAACAATATTTGCAAAATTTGCAAAGACCCCAGAAGGAGACAAAAACCTTTATGGTTTAAAAAAAAAAAAAAAAAAAAGCATAATTTACAACCACATTTGATTTAAATAAGGTAATTAAAGTATGTGCCAAATGCTTCAGTTTATGTTTATTCACTGTTAAAAAGGCACTATAATATTTTATTATAGTTGATATAAAAAAACAAGTTAAGATGGAAACTCGTTTTTTATAATCAACTATAATAAAATATTACTTGTTTTATATATAGCTTCTGTATTCCTCATGCTCCATGAGGACAGCCATCTTTAAGTCCACTTGAGTCAAAAGCACAGCTTACCCAACCAAACCCCATGAAGGCAATCAAGAAATGGTGTTTGATCATCAATCCTGACTGCATATACGATCACAGGTCATCTTAACACGCAGTCTTTGATAGTTTCAGGTCTTTAAATTATGCAAGGTCTCAGCAGGTAAGTGATACTTTCAGCCAAAGAGACTACAGACGACTGGGCAATGGTAAAGGTACTGAGATGCACTAAAAGAGTTCATGAATACAGCCACCAAACAATAGTGCACAAGACGACTATATTGCATGCATTTTGCATAGTTTTAGTTTAATTTTTTAAAATAATTATTTCCTAGAAATAAAAATTAACCCCTTAAGTACGGAGCCAATTGTCCACGTTCTGAACCAAAAAAAAACCCTTTAATTTGAGCTATAGGTTTGTTCCACCATAATTTAAGGGTTTCTCTTCAAGTGTCTCCATACATACACACATATATATACACATATATATATATATATATATATATATATATATATATATATATATATATATATATATATATATATATATATATATAAAAAAAAAACTTTTAAAGGAAAGAATTGACTTTCATTTAACACCCTAGAAATATAGCTTGTACATCATTTGGTGTGAAAAAGTAAAAAAATGGGGAGGGGAAAAAATTCCCATTAATGTTCATAATTTTTATTTTATTTTTTACACATAGAAACATAGAATGTGACGACAGATAAGAACTATTCAGCCCATCTAGCCTGCCCAATTTTTTTAAATACTTTCATTAGTCTCTAGCCCTATTTTATAGTTAGGATAGCCTTATGCCTATCCCACGCATGCTTAAACTCCTTTACTGTGTTAACCTTTGCCACTTCAGCTGGATGGCTATTCCATGCATCCACTACCCTCTCAGTAAAGTAATACTTCCTGATATTTTTAAACCTTTGGCCCTCTAATTTAAGACTATGTCCTCTTGTTGTTGTAGTTTTTCTTCTTTTAAATATAGTCTCCTCCTTTACTGTGTTGATTCCCTTTATGTATTTAAAGCGGCACTGTCATGCCGAATTCTGGTTTTTTTTTTTAACCCCTCTCCCGCCTCCACTACATCCAATTGACCCACTAGTCACCCCCAAATGCCCCTAAGCCCCAAGCATTACCTATTTTTTAATCCTTATTTTCTGCCCCGATCTATATTTAGGGCGCCGCAATCTTTGTGTGGGTAGATGAAGTCCCTCAGGGACACGTCATCAGCCCACACTAGGCACACTGTTAGATTCCCGCACATGCCCAGTGAAACACCTGGACATGCGAACGGGAATTTTATTACATGACAGGAGGCTTCCTATTTTGCATTAACTCTCTTTACTAAACTCCACAGCAGTAAAGAAAAACGTAAAGAGTAACATTAAATCACTGAGCAGCATAGTATATATAAGGGTCATGCTGCCTGTACACTTCCTCTTTCTTTACTGCTCCACGCAGACAGGTCAGACTATTTGGCTCCTCCAGAGCCTTTTTTGCTTTATTCTGTATTAGTCTGTTTTATTATTTATTTAATGCCTTTGCCTTTTATTATTTCTGTCTTGTCTGTATTTTGTGATTTATATTGCCTGGCTAGGGCTGTGGGTAGGATCAGGTTTTAGTACTTTTAGTTTTCTCCCTCCCTGCCCCTGTTGGCCCTGGGACTCCCTGGGCTCCCCTCAGGCTCCCCTCCGGTTTTCCTACCTTGGGGTGCCCTCCTGGGCCCCCTACTCGCGACCGGAATTGATTGCGATCTTTTTCGCGCCGGCCGGCGCCTGCCCGCGGCCGGCCCTAAATTTAGTCCCCGGTTTGCGGCCTACACTCGCGGCCGCCATTTTGGATCGCGAATACCGCGAGATTCACGCGGCCATCTTGTTTTTTCGCCTGGATCTCTCTGGGGACTCAGTACTGGCTGTCTTAGCTCCCTTCCACCTGCTTTTGTGCTGGTCTGAAGCCCTAGTGTGAACTCCTGCAGCCTATACTCTGTGACTGTGAGTTTCATCACTGTGAGTGACAGGATTACTTACACTGCAGGCCTATAATCTGTGGCTGTGAATTTCTTCACTGTGAGTACCAGGATTACCTACACTGATAATATACTCTGTGGCTGGGTCAGTCAGGTCAGTGCTGCTGCCTGCTTACTATTGTGACCTGCACTTAAGGGTACCAACCCTGTGCAACCGGGGTGAGCCCCCATTATACGTACTTGTGTACCACGCTGCTTATTGGGAGACTAGCTGTTGCAGTTCTCTCTAACTGGGTGAGCCCCAGTTTTTTTATAAGGTCACCAACTATACCCTGCCGGGGTTTTTATACTGGGTGGAGTGTTACCCACCACTGGTGCCACGTCAACTGACCCTACGCCTATATATTTAAGACCTGGGTGCCCCATTTATACTGTGCCTATCCGTGATTTATATAAGCCTACCCTTACCATGGAAGACTCCCAGAATGTCCCTGTGGACTTCCAAGCAATGATCAATGCAGCTGTCGCTGCTTCAGTGGAGAAGGCACTCTCCAAGGCACGCACGGCAGAAGCGCCCAAACGTAGGCGACCTCGCCAGGACTCAGATTCGGATATGTCCGACTACCGGACCAGGGAGGATTCCCGTCCGAGGAAACGCCATGAGAAAGGCGAACATCAGGCACTAAAACCTCTTAAGGGTAAGGCGCATGCCAAGCGCAAATCTGCCAAGGCTAGTACCCCGACCCCGCGTCAGGATTACTCTTCGGACGAAGAGCAAGGGCCTTCACATACCATGTCAGTACTGGACGAATGGCAGGCTGACGTCTCTGATTCAGACGACGCTTGGGGTTCGGACGAAAAATCTGTCTCTGCCCTCATGAGGGAGACTCTTCTGGGTGCGGCCCAGACAGAGGGTACTGAAGACACTGCGGACGCAGAACACCCTCTTGACTCGGACACCATTTTAGACCCTTCGGGTCAAGCGATGTTTGACCCTCGCAACATCCGCCACCCCAGATCGGGAGACTGGTCACCCCCAGAACACCTCTCCAGGTTTATGCACCTGTGGCTTCGCAAGCCCCTGGAGAAAGAGGTCCGCAACCGGCTCAGAATGCCCACGCCCTTCCCTGCCAGATAAAGTGGCTCACACTCCCGAGTTTGATAAGGTTATGACAACCTTCATGATGCGTAGTGGGAGAGACCCTCGACGAGGGGTAGAGAAAGGCCTATTCGGCGCACAGGATAACCTGCTGGACGCCATCGGCCCTCTGGCCCGTATCATGTACCTGGCAGATGACGCCCTGACCAGAGCCGATTCTTTCTCTGCCGAGGACATCAAGGAATGGGCACATGACGTGCGCGAATGGGCACAACGGTGCTTTTGCTTCATTGGAAATACCAATGTTACGCTCTCTTCTGAGAGACGGAAAGCAGCGTTATTCCGTATTAACGGAAAATTGGCAGAGCTTGGCACTAAGGAGATTGGGCCCCAGGCACAAGGAAAATTGTTCGGTGAACCGTTCAAGGAACTTAAACACGTGAACGTGTTCACTTCACTTAATAAGGCGCAGTCCTCTATGCGCAGAGTCTTCCGGAGCACTACCACCAGAGGAGTTTTTGGAAGGGCTGGCCGGCAACGGGGCCGTGCCGCCAGCCGATTCTGGCCTTCAGGCCCCCGCACTCAACCGACACCTTTCTACCCAACACGAGGGTACAGGCAACAGCCTTTCTCACGAGGCTCGGACAGAGGCCGGGGACCACGCGGACGCGGACGTTCCCACTTTGCTACAGGTAAGCACCCGTATTCCTCCTTTGTTACCTTGCACCCGCCACGCGGGCCGTATTTCCCATTCTTTCCAGAATTGGGCCGCTCTGTCCTCAGACAAGTGGATCCTACAGACGGTACAGGGATATGTCATAGACCTAGTAGGGACTCCCCTTCAGACACAACCTCCTCACCCTATCCACATGTCATCTTCCGACCAATCCCTCGTCAACGCGGAACTACGCGAACTTCGGGACAAAGGGGCTATCCAGCCGACCTACAACGGGGGAGGCTTTTTCAGCAATATTTTTCTGGTTCGGAAGAAGTCGGGAGAATTCCGTCCGGTCATCAACCTACGCGGCCTCAACGCTTATGTGGCGTATCGCCACTTCAAGATGGAGGGCATCCACCTTCTGCGGGACCTCCTACAAAGCAACGACTGGTTCACCAGACTAGATCTAAAAGATGCATACCTGTCGGTCCCAGTGCATCCGGATTGTCGAACCCTCCTACGTTTCCTCTGGCACGGCCGTCCTTGGCAATTCACCTGCCTCCCTTTCGGGCTCAGCTCGGCCCCTTGGTGTTTCACCAAACTTCTGAAGCCGGTGGTGGCCCACCTGAGATCCAGGGGCGTCCGATGCATCATCTACCTGGACGACCTGCTTCTCTTTTGCTCCAACGAGCACAGACTGCACCAACACACTCATCTCGCAGTGACACTGCTGGAATCTCTGGGCTTTGTGGTGAACCGCCAGAAATCTGAATTGACCCCAGCCCAGACGATACAATTCCTGGGTTTCGAGATCGACTCGACTACATGCACTCTAAAGCTTCCAGCCTCGAAGATCTCGTCTATTCGCAAGGAGATTCGCAGAGCACTCCGTCGCGACTCCATCCCTCTCCGCAACCTGGCCAGGATCGTGGGACTCCTCTCCGCCTCCATTCAGGCCATATTCCCGGGTCCCCTCCACTACAGAGCCATGCAACGCCTTAAGGCAATGTACCTACGCCGCAGGCCCACGTACGATCAAATCGTCCCGGTGACGACGGAAGTTCGCGAGGAACTGTCATGGTGGCTGGACAGCAGGCAAGCCTGAAACGGCAGGGCCATATTCGGAGACACCCCAGACTTCATACTGGAGTCAGACGCCAGCTTGTGGGGCTGGGGCGCCACCAGCGGGTCCATATCCACAGGGGGAACATGGACAGCTCAGGAACTCTCCATGCACATAAACTGCCTGGAACTCCTGGCAGGATCCTTCGCGATCCGCAGCCTGGCCCGAGACAGATCCAACTGCTGCATCCTCCTACGCATGGACAATGTCTCCGCAGTCCGATATATCAATCGCCTGGGGGGCGCACGTTCACATCTACTGTCAAACATCACAAAGGACATTTTCAACTATTGCCTACCCTGCAACATCGCTCTCCAGGCCGAATACCTGCCCGGGGAAATCAACCTCACGGCCGACTGGTTCTCTCGCCACTGGAGGGACGTCAGCGATTGGAGACTGAACACGAGGATCTTCAGAGCCCTGGCGACCCAGAGGGGTCCCTTTCACCTGGATCTTTTTGCGTCCCGCAACAACCACCAAACC
>OW240912.1:235822550-235845821 GCA_933207985.1 Pelobates cultripes | reverse complement strand
TGGACCTCCTGGTCTACTTGGTGTATGGAACAGGACGCCGATCCATTTACAGCACCTATTCCCATGATTCTCAATTTCCTTTCATCCTTGTTTTCGTCGGGCCGCTCCTATCGGTCTGTTAACGTTTTTCGCTCCGCGATTTCGGCGGCCCATACCCCCGTAGGGGACCTCCCGGTCGGAAAAGACCCTCTCGTCTGCCGCCTGCTCCGTGGTATGCGGCTCCGCCGCCCCCCAGCTCCCAGGTACTCCCACCTATGGGATGTTGGGCTGGTCCTCCGTTTTTTCAGGGATTGGCTCCCTAATGACCGCCTCTCCTGTGGCAAACCTAGCCACTCGGACTATAACTGGACACTGTGCCTTTAAGGGTTGCCTATAGGTCTGGAGAGAGATGCATTATACCTGTATGTGCCTGCTTCATGTATTCCCTGCATTGCCTGTACCTATCTGTTCCGCCGAATGCAAATGGCGGTTTGTATGGGGATTCCCGTTCGTTTCGCGAACGGCACTTTGGAAGGCCGTTCGTGAAACGAATGCGATACCCCCTAATAGCCCACACACTTAGAGGCGTGTGGCGCTAGTTAACCGATTGCAACATTGTTGCAATGGGTTATTAGAGGCTCTCCTGGGTGGCCGTCGTTCGACTACCGACCATGCGGCGGGCGGCCATCTTGGATCCCTGGTTCGTCAGCGGGTCCGTGTCGTCGAACGCATAGCATTCCCAACAGTCATTCGACGGCACGAACACCGTTAAGCCTCCAGGACGTTCGGGAGTTTCAGGACCAGGTTCATTAAAGACCATCGGTTCTTTTCATGTGTTTTTAAAGAAAGGTGTTTTCTGTGCGGCGTTCGGTTATTTTAGCTGGGATCTGAGCGGCAATCTCACGAATGATGCGCCCAGACCCCAGCTATCTACCGAACGTCCATTCGTGTAAATCCACTGTATATTGTACCAGCTGTAGATTTTTGTGTGAATTGCCGGTTCTGCTGCACGAGGGGATAATCCCCTTAACGGTGCATTCTGGGAGGATGATCCCTCTCGTGCAGCGGTGCCTGATGGGAGAAATAGGTAGTACTGTAAGTCCCCCATGTAGTCCCCTCCTGTACAGCCCCTGTAATGTCTGTTTGGAAACCCCTTGCATGGGGAATTGCATAAATACTGTGACCTGTGATTAAAACCTCAGTTGACTCCCAGCCTATGTGTCGTCTAGTTCTTGGGAAGGAAGGGTTACTACAGTGCTGTCTGGATTATTGTATGCTGATTCCCTGGATTATTTTATGTTGTTCCTGTTACCCAGCGGAGATATCGTGGATTATACTACCTCTCCGCTACAATTGGTGGCAAGCGACGGGATTGAATTTACACAGCAAAGCAACGTTCGGCAGATTTTTAAACGAATCAAGGAACCAGCATTCGGGAATCAGCGCATTCGAATAAACCTCACGAACAGCAGGTGAATGGGAACAGACTACACCCTGCTAAAACGGAGCACATTAAAGGAGCTGCTGGAAGCAAGAGGAGCAATCGCCAGTAACAAGGCAAAGGCTGTCCTAATAACGGAGCTCATGGAAGGAGACAGAGCCGCAGCTGCTGCAGCACCTCAAATGGAGGGACAAAACAACGAATTTACAGCGGAATTCCGAGCACGACTGGCGTTATTTCCTGAACCACCATCTACAGAAATGTTTAACCGGCTGTTCGCCGATGTACAGGAGTACATTATGGCTAGGGGACCGCCAGGAAACCAGCAAGCCAGAGAAAGAGCCGCAACGCCAGTCCATAGTTTCCCACGGAAAACCAAAATCCCATATCAAGCCTTCAAAAGCTATGTGGAGACAGAGGGTGGCGTTGACGACTATTTACAAGATTTCGAGAGACTGTGTTTGCTGCACGAGATTAATGATGCAGACCGAGTACCCCTACTAGCGGGGAGATTATCTGGGCGAGCCGCCGAAGCGTACCGGGCAGTACCAGACGAGGATAGTAGAGACTACGCTAAAGTAAAACGGGCCATCCTAGCCCGGTATGCCATCACCTCAGAGGCATACCGAAAGAAGTTTCGGGACATTAAAAAAACCCAGTAAGGACACCCATGTGGAGTGGGCGCACCAGCTACAACGAGCTGCCAAAGGGTGGCTGGAGGCCGCCCAAGTTGATACATTGGAGGGTCTGTTCCAGCTAATGGTACTGGAACAATTCTTCAATGGCGTCCCGACCTACCTACAAAACTGGATCCAGGACAGAAAGCCACACACCCTGCAGGAAGCGGCTAATATGGCAGACGATTTCCAGGACAATCGGAGAGATCAACCCATACCAACCCGAGCCACCATCCCCCCTACAACGGCCAGCCCTCCAGGGGGCCCCGCAACGTACCAGCGACCAGGGGTAAATCAGAATTCCTACCCCCCCAGATATTCAGCACGTCCACCAATCCGGTGCCATACCTGCAACCAACAGGGGCACATCCAGAGAGACTTCCCACGGAACCGGCCTCGACCCAGCTGGAATAACGCCGCCCCAAGCAACCGTGCCGCAGTCCACTGTCTACAGGCCGAATCCGACCAAAATCTGGAGTTGGGGACGACCCGGGAGGAACCTCTCGGTACTCTACACGAGGTGAACCCTATCCAGGCCGCCTCCGATAACCGCCAAGGGCACCGCCAGGAAGTACACATGGAAGGGAGGAAAGTACAAGGACTTCGTGAATCGGGAGCCACCCTAACTCTAGTACGCAGTCATCTGGTACCAAAGCCCAAGCTCACGGGGGACTGTGTGGCTGTGCGGGTGGCTGGGGGAGCCATTTACAAAGTACCCGCGGCCAAGGTGCACTTGAATTGGGGAGCGGGGCACGGGAATGTATATGTGGGGATGATGCAAGACTTGCCAGCGGATGTGATTTTGGGCAACGATTTGGGGGAGCTGACTTCGGCTTTTGTTCCCCAGCCCACCGTACAAGAAGCATACCCGGTTGTGACCCGGCAACAGGCCCGCACCATTGCACCATTCGAACACTCTGAGGCTCAGGTAAGCAATGACCCTCCCCTACCTCCTACCCTGCCCTGGGCCAATTCCCTAGAGTTCGGGGCCGAAGTAGCCCTAGATCCTTCGTTACAAGTGTACAAAGACCGCATGGATAAAAATCAAGCTGGGTTAGAAGGGGAAAGATATATCTGGGACAAGGGGCTACTATATCGGCACGCAGAGAAGGTAGTGTCCGGGTCAATACCATTGCCCATTAAACAGCTAATAGTGCCTCGAAAATATAGGTTAGAGCTGTTACGCATAGCCCATGATATCCCCCTGTCTGGACACCTAGGCATCAGTCGGACCAAGCACAGGCTGACCCAAAATTTCTTTTGGCCAGGTATTTCCCAGGATATTAAGCGGTATTGTCAGACCTGCGATACCTGCCAAAGGGTAGGCAAGAGGGGGGACAGATACAAAGCCCGACTACGGTCTCTGCCCATCATTGAAGAACCATTCAGTAGGGTGGCAGTAGACATTATAGGTCCCCTCGCAAAACCCAGCCCCTCCGGCAAGAAGTATGTCCTAACTGTGGTGGACTACGCCACCCGGTACCCCGAGGCAGTGGCCCTAACGAACGTACACGCAGAAACGGTAGCCGAGGCCCTGATGAGGATATTCACCCGGGTAGGATTTCCCCGGGAGATTATCTCCGATAGAGGCACCCAGTTTACTGCGGAAGTGACCCATCAGCTCTGGAAAATATGTGGGATACAACAAATCCTCAACTCCCCATATCACCCCCAGTCCAATGGGCTCTGTGAACGATTTAATGGAACCCTGAAACAAATGATCCGCACGTTCATGGACACCCAAAAGGACTGGGAGCGGTTCTTACCCCACCTACTGTTCGCGTATCGAGAAGTGCCACAAGAATCCACCGGATTCTCTCCGTTCGAATTATTATTCGGGAGGAGAGTGAGGGGACCCCTGGACTTGATACGGGAACACTGGGAGGGAGACGAAACCGTTAATGGCACCCCTATCTTACCATATGTGCTCGAGTTCCGGGAACGCCTGGAGAGGCTAACCCAGACCGTCCGAGACAATCTCCAGGTAGCGCAACAACGACAGTGCCGATGGTATGATAAGGGAGCCAGGGACCGCAGCTTTCAGGTGGGGCAGAAAGTCTTAATCCTGCGACCCGTCCACAAAGATAAGCTGCAGGCTTCCTGGCAGGGCCCATACAAGGTGGTGGAACAGATCTGTGACACCACCTATGTGATCGGCCCGGTTACCGGCGTGGGAGGCAAACGCATGCTCCATGTGAACATGCTCAAGCCATACCACGAACGGACGGAGGAAGTCACCGCAATCTGTGCCCCTGCCACGGAAGATTTTGATAACCTACCCCTACCCGATCTCCTAGACCAAGAGGGCCAGAGCGGAGATCTGGGAGAGGTACAGTTAGGAGAAAGATTAAATACCCAAGAACGGGCCCAGGTACAAAGGTTGCTTCAGGAAAAGAAGGCCACGTTTTCCAATTTACCCGGCTATACCCCGTTGGCTACCCATAAGGTAGAAACGTTAGATTCGACCCCCTTGCGCCAACCCCCCTACCGCACTCCAGAAGCAGTCAAGGAGAATATGCGCAAGGAAATTGAGGAGATGATTCAGCTAGGAGTAATAGAGCACTCGGACAGCCCCTGGGCCTCCCCGGTAGTACTGGTGCCGAAACGGGACGGGACGACCCGTTTCTGCGTAGACTACCGACGGCTCAACGATAAAACGACCTCTGACGCATATCCCATGCCCCGAATAGACGAACTCCTCGATAAGATGGCCAGGGGTCAATACCTAACCACTATAGACTTGTGCAAAGGGTACTGGCAGATTCCCTTAGCGGACGACGCCATCCCTAAGTCGGCTTTTGTCACCCCGTTTGGCCTGTATCAGTTTAAGGTCATGCCATTTGGGATGAAAAACGCTCCAGCTACCTTCCAGAGAATGGTGGACAGACTGTTAGATGGGTTCCAGGAGTATGCCTGCGCGTATCTAGATGATATCGCCATATTCAGCCACTCCTGGCACGAACATCTGGTTCACATAGGAGCCATCCTAGACCGAATCCGAGAGGCCGGACTGACCCTAAAACCCAGCAAATGCCATATCGGTATGGCGGAAGTCCAGTATCTGGGACACCGGGTAGGGAGTGGGCAACAGAAACCCGAACCTGCTAAAATAGAGGCAGTCGCCCAATGGCCTACCCCTCGCACCAAGACCCAAGTGCTCGCCTTTTTAGGGACCGCCGGGTATTACCGGAAGTTTGTGGCCAACTATAGCGCCCTCGCCAAACCCCTCACAGACCTGACCCGCAAGAACCTCCCTAAATTAGTAGTCTGGGCCCCAGAGTGTGAGCAGGCGTTCCAACAGCTCAAGACGGCGCTGGTTAATTCTCCTGTACTTTCTGCTCCTGATCCAACTAAACGCTTTCTCGTCCACACAGACGCTTCTATGTTTGGATTGGGAGCAGTACTGAGCCAAGTTGGACCCGATGGCGGCGAGCACCCCGTAGCTTACCTAAGCCAAAAACTTTTACCCAGGGAAGTAAGCTACGCCGCCATTGAAAAAGAGTGCCTGGCTGTGGTGTGGGCCCTCAAGAAGTTGCAACCCTACTTATACGGGCAACCCTTCACTTTACTCACGGATCACAACCCGTTGGTGTGGCTGAACAGGGTGTCCGGAGACAATGCCAGGCTGCTGCGCTGGAGTTTGGCGCTGCAGCCTTTTGACTTTACTATCCACTACCGACCTGGGAAGCAGAATGGCAACGCCGACGGGTTGTCCAGACAAACAGACTTGGAGCCATGATTCGTGAGTACTCCTCCGGACATCCCCAAGCCGATCCGTTGGGATCAGACTGTGTATGCCGGCTTGGTTCTGGGGGAGCATTGTGGCAAACCTAGCCACTCGGACTATAACTGGACACTATGCCTTTAAGGGTTGCCTATAGGTCTGGAGAGAGATGCATTGTACCTGTATGTGCCTGCTTCATGTATTCCCTGCATTGCCTGTACCTATCTGTTCCGCCGAATGCAAATGGCGGTTTGTATGGGGATTCCCGTTCGTTTCCGAACCACTAGGGCCGTTCGTGAAACGAATAGCCCACACACTTAGAGGCGTGTGGCGCTAGTTAACCGATTGCAACATTGTTGCAATCGGTTATTAGAGGCTCTCCTGGGTGGCCGTCGTTCGACTACCGACCATGCGGCGGGCGGCCATCTTGGATCCCTGGTTCGTCAGCTTGTCCGTGTCGTCGAACGCATAGCATTCCCAACAGTCATTCGACGGCACGAACACCGTTAAGCCTCCAGGACGTTCGGGAGTTTCAGGACCAGGTTCATTAAAGACAATCGGTTCTTTTCATGTGTTTTTAAAGAAAGGTGTTTTCTGTGCGGCGTTCGGTTATTTTAGCTGGGATCTGAGCGGCAATCTCACGAATGATGCGCCCAGACCCCAGCTATCTACCGAACGTCCATTCGTGTAAATCCACCGTATATTGTACCAAAGGTGGATTTTTGTGTGAATTGCCGGTTCTGCTGCACGAGGGGATAATCCCCTTAACGGTGCATTCTGGGAGGGTGATCCCTCTCGTGCAGCGGTGCCTGATGGGAGAAATATGTAGTACAGTAAGTCCCCCATGTAGTCCCCTCCTGTACAACCCCTGTAATGTCTGTTTGGAAACCCCTTGCATGGGGAATTGCATAAATACTGTGACCTGTGATTAAAACCTCAGTTGACTCCCAGCCTATGTGTCGTCTAGTTCTTGGGAAGGAAGGGTTACTACAGTGCTGTTTGGATTATTATATGCTGATTCCCTGGATTATCCTTTGTTGTTCCTGTTACCCAGCGGAGATTTCGTGGATCATACTGCCTCTCCGCTACATCTCCCTACGCCAATTGTCAGCCAAGTGCGCTTTTTTGCTCTGTCTCGTGTCCTTTCGACGGGTATCAGACGTTCGAGCCTTCGACGTTGACGCCTTTGAGATTGCCCCGGAGGGGGTCACTTTCCACGTTTCCCGTCGCACTAAGTCAGGTTCGACCTCGGTATTCTACCCCTTTTTCCCAGACGACCCGCAACTCTGCGTCGTGTCCACCCTGCGCAGATACGTTTCGGTTACCTCCTCGCTCCGGAACTCGGTGTCGGGCCAACTCCTATGGCCAACCGCCCCCACGCGCCGGTCTCGGTCACCACACTGGCCCGGTGGATTCGATGGATCCTCTCCCTCGCCGGTATAGACCCTACTTTCGGCGCCCACTCCGTTCGAGGGGCGGCGGCCTCTTCAGCTTTCCTAGCGGGGGCATCACTGTCAGACATCCTCCGAGCGGCGGATTGGTCTCGGGAATCCACTTTCCGTACCTTTTATTTTCGCACTCCCCCTTCTGCTGGGACATCTCTCCTTCAGCGTTAAAATTGCAAAATAGGAAGCCTCCTGTCATGTAATAAAATTGAACATTATGCTAGCTTTAGTGTACTAATAATCTTAATTTTAATAAGGACAGGAGGCGAGTATTTTCCCTCCCTTTTGTTCCCTACCCTGACTCCTCGGGGGAGTGGATCTCAAGGTGACGGACTTTTGTTTTGGCTTGTCAGTGCTTGCTACTTTCCTTGGGGTGCACGCAGTTCTATCCCGTCTCTCATCCCAGAACTAGGTCTTTGACAACCAGGTTACGTTGCACCACATATTACACATAACACGTAATTACCTTACATTACACACACTACTGTGTATATCACCACTTAGTTTAACACACTCTGATATGGCTCTCATGCGTGACCAGTTACGGTTCAGTACCTAACCTATTTCATACTCTTCTTTCAGTGTAATCCTCTTCAGGACCCCCACTGGTTGTTGGTTTGGTTACCCTCACGACTCCGCCTATGAGGATAAAGGCTTCGTTTCGTCTTCTCCCGACCTCGTTTACCAGGAGTCTCATCAGGTTCTGCTCACCAGAGACCGTTGTTGATTGTTTCGTTGGTTCTATCGTTTCGAGATCAGTCTGGACTTGGATGTCGCTTCAAGAAAGAGGAAGTGTACAGGCAGCATGACCCTTATATATACTATGCTGCTCAGTGATTTAATGTTACGTTTTTCTTTACTGCTGTGGAGTTTAGTAAAGAGAGGTAATGCAAAATACTTGCCTCCTGTCCTTATTAAAATTAAGATTATTAGTACACTAAAGCTAGCATAATCTTCAATTTCATCTATTCATTCAATTCATCAGACAGACGAATGAGTGAATAGAAATATCAGCCAAACAAACTAACACAATGTATCAGTGTTAGTTTGTTCGTGCAGGTTATTACAAGGAGGGAGCTACCGGCACGCAGCTCCCTCCTTGTAATATGTAACTATAGAAGCGGCAGGGAGCAGTGCTCCCCACCACTTCATAATCCCCCCCAGGTCCCCCTCTCACTCTATGGGGGTCAATATGACCCCCATAATAGCACAAGGGAGATTAAAATCTCCCAAAGCCAGAGTGTTCTTTAAGCCAGAGTGTTCTTTGTCATTTTACACAGCGTGGGAAAATTCAAAAGAACTTTCCCACGCTGTGTAAAATGACAAAGAGCACTCTGATTGGCTTAACCCCACCAATCAGAGTGTTCTTAGCCTAATTGCAGGGCGGGGCAAGGCTTTATAAGGCTCAGTCTGCGCGGAGCCTCCATGGGTGAAGATGGATTATTTTTTTGCGCTCGGGATTTTTATTTTATTTTCAATTCGACGGTTATGATGGTTTTTTTATTTGGCCTTTTTTGGGGCTGAAAAAAGATGATTTGAGAAAAAAGAAGACGTCGAATGGTAAGTTTAATTTTATTTTACAGGTTAGTTATTTTATCCCCCCCCTCACTTTTTTAGGGTGAGAGGGGTAGGTAGGGCCTTTTTTTTTTGGGTGGGGGGTGGGTGACTAGGGGCTTGGGGACCCTAGTGCACCTTGGGGGTATTGACTTAGGGCCCCACCGCCCCAGAGGTGGGGGGGAGAGGTCCCCCATTCTCGTATGGCCCCACCCCCAGGTAATGGGAGGACAGTAGGTCTCCCTCATTATCTTCATGGCCCCCACCAGGTAGGGGCCGGGGGGGGCAGTAGGTCCCCCCCTTCTCATTATGGCCCCCACCCGCCGCCCAGGGGTGGGGGAGGACAATAGATCCCCCCCCCTTATTATCTTCATAGCCCCCACCCGCCGCCCAGGGGTGGGGGCAGTGGGGGGGCAGTAGGTCCCCCCCATTCTCATTATGGCCCCCACCCGCCGCCCAGGGGTGGGGGCCGGGGGGGCAGTAGGTCCCCCCCTCATTCTCATTATGGCCCCCACCCGCCGCCCAGGGGTGGGGGCCGGGGGGGGCAGTAGGTCCCCCCCCCTCATTCTCACTATGGCCCCCACCCGCCGCCCAGGGGTGGGGGCCGGGGCAGTAGGTCCTCATTATTGCCCCCACCACCAGGGGCAGGGGAGTAGGTATTAGGTTCCCCCCTTATTTTATTTTAGGCCCCCACCCGCGTTTAGGGTGGGGCCATAGTTTTTGGTTTTTTACAGTGAGCAGCCATCAGTGCCGCCCCTACTCGCAGTATAGCGAGTAGGGGCATTTAATTTACTAATACTAAGTAACCTTTACTTAGTATTAGTAAATGTGGCTGAAAGACCAATTTAGGTCTTTCAGCCTTTTAGTAGATAACTCCCTGATACCGTGGGAATTAGGGCGTTATCTACTAAGCGGCTGCAAGATGCAGCCACAGGAATGAATAGGATCGGAGTTTCATTCATTCGAATGAAATTCCGATCCGAATAAAGTGCCGAATTGCGTTCTAAAAGAAACGAACATACTGTTCTCATTCAGTTAGAACGCAATTCCGGCAGTTTCATGTAAAATGACAGGAAGCATTGTGGGAACACTGAGGAAAGCTAGGGATCATGGGAAAATTGCTCTGACCAGCGGAAATGAAGCACACTTTTCTCCTCCGCTGGTCAGAGCTGGTCAAGCGGAGGAATCCTCCATAAGGCAAAGAGTCCCTACTTTGTCTTATGATTTTAAAGAAAACTAAAGAAGACAGGAAGAAAAGAATAACAGATCCTGAGAGAGGGGGAGAAGAGGAAGAGATTGGGGAAAGGTAAGTTCGGCATGACAGTGCCGCTTTAAATGTTTCTATCATATCCCCCCTGTCTCTCCTTTCCTCCAAGCTATACATGTTAAGATCCTTTAACCTTTCCTTGTAGCTTTTATCATGTAATCCATAAACCAGATTAGCAGCCCTTCTCTGAATTTTCTCTAAAGAATCAATATCCTTCTGAAGATACAGTCTCCAGTACTGCGTACAATACTCCAAGTGAGGTCTCACCCATGTTCTGTACGATGGCATGAGCACTTCCCTCTTTCTACTGCTAATGACTCTTCCTATACAACCAAGCATTATGTTAGCAATTCATGCTGCTCTATTACATGGTCTGCCTACCTTTAAGTTATCAGAAAAAATTACCCCTAAATCCCTTTCCTCAGATGTTGAGGTTACGACTCTATCAAATATTCTGTACTTTGGCCCTTGCATTTTTACGTACAAGATGCATTATCTTACACTTATCCACATTAAATGTCAGTTGCCACAGCTCTGACCGTTTTTCTAGTTTACCTAAATCATTTGCCATTTGGCTTATCCCTCCTGGAACATTAACCCTGTTGCATACATTAATATCACCAGCAAAAAGACATACCTTACCATCAAGACCTTCTGCAATATCAGTAATAAAAATATTAAAGAGAATGGGTCCAAGTACAGATCATTGAGGTACTCCACTGGTAACAAGACCATGCTTTAAATATACTCCATTGACTACAACCCTCTGTTGCCTGTCACTCAGCCACTGCCTTACCCATTCAACAATATTGGAATCCAAACTTAAAGATTGCAGTTTATTGTGCAACAGTGTCAAAAGCCTTCCTGAAATCTAGGTAAGCAATGTTCTACTGCACCACCCTGATCTATTATTTTAGTTACCCAATCAAAAAAATCAATAAGATTAGTTTGGCATGATCTCCCTGAAGTAAACCCATGTTGTCTCTGATCTTGAAATCCATGTGATTTTAGATGTTCAACAATCCTATCCTTTAACATGATTTCCATTACTTTCCCCACTCCTAAAGTAAGGCTTACTGGCCTATAGTTGCCTGGCTCCTCCCTACTACCTTTCTTGTGAATGGGCACAACATTTGCTAATTTCCAATCTTCTGGGACTATTCCTGTTAACAATGATTGGTTAAATAAATCTGTTAATGGTTTTGCCATTACACCACTAAGCTCTTTTAATAACTTTCGGTGTATTCCATCAGGTCCCGTTTACTTTTTTGTATTTACTTTTTTACTTTTGACAGTTGAAATAGAACCTCTTCCTCTGTAAACTCACATGTAACAAATGACTTATTTGTCCTTTTTCCTAATGGAGGCCCCTTTCCTTCATTTTTATCTGTAAATACTGAACAAAAATATTAATTGAGGCAGTCAGCTAGACCTTTATCCTCTACTAAATACCTTCCTTTTGTTTTTAATATAACTAATCCTTGTTTTACTTCCCTTTTCTCATTTATGAATTAAAAAAATTCTGACTGCTATTTTCTCTTCTGTGCGAGATTTGGAAGCTCTTAAAACTTGCTTAGCCTCTTTTTCCCTAATCCTACAGATCTGTCTAACTACCTCACTCTTTTTTTTTTTAATTTTTTTATAATTACTAAAAGCTATATGCAATTATATTTTGCTCCTCTTATAACCTATTGTTACTTGCCTTACATATTATTCTTTCCTCTCACACCACTCAACCAGGAGCCTCCCAGGATTACCTCTTCAGTTAAACTAGTAGATGTGATCTTGTTTTTACTATAATGTAACCAATACTCCATAAAGTAAGCCTGCCACAGTTATGGTTCTGCCTGCCTACTAGATTAACTGGCTAGATACTAATTTTGTATATTTTAATTTCTTTTGTTTTCTCACATAACTCATCTGGCTATACTTTGTTTTAGCAGGTTTACTTAACAAAAAATTGTGCCATTATTGAATGCCATGATATAGTTTACTCTGTATTTTTCATTTGCTTGTACCTGCTGTTGTGGAAACAGAAGCTTGTTTGTAACTAAGCACTTAAAAAATATATAAATAAATAAAAAACAGATCCACACCTGTCCTGACTGTTAAATGCCCAATATGTTTAGGATTTAAATGAATGTTTGACAATTAATGCTAAAGCTATACCAACCCCCACACCAACGCTATACCAACCATAACCCTTAACCAATGCTTACATTAACTGTACACCTACCCTAGCCTTAAATTCAACTCTACACTATATTTAACCCTAAACCAGCATTAACCCATACCTTACACAAACCCTAAAGCCAGCACTACACCCATTGCAAAATAAAGTGTAACCCTACTCTACTCTTACCCTAACACTAAGGTAACCCACTGCATATATCAAGTCTGATATTAAAAATGGGTTTTACTGTATCTAACTATTTAACCCAGTACACTGTGGTATGTTGCCACCATCTACTGGCTGTTTTCAGAATTACACAGTGTATATAATACACAACAAATGGTGCTGTGAAATTTGCAAAGCCCAACACTGGTCCATATCTGTTAGGGACACAAATCTACCTGCACCTCATAAAAACCAGGGTTGAGCGCAAGCGTACTTGGCCGTGTATTAAGAGTTAAATGGCTCTGTGCAGTACTGACTTCAAGGACTGCACAGAACTCATTGGTTAGTCTGGAGCAACTAAAAATGGCCCTATGTGACTAACAGTGAGTCTAAGGTAACTATGGCTACCCAAGGTTAGCGATGCACACAGGGATTTAACCCTGCTCACACTGCAATCTAGTATGCATTTAAATGGTGCAGACAAGAAGTGTGGGGCCATTAAAAAATCAATGGGGCCCCAGGTATCAATATCTGGTGTTAGTGGTATGAACAAGGATTTAACACTGCTCACAGCTCGATTACCTTAATAGGCATATAAATGCCTATTTAAAGAGCTGCTTTTAGTACAGCTAATCTTAACGTAATCTAAAAATGCCTTCAGCAATGGGGAGCCCCAGGTATCTCAATACATGACATTTTAACCTAAACAAAAAGCCTCCATGATTTAGGACATGCAGGGTGCCGCCAGTAATTCACTGCTACCTTCTATAAGCAACTAATTTTTATATGGAACGGATTTACTAGATCACTACATCACATAATCTTCTCTTCACTTGGGTCATACTAACTTCAGATTGTGTCAGTGAATGTCTCTTAAAATCTGTATATACATTTGACCTACCACAGAAATTAAAACATCGTGCAAATCTTCGCACAATCATTTCACTTGGTAAAATGTTGTTTAAAACTACAAGTGTCTGTTTTAGCTTCAATGTTGATTCTAGAGAAGTGGTTAAAAATCCTTAAGTCAGGACCCTAAAATACCATTATAGTGGGTCCCTGAAGGTTTGAGTAGGCAAATCATATTCAACTGCCCCAATAAACTAGCTACTGTAGAGCTCCTGTCAAAACCTGTTCAACAGAACCTTGTCTTATATTGGGAAGAGTATATTGAATTACTTCAGTCACATAACAGATTGCAAATGGATAACGAGTCCCCTGAGGTATTCATAAAATTGAAGAATGAGGTTCTAACTTAATGCCATGTGCGGAGTATGTGTCCCTGCCAAAAATGCTCTAGAGGGAACACTGTTCAACACAACTCAAATACTGAACAGAAATGTAAAGTGAAACTTTCTGGACAGTCAAATATTTTCTTTGTTGGCTTCCATATTTCTGTTAGACACATATTAGTAGAGCAGGTGAGCAGCATTATAATATTCTTTTTCACTGCTCTGTTCAAACACTCACCCAACATCTCTGGGTTTATTTCCACTACTTCCACGCTAGGCTTCTCATTTCCACTGGTATGAAGGGATTTCTGTTTCATTTCTAGCTGCAAAGAACACACTGTTTTGGTACATACTACATTGTATAGATAACAAAGCTAATACTTAACTAAAAAGTATTTACTGCTAAACACTTTTTTTTTTAATCCCAACAAACTGGAACATGGGAAATAAAAACATTAAAAAAAAAAAAAAAATGTAAGGTAAGGGCAGTACTTCATTTACTATAGTGTACTAGAGGAGCTAGAATTACTGTTACCTAATAAAGAAAACAGAATGAAGTGTATCTAAATCATGATACAAGATGTAAGTATCAACAGAATTCCAGATAGCCACCAAATAGCCTACTAAAGAGGCCAGATAAAGCCACTAAAAACAAAAAATAATAAAAGTTTATTGTACAAAAATAAATATAAAACCCAAACAAGTGCTACCATATACACACCCAAAAATGATAAATTAAAATGATTACTAGACAGGTCTATAAAGAAAAATAGATCGTCTAAATCAAGGTAAAACAACAAAATATGTTGTAACAGATCAAAAAATGAAAACCATTCCTGTCAGTTATATCTGGTCATAGGCCAGGCTAGAAGAGCAGAATGCCAGTCACATAGATCGGTAAATATATTGGATCTGGCACTTTAAATCTCCATAATGAAATAATGTACCATATATGTCTTATTAAAGGTATAAGTCAATATGGAGAGTCAATTATCCGCAGTGATAAATAATGAACCAAACTAAAAAAGTCGGTCTAATAATAGGTAGATCGATTATAAGGTCTGTCTCATTGGATGAAATACTAATGGACAGAGTGGATCTTCTAAATAGCTAAACACAAGCTAATATTAGTAGATATTAAATGTCACAACACAGAAAAAAATAAGGTAATTGAATCGATATTAGACTAATATGATAACGAATTTAGAGTAATGGAGCGATAGAAGTCTTAGTGATAGTCATGTAAACTAATTATTGATTAGTTTTCATTTAAATAGATTAATTCCAATTATGACTTATTCCATATCTGTAGCATAAAGTGATCCATCCATTTAGCCAAGTCTTTATTAAAGGAACTTTTTGAACATGTTCTCTTTTCTTTTCTCTCTGTTATATTTATGATCAATAGGAGTTACCATGTTTTATTTGATTGATCATTTTCTACCATGTACTATTCCCTATGGCATCAAACCAAGGGATTATACTTACATCATTTGACCATTACTTGGTATGATGTCTATGTATAATAATTCGTTAGAATGTTAATCTGATTATCTTTAGATCTAATTATGGGTGGCTTATTTTCACCCATTTTTGATCTCCCAAATATATTTAGTTACTATTATACACAAATCTGTCCTTATCATAAACTGTTTATAGCAATTCTAGTTGGTAATATATATTACCTAGTGTGGTATGCTTTAACTTGACCCTTAATGGGTTAATCATCGTATCATTCCGGTTTCGGCAATGTCCCCCCGTCACGTCATTCTATCCAACCAATTAAGAATTGCCGGTTCGGACCAATCAGGTGATTTCTTTGTACTTTTAAACCCGGTGCTAACACACCTCTCGTTTCCTCTCTGACGAGCTAGGTGTAGCGAAACGCGCGCGTCAGAGGACTGGGGAGTGCTGCACGTGTTGGACTCTTCGTGCAGCACACTGACTGGCGACCGCGCTGTTTACCTCTTATATTTATTTATTCCCTATAATTTCATTTACCACATTTAATTTCTGCAGATCCTATTATTTCTTAGACGTACTTATTCATACTTATTCATAGGACATCTGGGGGGTTGGAGCTAGGTGCCCTCGAAGGCACGGGATTCATATACATATTCACAGAGGGGACTTCTCACATCTTTTGCTGATAACTCTCTATTTTCTGTGTGCTACCTAATTGATACTTTGTAGCACCTCTTATTATAACCTTTTTCTCATGTATTTCTCTCCCTTATTATGTTCCCCCCAGACATATCTGTATGACTTTCTCACTGTCAGTTTAGTCTATACGTGCTGGATGTATCCACTGATATATTGTTCATCCAGCTGATTAGCAGAATTTTTTCATGCAGGCTATCGCTCCATTACTCTAAATTCGTTATCATATTAGTCTAATATCGATTCAATTACCTTATTTTTTTCTGTGTTGTGACATTTAATATCTACTAATATTAGCTTGTGTTTAGCTATTTAGAAGATCCACTCTGTCCATTAGTATTTCATCCAATGAGACAGACCTTATAATCGATCTACCTATTATTAGACCGACTTTTTTAGTTTGGTTCATTATTTATCACTGCGGATAATTGACTCTCCATATTGACTTATACCTTTAATAAGACATATATGGTACATTATTTTATTATGGAGATTTAAAGTGCCAGATCCAATATATTTACCGATCTATGTGACTGGCATTCTGCTCTTCTAGCCTGGCCTATGACCAGATATAACTGACAGGAATGGTTTTCATTTTTTGATCTGTTACAACATATTTTGTTGTTTTACCTTGATTTAGACGATCTATTTTTCTTTATAGACCTGTCTAGTAATCATTTTAATTTATCATTTTTGGGTGTGTATATGGTAGCACTTGTTTGGGTTTTATATTTATTTTTGTACAATAAACTTTTATTATTTTTTGTTTTTAGTGGCTTTATCTGGCCTCTTTAGTAGGCTATTTGGTGGCTATCTGGAATTCTGTTGATACTTACATCTTGTATCATGATTTAGATACACTTCATTCTGTTTTCTTTATTCTTCATTTGGGGTTACCCCCCACCTTTCCTGTGTATCTAACTTGGCTCAATCTATTCACTGTTTTTTACTGTTACCTAAGCAGTAAACTAAATGTGGGTTCATTTGTTTTCACATTTAAAACTACAAAGGGATGAAAAAAAAGTAAATATGCATATAAACACGTGTATCAGGAACCTACACACTATGCTTAACATTGAGGCATATGCAAACACACACCAACCACCACCCAAGGCAAAATAAATTCTTACCATCCATATCCTTATTCCATCTGCCAAAACATAGACTTGCACAAAGTCATCACATAAACCAACACTTCCCCCACTGAGCACTACAAAAAAAAAAAAAAGGTAAAACAAAACATTAGTTGTACGATATAAAAGAATTATGTCATTACAGTACAGAGTTCTAAAAACATGATCTGCATATGCAGTATTAAACTTGAACCGTTCAAATGACTTTTGTTCATTTGTATTGTTAACAATGTTTATTACTTTGATCAGCTAGCTGCCTTTCTTTTTTTTCCCCTTTTCTACCCAATAGTGATTGATTTCATGATAAAAAAAAAAAACCATTAGGCTTGCATTGTGACAGTACTGTTACTTTTTTTTTTTTCTATCTGCGGGTCTTGCATCACCACTAAATAGTCTGCTCACCATTTAATAGAAATGCCCAGTCCCCCGCAGGGGAAATACATCACATTTAACTGAATAATCCAATTAGGGAATATAAATGATTGGATTCTGGACACACATTTCATAGGCAACAAATTAAAAAAAAAACAAGTCACATTTGAGCTTGTGACATGGAAAGAATGTGACTCAAACACACTCAAATTTATTTCTTTGGTTTACGGATTGACAAATTATTATTGTTACAGGTATTTACCATAAGCTTGCATCTTCCCATATAGTTCTGGAGTAAGATAGACCAGAGCAGCAAACGTGCAGTTGACAGCCTGATCCACCAGGGAACTTCCCACCAAGGAACCCCCCACAATATCATTCTTTGTTGGCCGTTTCCTTAACACTGGCACCATTCCTTTGAAAAGCTCAGAGTTAGGGCCACAGAAATCCTGGGTAGGATCTGAGTTTGCAAAGTCAATGAGAAAGTTACGACAGTCATCTGCATGAGAGTTCTTAGTCTGGAAATAAAATAATAATGTAAAAGAGCATTTACATAGAATTAGAATCCAATACTTTCACTTTATTCTCAAGATCATATAACAAGAAGTTTAGTTCATGCACAAGCTACACTTTTAAACCTTCTGCATTGCTGAGCAAGGTTTGTGTAGGCATACTTGCAATTCAAAACAGTCTGTAAATAAACATTATAGGCTCTATTTACTAAACTGATATTTCAAACAAACTTCTCAAAATAGGCCTGATTTTTTTTTTTTTATTATTTAACTAATGAAACTGCATTAACAGTCTTATGGAAATCATATTTTTCATTACACAAATTAAAATACTAGGTGCATATAAACAAGTTTGGCAACTGAGTAGAGAAAATAGGTTTTAGGGAAATCAAAGGTTTAAACTGTATTTTGATATCAATTCTATACTGCCTACAAATATATGTGTGGAAATAATTATCTATATTTCACAGGTGAGTAATAGGAATAGGTTTCACAGTAGTCATGTGTTCTCCATGAAAATTAATATGTTGCAGAAAAATACACTGTTCTTTAAACATGTGTACTTAAAGAAACATTCTGGGCACCATAACTTCATTGAAATTCAGTGGTTATGGTGCCAGGAGCCCCCTGGTGCTTCCATTAGAGGTTGAACCATTTTCAAACGGTTTCTTCAATTCAGATCCAGAAGTCATGCCCTGCTGCCGATTGGCATTTATAGGTCAGCTGATGCTCTACGCCAATCAGTAGTTTCCCATTCATAAAAAAGGGGTTAATTTCCGTATACAGAATACCAAAACAGCGTCCCCTTCAAAACCAATGAAGCAGTCATTGTGCTTGGAGTAACCCTTTAATATCAAACCATTTACAAATGGATTGGTATATACAAGGGCTTGTCCCTGCATCCATGGAACACACCTATCCTGGATACAGAGAGAACACGGAATTTCATGCAAACTGGACTAGATTGGGAGTTTTGGGGCCGGTTAGCTCCAGGCTTTTAGTTAATATCATCTAGGGTGGACGAAATGGACAGTGATAATGCATACACTCTACAGCAAACTGTGGTTGTTGTACTGCATTGAGCAGCTTTACTTTAACCACATCAATGCATTATAATCATTTGTTAAAAGGATTTAGGTTTATAGGTGCATTCTTCTTGAATTCTGCCTGAAGAAAATTAAATTGGGAAATGGATTAAATTATTTCTTTTAAGTGTTTTTGCATTTGTGAAATAAATAATGGTATTTGCACTTAGAATTCCATTCACAACAGCAGGTGGAATGGAAGGCATATAGGCAAAATCCTGGATCACTATTTAGCATTAGAAATAAAACATGTGGATCTATCTTCAGAAATTCATTATCTCATCAGGTAGACATAAATGTTTTTACAATATGATTAACCAGGTACAAATTAGTAATTTAAATATGTTTAAATAGTAGGGAAAGAACACTTATTTTCAGTAATAAATCTCCATGGGTTATCAGAAAAATGTTAGAAAAATTAAACTACCTCTACGGTTCTTTGGTGATGGGAAGGTAGTTTTGTTTCAAAATCATTGTCTGTGCACATTTGATGTCTGAACACAGGTTTCCATAGCGGAGATGAAACAACAGATGCCACCTTTGCTGGGGGCAGTTCTGCAAAAGGTCCCAACTCTAGAAAAGAACAAGACATTATTTGTTGACAGTCATAAAACACGGTAATTAAAAATACCTAGGTATAGCCCAAATCCAATGGCTAGAATCAGTCAAAAGTGCCCATAATCCCCCTGTGTAATCAGAAACTCTAGCTAACTTGGTTGAATTTAGTTCTGGATTGTAGATACCATTAAACCTATGGAGTAATGAGAGACTTCCATCACGATTCTATTCAGAATTACCTATCAGCAAAAGCAATCTCCACCAAAAAGAAAATACCATAAAGTGGGTAAACATCCTCGCACATTTTTATGTTTCACAAAATTATGTTTGTCACAGGCGTAAATAGAAAAGAACCGTGGTTCTCAAATTAAAGAAACACTGCACATGAAAAAAAAAAAAAAAAATCAAAATAGAATTTGTGATTAAACAGTATATTTGATCCACCTAGCCGTATGCCTATATATATGGTTTGCAACACTTAGAATCTGTGATGGCAGTATATTTGCTACAATTCTCGTTGCTTTAGTTTTCATAAGTATTGTTTGCATGCGTTGTTTATGCAAATTGAGTGATTTTATTTTGTTGGTGAGGATTTGAGTATTTATATTTGCATACACTATTATCTCCTGATTTGTAATGTTTTGGGGTTTTGTTTTTTTCCTCCCCCCATCTTCATTTGTCCACTATTAATTTTTAGTATTTTCACTCTCAGTTTGCAGGCACCTTCATTCAGGATATAAGGTAAAATATATCCTTTATAAAACATTCCTTTATTTTACTTAAAAGACTTTTCCCAGGCTGCTCCATTTCTCTGATTTCACGCCCATGTCACTCATAACAATGAGAGTGTGTGTGTGTGTGTGCTTTCGTGTGTGTTTTCAAAACCCAATATAATGGCGTGTTTCTGCATTTACAACTTTTTCTATGAGCTTTACTCAATGTAGCTAGTGCTGTAGAATTTAAAGTCACTTAATGGTTGACAAAACAGTGGATTTCTAGAACCCAAAACTGACTTGTTAACATGGCATCCCATAATGAGGAAATCCCACTTCATTATCATTCAATAAAAGAGTGGCATCACCCATAGCTTGCTGCAAACACAATTTTTTTGTTATGGTACTTTGATATTCCCTTAATTACACTAAAAATAAAAATGGTGGGGGGGGAGGGAGCAAGATGACGTAGGATGTGCTTCTGCGTCCTCGTGGGGGAGCCTGACAGGAGGAGAGGTTTGAACCCGTCTCAGAGACAATTCCCAGGGTGCCGTTCTGAGCTCTGTGAGGGAGGACAGGCTGCCGCATGAGGGAAGAGGGTGATGAGGGACGCGCCGGAAAAAGCTAAAACTGCAGATTGTTACTACGGCGGGCAGACCTAAAGGAGCCTAGAATAGGCATACACAGGCTGCAAGTTGGGACGAACAACTATAAGATAAGTACAAACTGTCACATAGCTGTCTGTACTCGCTATCAAGTTACACTACGAAATTAGTATTTATAATATTGTATATAGTCACTTTCAGTCTACAATGCAGGGGCTAGCATAAAGCGAATAGACCCATAAGAGAAAGGTGGAATTGGAGTGCAAATAGAGAGCAGAACACAGAGAGCAAATACGGATATAAAGACTATCCAATTTTAGTCAAATCCTACTTATAGTAAAGAGCAGACTGGTTCGCAACACCATAATACCAGACACTTTTACTCAATTCCTGTTACTTAAGGAGTATTTAAGGAGCACCTTAACACCTCAAAAACAAAACAAAAAAACAGAAAAAGGAAAAGAAAATATATTTAAAAATATGAGTGAGAGGGAAGGAAGAAAAAAGAAAGAAAAGAGGTAGAAGATGAAAACTAAAAGAAAATGACCACAAAAAAGGTATCAAACAGCAAGCATCTTAAAAAAAAGCCGGAAAATAAAACCAAAAAACAGCTCTCCTTCTCACCAAATCCAGCAATTAATAAAACAAACATGGAGGAATCGATTCTCTCTAATATTCCTTTCGAATAAAGTACAAACAAAAGACAAGTGGAGGAAACTCAAGATTTAAGTCAAAGAGAAGGAAGTAGTAAATATGACTATATTCACACAAATCCTGAGAGCCATAAGAAGTAATGAATGTGCAGAAGAATATAAAACATTACAAATATTCCAGGATCTATCATGGCCTACCAGACAAAAGAGGAAGACCTTTTCTGAAGGCACACTAATTCGGAGACAGAATAAGATCAATTATCGGTGGGGGTTTACAGGATTTACATCACAAAACTTTAGTATCAAAAATGGGACTAGACAAGGATGCCCTCTTTCTCCTCTACTTTACATAATGGTGTTAGAACCCCTAGCGATCTTAATAAGATAAAACAAAAAACTAAGGATTTACGAATTTGCTAGGACAAACCAAATTAAACATTTACACAGGTCCCTCTAGTTTTAACCCTGCAGCTGAAACTGCTATGTTTCATTGAGGGTTAATCCAGCCTCTAGTGGCTGTCTCACTGACAGATGCTAGAGGTGCTTCTGCAACCCTGAAGTGGCTCTACTAAATATGAACTGGCCAAATATGACAAAAAACATGTTAATACTACACATAATCACAGCAGTTAAATTACTCTTTGCATGAAATTGAAAAACAGGGAAAATTCCATGCATTAATGAACTAATAAAACAAGTTATATGGCAAGCAAAAATGGAGAGGGGTATTCTGGTTAATTTAGGAAACAGATATAAGCAAATAGAAGACTGGGACACGGATAAAAAAAAAAAGAAAAAAAAAAAGGATAACATTTTATCGGAATAACCAATAGAGAGAGAGCGCATGCTCCGTTTCAGGAAAGGGAAGTACTCTATCAAATGAAGGGAGAAGAAAGAAAAAAGAATATAACACCAAAATGGCCAGATAAAGAGAATAACAAAACATCGAGACTATATGTGATAAAAGATGTTCTCTTTCTCTCCAAGACCAGATAAACAAAGGAAATCGATAAAAACCTATATTAGGAATTAATAGGGATAGGAGGGGATCCGGGTGGGAGGCTTTTGTAAGATAAGAATTGTAAGATATATTTATGACATGATATTGATGATGACACAGTACCAAGGCCTGAATCATAAGTATCATCAAAACTTACATAACGCATGTACGCGTCGGAAATAAAAAAAAATAAAAAATATTACACAAAAGATAAGAGAATAGAATGACTCAACACAATTCTAATATTTTATTTTTCAGAGATAGATGCCCCCCCATCTGACTCTACTTAGTCAAAAATCCAACTTTCCAGGATAGCTCATGCCCTCCCAGAGTAATTTTTATTTAACAAATCTGTCTCTTGCTCTCTTAAAGGACCACACTCCACTATCCCCATCCAGTTCTGCTACTTTCCTACTTGGTCCTTGGTTGCAATCCCCCACACTGGCCTTCCTATTGTATTTTTATATCACACCTTTCCTGGATTGTAAGCTCTTTTGAGCAGAGCCTCACGATCAGTTGTTTCTGTAACATTTTGTATTTATGATATTGTAAAGTGCTGCAGAATAAGTTGGCTAGGGATGCACCGAAATGTTTCTTTTTTTGTAGTGCATAGTTTAACAGACATGCTTGACAATTCAGATGATATATCACAATGAAAGATAGTAATGATAACATGAAAAGTCAAGAATACTGCACTATGGGACAGGGGAGGAGGGGAAAGAGCTCTATGGGACGGGGAAGTGGGGGAAAGAACACTATGGGACAGGGGAAGTGGGGGAAAGAACACTATGGGACAGGGGAAGGGGGGAAAAGAACACTATGG
>OW240912.1:235738745-235822450 GCA_933207985.1 Pelobates cultripes | reverse complement strand
AAGGGGTGGGGGGAGAACACTACAGGACAGGGGATGAGGGGGAAAAGAACGCTAAAAAAGAGGGAGTGGAGAGGAACACGGGTGGGAAAGGAACATTAAGGGGGGCCACTAAGATATAGGGAAGGGAAAAGGAACACTGGGGTAGGGGGACCAATAAAAGAGAAGGAAGAGTGGATTTTTTTTTATATTAGATTCATTAAATTCATTAAAAAGTCTAATATTAATAAAATTATAGAAAAATAACTATTTCAATATCATTTGGTGAAAAAAGGTAATTTTTGGTTTTCGGCCAAGGGTATCCTGAATTTTCAGTTTCAGCCCAGAATATTCATTTCGGTGCATCCCTAAAGTTGGCGCTATATAAATGCCAATAATATTAGGAATGCTAAAATCTCATTGCCTCTTGGTACGATGGCACATTTGAAGTTGCAATTCCCATTCTCTTGGTGTAAACATAAACCACAGTATTTAGCCATTTGGCTCATCTCAGACCTCAAGCCACTGTATCAAGACAACTTCCTCCTGCTTCTTAAAATGGTTTGGGCTGATTTGATGGGAAAGCAGGCAGGTGCGCAATCCATCCAGTAATGGGTCACCAGGGTTGAGGAGATTCAGAATATGGAGTCCCAGAGCTCTGTGCTCAGAGGCAATCCTAAAAATTGCACGTTGACCTGGATGCCTTGGTTGGATTACGTCTCCAGACTGGGCACCTAGACGCTGAGATATGCCTGTGTATCCTAGTGGCCTTGCAGGACCTGGTGGTAGAACCCATTGGTCCTGCTGGAGGTGCTACTCCTGATCAGCTAACTGCAAACCCACCAGATGTCTTTTCACACTCAATCATATGGTGTTCTTGAAACAATACGAAGACAGTGGGGGATGCTGGGTTGGAGAGGGAGAGATCACATTGCCTTCATTCCCCTTATATTTGTTTTTCGCATAGCCTCTCTTCCCACCCCCACATTTTCATCTTCATAGTTCCTGCCCCCCTCATTTTGTATTGGGAGTCATGGGTGCATATGCTCCCTTAGTTCTAAATGCTATATGGTCGTATCAAAGGTTTCATTCGCTATATACAATGCAAGTGCAACCACATATAATTTAGTCCTATGTATATGCTTGTTTTTGCCATGTCAACAGCCAATATGTATGAGCATGATTATTAATACTCCTGACTTACCTACTTTATGTGAAAAAAATACTCTCAAAATAAAGACTGTCAAATAATAATAAAAATAATAAGTTATGCTTAGTGGATTCCCTTCTCCATCTCCCCCCCCCCCCACTATTTAATCTTTCACTTATTGAATCTTAACAAAATCTCATAAAAAAGGGGCATGGCCCAGAATATGAAACTAAAGGAATATGATACTGCAGGAATAATATGAATTAAAGAAGAATTTAAATGTAGCTACAAATAAATCTTACCACATGTGGATTTTAATGCCATACACCTGGATGCCAAGCGCCCCATCAATCTAGCTACAAGGAGCTGTATATCTGAACCCCATGAGAGGGCAATATCTGGTAAGCCATAAGCTGTGACAGTGAACTTGTAGCCCCATTCATTATTACTGCTGTCTGAAAAGAACTCAAATTGCAGTTGTGGTCCAGCTTTAAATGTAACTTTCTGTAGGGAATCAAAATGGAAAGTAAACAGTTTATCAAACGTTTACAGTGAAAAGCTAGTGTGATCATTTTTGTTTTTGTTAGCAATGTAATTTTTTACTTACCTTTGGCCATTTCTCAGTGTCAACTTTATGATCATAGCGAACTTTGCCACCTCGAGCATCTGTGAACTCCAAATAATCATACCTAGACAAATAAAGTATTTCCGAATATGTTAGACGAGGTAAAATTCCAGCTTTAATATGAACACCATCACTGTAAACACTGCTACTTCTAAGGAATTATAACAAGCTTTATATTACCTCTTTTCTGTTTCACACTTTTCATCAAACTCCACCTCAAAGCTGATTGCCCCTGGACAGAGAAAGACTGTTTTGTCTCGACAATTGTTCTCATAATTATGTGGAGATTCCATATTCCATGTCTGGAGTGCCACAGGCATCTGAGCCTGGTTCCAAGTATCCATTTCTTCCTACCCAATATAAAAAGGATACATATAATCACCATACCAATATCAAAGACTACCAAATGCAAATAAATGAATCTTCGATGTGTTACAGAATCAAGTAAATTCAAAATCAATTTACTATTTATACCTAACCCTGCATTGTAATCTGTTGAAATTTATCCAGTCCTTGACAACGGCTTTGTGCCGAAACGCTGTGACCTATAGTATGTTCCTTTTCTTTCATCTACATATACTTATATTCTTTTTTTATTTCTCATTTGTTTGCTCTGTATTATTTTATTTGCATACTGGTAATATGGAATTTATAAAAAAAAATCCTTTTTTTTTTCTTCTTGCTTATGTATTCTTAAGTCATTTGTCTTATTACTGTTTGCTATATATTGATTTTTTTTTTTTTTTGTCTGTTATTTATTATTATTACGCCAAGTGACTTACCACCCTGTCTTGTTTTATTTTGTTGGGGTTTTTTTTTTGGATATTGTCCAATAATGCCTTTCTGATTTATTTAGCTTGAATGAATATATAATTAGTAATGAATATATGTAATAAAGGTGTTGTATTTTTCTTTTGAGTGTGCTACTTTGTGATTTAGGATAGCTTTATGTTTATGTTTAGACTCTGGGATGATAGTTCGTAAGTGAGCTCCTACTTGCATTCATTTTAATGGAGTGCACTCCTATTTAGGTATTATCATTGTATGGAATTTATACACAAACATGTTTCTTGAACATAAAGAGTCTCATAACACAATAAATATAAAAATTAGCTACCTTGTTGGAACTCTCTGCAGGATCTCCACATAGATGTTTTAGGAGGGCTGGAAGAGTGCTGAAAATCTGGAGCAGAAACCCATGTGGGATGTCAAGAGCACAAAACTCAAGCATGAATGTCATCTGTCAAAGGAAAATGATGGTAATTGTAAATGAAAATCTTAAAAGAACATTAAATAAATGGAAACCTCTGCTTTTTACCCATCTTACCAGTTGCCGCGTTGCCATGGCAAACACAGAGGTGCTCAGTTTCTCAATGACCTCCTTTCTATTGCACTGATGCAACAGAGGCTCCAAAATATCTCGGGTGTATGATAGAAAGATATCAACATCTAGAGAGATTGAGATAAGTTGGAAATATTACCAGAGAAAAGTCCACATCACACTTAACACTGGGCTAGTAAAAAACAAACAAACAAAAAAAATACATTGAATACATTATTTTAGAAAACCCTTCATGCTCAGGCATTGTTAAATTTAAGCACTGCAAACTTGTTTTGATGACCAGGGCATCTTTGCTGTATTTCTAATAATTATATCTATAAATAACTTGTATAAAATAATTCTCTTAAACAATCAAATTTGCAAAGCTTCATGCGAACATAAACAGATAATTTAAGAATTTTACAATAATGTTTTCATCAATGAAGACATTTGCAATGAGTTTTCAGAAAGGGCATAAATGACCAAATATAAAACTACGAGACCAAACTTATTTCAGCTGCAAATGTTTTGTAGGCATACAAATGATTGCACACGGTGGCAGGGCCTGACTGTCACAGAGGAGAAACGTGTCTTGTTCGAGCTCCTCTCTAATCTTTATAACAAATGCTCTTTTGAGTCTCATACAGGTAGAAATAGTATTACGCCCAGTGACTTACCGAACCCTTTATCTAGTTGCGACTCAGTGCAGCAGTCCATGACTCAACAAGAGCCTTCTTTCTGCACTTACTAGAGCATGCAGCCTAGTGCACACTGAATTGGAAAGGTGGTCGATATTCAAGTCCAGAGTTGCCTAGAAACCATCTACATTGAGCAGGTACCCTGTAACCCCCTTCAAACCAGTGGGGGTGAACCCATGGGAGGCTACCCTGAGTCAAAAGTTATACTGGTAGAAAACACAAGGTGGCTGGTAGATCGGTATGCTCTTGATGCTATGCTTGTCATTTCTCCCCTTTTCATAACTTTTCGCCAATGTGGGGTCCTCCTAGGGGAATCACCTTGTTATATGTACTATTGTTCTCTAGCTTGTTTATCAATATAAAAAAGTGCCGTGTTATTGACATTTTCTACTACTTGTATGAGCTGTACTATCTATGAACAAATATCTATGCCAGCTTTATGTGTTTACCTGTGCACTAAAAAAAATAAAAAAAGAGAATGTTAAAAAAAATAAAAAATGGTTGCACAAAAGTCCAGAAGAGGAACGCTTTTCAGTCTTTCTGTATTTTGCAGGGCATATTACCACATTTAAAATTATAGATTAGTTTTCAATGGCAAAAAAAAAATAATTCTTTTAATGCCAGTTGATAAAGCCCTGTGTGGCAAAACGTGTTTTGGCTGTTCTTTATTTACTTTTATGTGTATTAATAAAGGAATATTGGCAATTTTAACCCATATGTGCCATATACCTTTTTTTATTCACTTTATTAATAATATTTTTTAGTATTATTTTATTTCATTTCATTTATTTAATTTATTTTTAACCTGGTAATCAGCTATTTCGGAGAAGTTACCCGCCCAAGAATCCCAGCTGGGGATTGTACCACCCACGCTATTACAGTGAGCAGTATATTCTTGCTCACTCATATGAGAGTACTTTACTTTTCTATATTTACTTGCTTTGTTATAACTATAGTGAGCAATATATTTGGTTTTATTTTCTCCAAATACCGAGGACCTCTCTTTGACTATCAACACTCAAATCCTACCAGTGGGGGATTGACGCCACTGACTGCCAGTTATACCCGAGCTAGTTCTAGCTCTCTAATAGGTGAGTGTAAATAACACACTGCTGTGAATCTTCCCTTTTCTGGTCATTTGCCATCTACACTATTGGAGTTTCTTTTTTGTGTTCACATATCCCAACCTGCATCAAGAAAACTCGACTACTTCAAGACCAACAATCCATTCAGATCAATGTTAAATTCAAGCTCCTGCAAGCCTACTTGGGCCTCTTCCTATCCGTTCTCTATCTGGACTTTTTGTAATATATATTTCCTTGATCTGTCCTATATATGTAAGTACATTATTGCAGTTTATATTACGTTATAGCTAATTGTGGCGCAACCTATTTTTCCTTTTTTTTTGTTCTACATTTCTGTTTTGAAGGTTTGTGAGGGAACCTCATATCCATAGGTTGCAGCCTTACACTTATCTTAGGCTCAGGTTGATCACACAAGCGCTGATCCACCACCTCTTAGTTTTCAATGGCACTCTTAAAGTAACACACTAATGTTATGAATACAAACATCTGTTATACAGACTCAGATTCTAGATCCCTAGGGGGCGTGGCTAACTGAGCAGACTGCTCCATGCACAGAAAAAAAAACATACCTTTTTGCCACGATTTTAAAAGGAAAATCACAAAACTAATCTTACTGAGATGAGGTGAAAACATAAAAAATTGGCCCGTTCAGAGGACACCAATTATTTTGATATTTGACAGCCCTTTGACAGGCCACCATCTCATGCTGGACTTAATATGGCATCTGGGAGGACATATGGCTCAAGCAACTGACTTTTCCAAGAAGATGAGAGATTTCAGGCATTGCAGGCCACTGGGAAGTGTTTACCTGAGGACCAATTCAGATGCGGATACCTCTACCTCTACTAAAGTGAACATTAAAAACTACTAGACCTGAGAGAAGTCTGGACCTTGCAGAAGTTAAGTCCTAAGAAGTAGAGACTGAGCAGCAACTGAAAGATACCCACTCCTAAGTGGAATCCCTTATCCAACAGATGAGCACCTCCAAAGTACAGTGACATCACTAGAGGCTGGACATCACTGGAGAAATATTAGGAATCGTTTTGCTGGATTTTGTCCACTGGCTATGAATGTGAGAGGGGAAGGCAAATGGTCATCTGTAGTGTCTGTCTTAAGGATCAGGATCGCCCCAGCAGATGCACACAGAGGTATCATCACTGTCACCAGTGACATTGCTGTAAAAATCGCCTGCCTAGGACACCTAAGCAGCGAGCTTGCGAGGTAGAGCAGATGATGGCACCACTGACTTGGAGGGAGTCAGATACAAGAGTAGCAACACTTCAGGAAGGAAAGACCAGGAGTTCTGTTTTGGACAGGTTAGGTTTAAGGAAGCGAGCAGCCCTCCAGTTATAAATAGCAAAGAGACAAGAGTCAAGAGGGATGGTGGGAGTTAAGCAGAGGACAGAGAGATTGCGAAAAACGCATATAGGGCCTTCCCTCCCAGCCACACACTAATGTGCATGCCTTCATCATACTTGCACCCAGCAAGGATAGATTGCATTTTAAGAAGGATGTGCGTGCTTTGTGTGCATTTCAAAAGAAGAGGAAAGTTTCCCAGCAGCCATCAGAAAGCACACTGAGCACTCCGCGCAATCTATTTTCTGATAAGGACTCCATTTCCAGGATTTGTTAGAATAAACAAAACAAGAACCTTTTATTCCACTTTGATTTCTTCTTCATGAGGCAAAACCTTTTTATCTTCTGCCATAGGTTTGTACTATTCATCCAGGGAAGAAGAGTCTTCCTAGTTTGAATGGTAATCTTTCTCCAGATTAATCACAAAGAAATGTGGAAGCCATCTTAATTTGGCTGGACCTTTCCAATTCTATTTAACAAATAATTTTTCCAATATATCATCTGAGCTCTAGCTGAAGGACCTATGAGCACTTTACTTGTTGCCAAGCCCTGGAAAATACTTAGTAAAGATGTGTCAGATATATCTGTCCATATGATGTTTCTGCAATAGGTTTATTGGTCTTTTTCTTGCAATGCAAAAATATATTTAAATGTCACTTTGCATGGTTTGCTTTTAAATGCTTTCCTCCATTTCACTTTTTTTTGTAGAAGGGGATAGGTTTAAGCAGAAATGAAAAATTTGCATTGGCTACTAGGAGTAATTAAATTTAAATTGTATGAATAACAGATTAACACAACTTGCCATATCTTGATATACCATTTGTTTGTCATACAGCAAATATTTTGTGACCTTACAGTTCTAGAAGATGATCTTAGAATGATCTGCATTTATGAATAATAATAATAATAAAAAAAGGAAGGGGCGGAGCCTAACCTCGGAGGAAGATGGACGCGTAATCCCGTGGCTCCCTCTCCCCTATGCACTCAATCAGCCACCATCCGCATCACCCACGGCTCCAAAACCCCTTCACACAACGCAGAAACACGGCTACAGCGATGGGAGGTGGAAAAAAGAAAAAGGAGCTTCCTCCGTCGGTAGCAACGTTATTCCGCACTCCAGGAGAGGCACAGGGATCTGACTCAGAATGGGGCGCCCACACACCAACACCCTCGGCCCCTCTCACCATAGGGGCTCTCCAATCCATGTTAAGGGAGGCCACGGCAGACATTAAAACCCACGTGGCTGAAGAAATCAGTACGCAACTAACAGGCCTCCGGGCGGACGTGGAAGCACTGAACACCCGCACTGATCAAACAGAGGTACGTCTAACCACCCTGGCGACAGCCTCCACAGCACAATCCCAGGAGATCTCTTACCTCCATGGCCGCCTAACCGCAATGGAGGACTCCCTAGAAGACCTAAATAACAGGTAACGTAGAAATAATATACGGATCCGGGGCCTACCGGAATCAATACCACCAGAATCCCTAATGGTAACCCTAAAAGGCAGCTTTGCAAAAATGGCCCCAGAAGTACCGACACCACTACTGGAAATGGACAGGGCCCATAGGGCCTTGCGCCCCCCTACCTTGAAAATATCCACCCTCAGAGACGTAATAATACGCCTGCATTACTTTCTAACAAAAGAGAAAATCATGCAAATAGCCAGAATCCACCCACCACAATATGCCGGCGCCCACTTAACACTCTTGCAAGATCTAGCCCCTACTTCCTTAAAAAAGAGGCGAGACTTGAAACCCTAAAAGGAAAAAGGCATCAAATATACCTGGGGACACCCCTTCAAACTCCTCATTCGAAAAGAAGACCAAACCCACATCCTCACCTCTGCTGCCGAAATGGGCCCTATGGCGGACTCCCTGGGCATACAACTATTGAACCCCACAACCCTTTCCAACTACAGGGGAAGAGACCGCTCCAGAGACCAACCAAGGTCACCGCGCCCAGCCAAACAGCAAAGATTCCCACATTCGACAAAGGGGATCGATGGTGGAAGATATGAAGAGGAACTACCACCACCTCACAGACGAAACTAAAAGGCCTCCTCCCCACACCTAACAGAAATCCAACATATATAACGCACAAATACCAACCCCACAAAATGTAAAAGCCAGCACTCTATGACTAAACTTCGCCCCTGAAGAATACATAAAGACTCCCCCCTACCCCCCAAAGGGCCCACCGGACTCCACTATCTTCGTCGCCTCCCGAATTCTCCAGCCGCAGCTCCCCGTCGAACCGAATAAGTCCGAGCATCAGGGGGGAGCGGAGAGACAAGAGAAAGGACAATATTACTGTGCTCCACCCTTGTACTACACAAAGAAAATGAGAAGAATCCAGAATACTAAGCAGGACAACTACCCTGGGACCCAACACATCTGGCTAAACAGGAAAAGAGGAAAAAAAAACAACAACAAAAAACTCCAGCCTGACCACAATAATTGCAGGGAACAGGACAATACAGACATTTGATGCATCCCCCACCCTGTGCTCCCCGCTCTGTGCTTCCCCCTCCAGCCACATCAGAAAGGAACTGACCGACTCCTTGCCTGGACAATACGTAATGTACCTGGACAATCAGAACAGGGGGGGGGAGATGGGGGGGGTGAGACGGAGGTAAAACAACAAACATTCAATAGCGAGGGGGGGAGACGATCCAAATGGGGACACTGCCACACGGAAAGCGGAGGGCCCCGGACCCCCACAACACAGACATGACCAAAGGTACCCAAATCCAAAAGCCACCCACCAAGAGACACAGACAACGACTACTCGACCAACAAACACCGTGAGTGATACATCACACCCAGTGCACGGTGGAGAAACGGAGATGTGAAAAACCTTCCTTTTCTCTCCTTCACCCCAAACCACACTCTCCCCACGAGGGAAACAACCCACACACCTTAATCTTAAAAGGCACCACACACAACCCCCAACCACACCTGGCAAGCTCACAGTAAGACCAGGGTAAACACCCACCCCCCCCCCACACTCTACTACCCCCACCCTCCCAACAAACCATCCACCCCTCACCCTATCCACCAAAACCTCACCCCCAGGGCGACCCGCACACCAAAAAGGGGTAACTCCAACCCCAAATCCTTCACTACCAAACCCACACCCCGACCCTTACGGACCACTAGATGGGAAAACTAAAATGCATCTCCCTTAACTGCAAGGGCTTAAGCAACCCCGCTAAACGCCATCAATTAATGCGATGGGCCAACAGAACAGGGGCTGATATAATACTCCTCCAGGAAACTCATTTTGATGCAGCAAGACCATTCCCACTGAAAAACAGACATTACAAGGAATACCACCTAGCAAACTCCCCAAACGGAAAAAGAAATGGAGTAGCGATACTAATTCGCAATACATGCCCCATTAGCTTTAAACAAACCACCGCTGACCCCCAGGGCAGATTCCACCATGGAACACACAAATACGCACTAACGACTATCTACGCTCCCACTACCCCACACCCACCCTTCTGGTCAGCCTTACAAGCACACCTAAAGCTATTCCCCTCCCACCACATGATTCTCGGAGGGGACTTCAATGCAGTCCCAGCACCCCAACAGGACCGAAAACGCCACCCACATCATACCAAAACAATGCCCAAAACGACGGCCAATGATAAACTATTCTCGACCTTTATACTTCAATCAGGCCTCCAGGACATATGGAGACTACAAAATCCTACACTAGCAGACTTTACCTTCTACTCAAAGCCCCATCTTTCCTATTCAAGGGTCGACCTGTTTCTGGTTTCCCCCTCACTCCTCACCCACGATACCACAACATCGATAGGCACAATCACGTGGTCTGACCACGCGGAGATATCCCTCACACTATCAATCCCACAGACGGCAAGATCGTGGTCGTGGCGTCTTAACCCCACCTTACTGCATAAACCGGAGATAAAACAAACCATACATGACACACTTAAAGAATAATTCAATATAAACAAAGACTCCGTATCGTCTATAGGAACACTCTGGGCGGCACACAAAGCCGTCATTAGAGGCAAACTAATCGCAGAAGCCACAAGACACAAAAAGCTAAAACTAAAGGAACTCGAGGCCCATTTACTTTCCCTTAGGACCCTTGACGCTCAACATAAGCAACACCCCACCCCTACCCTATCAGCCCAAATAAAAACCCACCAACAAGCCATCAAATCATACATGACCAAAGACTCACTAAAAGCCCTCCAGTGGAGTAAACAACTCTTATGAGAAATCAAATAAGGCAGACACCCTCCTAGCCCGCAAACTACGCCAAAAATCACAAACTAAACGGATTACTGAAATAAAATCCCCGGGGGGCAACACTCACAAGGACCCCAAACCACATAGCATCAATATTCTCCAACTACTTTAGCTCACTCTATGACCACAATCCGGACCCCTCTCCAACCCTGAAACAAGACATCGAACTGTACCTCCAAAACACCCCCTCCCATCCCTAACAGACACCGCAATAGCAACACTGTCAGCCCCATTCACGACTGAAGAAATCGCCAACACATTAAAAACAATCAAACCAAACAAATGCCCCGGACCATATGGCTTCACAGGCCTATACTATAAGACATACGCGAATGCTCTCATACCCCATCTCACAGCTTTAGGGAACGCACTACTAAAGGGGGACCCACTCCCAAAGGAGATGCTCAAAACAAACATCTGCCTTATACCGAAACCCAACAAAACACATCTAGACCAAGGCCACTTTCGGCCCATATTGCTACTTAACGTGGACACAAAAATAATCACAAAAACTTTAGCTAACCTAATACAACCCCTCTTCCCAAAACTAATACATCCCGACCAGGTGGGCTTCATACCCACCAGACAAGCAGGGGATAACACAAGACATATGACAGATCTAATATGGGTGGCTCCAAGAAGAAAATCCCAACCCTTCTTTTATCAATGGATGCGGAAAAGGCCTTTGATCGCCTACTATGGCCATTCTTATTCGCTACCCTCCAAAAATTCAAATTCCCACCACCCATTCTTCAAGCCTTACAGACCCTTTATGCCCAACCAACGGCCACACTCCTCATACCAAACGCCAAACACCCAGAATTCACGATTTAAAATGGGACGAGACAGGGCTGCCTGCTCTCCCCACTCCTATTCGCCCTATCACTCGAACCCCTCCTCCAAAACATACATAGGGAACAAGAAATCCCAGGTATCAAGGTCAGGAATGAAGAATACAAAATAGCAGCCTATGCGGACGATATCTTACTCACAATCACGGACCCTACTCAATTCCTCCCACCCTTACTAACACTCCTACAAAAATACGCAACCCTATCGGGATACAAACTAAACCTAGAAAAAACGGAAGCCCTCCCGATAGGGATACCACACAACCAACTCTTGAACACATAAAACTGACCCACCCATTTAGATACAACTTGCAAAAGCATTCACTACCTAGGTACGCACCTCCCAGCAGACCTCGATAAAACCTACGCCCTGAACTACACCCCACTACTCTGCCAAGCACACCTAGACCTACAAACATGGGGCCCCATGTCCATATCGTGGCTGGGGCGTATAGCCTCCATAAAAATGAATCTACTCCCGCGATTCCTATACTTTTTTTAAACTCTACCCATACCCATATCTAAATGTGATTTCAAAACACTCCAAACTAACATAGACAAATTCATTTAGACCAACAAAAGGCTACGTATCAAAAGAACCACAATGTATAAAACCACCAGAACCGGAGGCCTAGGCCTCCCAAACTTCTACCACTACTACCAGGCGGCAGAACCTACATGCACAACCAGGGCTCAAATTATGGGTGGACCTGGAACATGACCTCCTGGGACGAGACCACCCCTCACTACTCTTTTGGGTGCCCAAGAAAGACAGACCACCAACTCTGCCAACCACCCCAGCCCTAACGACATCCTTTCACATCTGGGACACCACAATCTCTAAGAACCCCATAATTAACAAACCATCATCTCTCACACCCATTCTGAGAAACAATCAATTCCCCCCAGGCCTCTCGCCTCGAGATTTCGCGAGATATGAGGACAATGAGTTATACAGATTCCTCCACTTCTTCCAAGGCCAACAATTCCGACCCTTCCAAGACCTGCCCAATCAGACCCCACTAAACACATTTGACCACTTTCGATACCTTCAAATACGCAGCTTCCTCAATGAACCACACAACAAGGCAGCTGCCACCGCTAGGCCAACCCAATTTAAAAAAACATGCCTGCACGCACCCATGCAAAAGGGACAAATCTCTACCATATACCTCCTCCTAAACGCTAACTCCCCGGAAGACACCCTCGCATAAACGAAGGCGTGGGAAAAAGAAATAGGCCCCCCCAGAGGACCCATCAGATTGGTCAGACATATGGGAGGCTACGGCCTCACTCACCATATGTGTGAACCACAAGGAGCAGGCATACAAGACCCTACTCAGGTGGTACCTCACACCCATGAGAATGAGACAAATGGGCAGGGCAACCACGGACTCATGCTGGAAGGGATGTGGGCAAAAGGGCACCTACATCCACCTTTGGTGGGAATGCCCACAGACCTCACAAATATGGGAAAAAGTGACCACATTAGCATCTAACATACTTAATATGGACATACCCAAGGACCCCTGGGTGTGGCTACTCTCCAAACCTCACCACCCCCCCCTTACCAGAGCCCAAAACAAATTGATAGCTAGAATGGCACTAGCAACTAGACGTACGATAGCGGAACAATGGAGAAACCAAACCACACCCCAATTAGCCACTATGATCAGGAAAATGAATGAAGCCATGGAAATGGACAAACTATCAGCACTGCTACATGACACGACACAACACTACCATAAGATATGGGACCCATGGACCCAACACCCCCTACCGCTCAACTAAAAGGAGGAACGGAGGACTGTGAAAGTCCCCCCAACCGAACTCCTCCCCCCACCCAAAATAAACAAATAAATGACCGAAAAAATACATAGCAAATAGCCCTGACTGGGATCCTACCTCCCCCACCCCGGGCCTACTCTCTCCACTCCATCAATCTCCCCCTTGCCCCCCAGCTCACCCCCACATACCAGGCCATACGAAAGACCACCCAAGCTCACTTAAACACCACACCAGAACAACCCACCATATCTCAACTACACGACCTAAAACCCCAACCCAACCCAGACTCACCTCCAGGAGCAAACACCAAAACCCCCAAAGCCAAATAAGAAGACAAGACAAAAACTTGAGACACCGAAAAGCACCTAACCCACAACACGTATACACAACACCCTACAGACAATGACCAGGAAGGACGGAGGGCCACACAACGGACAAACGGAAACCCCCCCATGCAAGAAGAGGGTAAAAACCCAAGATGTAGACCACTCTGGTCCTAATTTAAACAAAAGTATGATTGCTGAAATAAGTTATGTAACCTACAATGTACTAGACTACTGAACTCTAATGTAACCACAACGTTTGCTACCCCACCCCTTATCTTCATTCTGTACACCAACTTCCTTAAAAAACTGAAAATCACCAAAATAAAGAATTTACAACAACCACCAAAAAATGGAAAGAAAAAAAAAAACCTATAGGCATGCTTAACCCCTTAAGGACCAAACTTCTGGAATAAAAGGGAATCATGACATGTCAGGTGTCCCTAAGTGGTTAATCTAATACTTACATTTCACAAGCATATCCCTAGCCTTTTGCAGAGAAATGTGATCATCTCCTTTTAACTGACAATAGCACCATGATAAAAGGCTTCCTTGTACTGCCCAAAATAATGAATGCAGGATTGAGCTACACTCGCCCTGGGAAGTATCAACCACCAACAATTTGCACTGCAACAGAAAACAGACAAGATACAACATAATTATTAGAGACAGATATTTCTCATCAGTTACCAAAAGTAAGAAAATGACAAGCATATTTCAGATTTTACTTTTGGGAGTCACACCACCCCTAAAGTAAAGTCACCACGTTATTGATTGTAGATACTATCTATAGAAGTACAACACATTTACTTTTAGGTATACATCCCACGGTTCCCCAGTACATACCATTTTGAATGTAACGGTTGTTTAGAATATCACTAGAGGTCTAAATCTCTAACTTAATGATTTGCATTTACCTCTCTTAAGGACATCAACAGAAGCTTTTCCATAACTGAGAGGACCTGACTGATCTCAAAATCTGCAGAGACGGCCCCATCTGGTAACAGTAAAAGGCCACTGGGATCTTTTTCACTGTGAACAAAAATTAAAATGTCAATATGAATTTCAAGCTTTCACGCAAGGCGATAAAAGCTGAAAAACAGAAATACTTCATGATAGGTTTGTGTTTGTACGTATACAGAAAGAGACCCTTTCAAAGTTTCCTACTTCATACACAATATTTATATACATTAATCTATACAGATGTGAGATGTCACAGTCAAACACACCACTTATTGGACCGCCAAGTCGATTCGGGTTCTCCAGTCTTTATACTGGAATAACAATTTCATGCAATTACTGGTCATGTACTTCTAACCATGACAAATATTTTGTTTCTTTTTGGTCCTTTCCTATGCTTTTCCCTCATCAATATTACCTCAGATTCCTAGTAAATAGCTAACTGTCTGACAGTGCTTATCTATGTTTTTTTTTCCCCCCCATTATACACACATGCCATATGAAAAGGCTGTTCAACATATCAGTTCATAAATGTGTATTGCTGACAGCATGTTACCATTTGAATCCTGTCCCTTTGTGTATTAAGAAATATCCAACTGATGTGTACTAGTTCTGAGAGGTACTAAAAGACAACGTCCTGCAAAATGGACACCAACATGTGACATACCTACCTCCTAACACTAAAAACTCAGATGGTGAGACCTACAACTATTGCTTCGTAGAGAACCAGGCATAGAAAAGTAATGCTATCATTAACATTACATATTTTAATGGTGGCCCTTCGGAGGTCCGTGCAGAGCCCAAATGCCACCAAACACAAAAACGCACTGAAAGTAGGCGAGGCAAGTTAATTATCCTCCATTCTCCCTAAAGTGTACTTTACAGCACGAGAGGAACACTTATTAAAAGAAACAAAAATATTACCCCCGCCCCAAGATGGGAAGGGGGGTGTTACATGTGTTAGTGACTTCTAATACAATTCTCTAAATCATTGGCTACAGAAAAAAAACAAAAACAACATTGACATACAAATAAATGCAACAGATACTGCTGCCGGTTATCATAAACATAATACTAAATCAGACCTACCTGAAATAAGAGCATAGTGACCTAAATGTTATGTGTGCTGATGGAGGCTGCTCGTTTTTTGTTATGCTCTCCTAAAAAAAAAAAAAAAGTATTAAAAATTTTTTTTTTTTTTTTTAAATTAAAAAAAAACAAAACACAATGTCAAAAAGTCAATTTAAATGACTTCTTACAAGCTTTAAGTAACATGAATCAATCTGGTTTTTTTTTGTTTGTTTTTATAAACACACACACCCTGCTTAAGCAAATCGATTCATATTATGAACCAGAAAGTCATTAGTGATGGTAGAGTTGGAGATTTTAAATATATACAATTTCATCAGGGGAGAGTTATACCAGAGGGGAAATTAGAAGAATTAAGCATTCGTGAACAGAACATTTCGGATGAACTCTCGCCCAAAATACTCACAATGTAATGTGGGATTTCAAATTAGACATTTAGGGTAGGTAGATGTAAATCTATCCACTCTCCTTCAATTTTTATATTTATTACTGGTATTTATAAAGCGCCAACAGATTCTGCAGCGTTGTACAATTAGTGGAGAACGTACAATATACACAGACAAATACAAGAGGTAGAAAAAGCACTGCTCGTAAGCGGATATCTAGCCATTAAAGCTCTTTTATACAAAGTGCTTAGCTAGAGAGCACATGAGCTTACAATCTAAAGGATACAGTGGGGATTTGAGACAAGAGGTAGCAGAGGACATTTAGAGGTGATGGCTAAAAGAGTTAACAGAGAGAAACAGCTATTGGTAAAATATAAAGGAAATGAAGAGGTAATTGAGTAAGAATCTCAAACAGCTGGAGGAGCATGTTATATATTTAGGGGGAACCTGGGTAGTGGTGAGAAAAAAAAAATGCAGAGCTCTACTATCGCTGTTTGCTGTGAGTAGGAGTGTGAGGTGAGGCCTGAAGAACTGAGACGGAGATGGAACAGTTTTATGAAGGTATTTACAACCAGGAGGAGCATAGGGAAGTGGGGAAGGGGGTGGGGGGATGAGTAGCCATGTGTTGTATACAATTAAAAAGTTTAGCAACCAAATTCTATCACCCAAAATATTAATAACTGTGTACAATGAAATGGTTTAAGAAACATTTGCTAGGGTTTACCTATTCCATTCCATGCTCAAAACTATATGAAAAAGACCCCATTATCTACACCCCTTTGTAGATGGCAGGATAAATGTATACATAATGTTACAGTATACATACCATTAGAGAAAACAAACGATCCCGTCTTTTCAGTCCATCAGGGAAGAAAATAGCAGCTCCATTTAGTAAAGTATTTGAAATTTCTTCCTTGTGTGCACTTGAAGATGAAGAATTGTTGCTCATGTTGTCCAACTCTACAAAGAAATTGAATAACCTCTTATAAACAGTGGTAAAATGGTATGCACCTCTCTCAGACCGTATTCTGAATGGGAAGCTAGTAAAACACTGAGTGTGTCAGCTGATGCTCTCAGCCTATCACTAGCACCCAGTCTGAGACTTCCTCAATGAAGTCGAGGACTTTTTCAGAAGAAGAGCGGCAGAGGAGACAGGCACTATCTAAACAAATCATGAGTATCATTATCCTAATTTGAACTGTGGACTGCGCAATACCCGATATTTAGAATAGTACTATGTTTTTCTGTTAAATCTTAACACCTCCCTCTCCCTCCCCCTCACCCCCTTGTTTCCCCTGCAAAAAACACATTACAAATTGGTTAATACTCTGAAACACATAATGGTGTATAAATCCATCAATCATGAGGGAGTTTGCCTGTACCAAATCTGCTGGAATTCAACAAACATTGCTCCTTGATCTTACACCTACCAGCTTTGAAATATGATCGCTACTCCTAAATACCACTTCACAAAATCCCTATTTCAATTTCTTCCTCATTTAATATATTGAAACTTCATTTCAGTAATTAATCATTTCCATGAACACATCAGACTTGCCATCACATAGATGTCTGTACAGTTCCTGAGCAGCTTGACCTTTGTCCTTATCAGGAGCTTGGCTTTTATCTTGAGGTTGTATTTCTGCTATCAGGACACTTGAGCTGTCCTGGAGCAATTGAAGTAGAATGGTCTGTGCACAAATACTCTCCTCTCTGGAACTACAGTGAAATGTTGAATAGAAACGCAATGAAAAGTTAACATGAATATTACTCTCAAAAAATCTATTTATAAACATGCTTATATGGCTGTATACCTGAAAAAGAATTATTTAAAAAAAAAATTCATACACAGATTTTTATGATCATTTAAAAAGACTTAAGCATGCAAGTTGCAGAATCCATTAAATGTTAATACAATAGCAACTACAATCAGTAGGCAATGTCCATTCATGGGAAGGAAACCGTAGGTAAAGTAATGAGTAATGTATTTCTTATATAAAAACAGTGACAGGCAAAGCCAGTGCTTCCAGTGTGAAATATTCAAGGGCTAGCTCATTAACTTACTGGTCTCGCAGCTTCTTATAAAACATCCAAAGCAGCTGCAAATCCAATCCAGAAAAGTCCAAAAGTGACCTCTGTTTTGATCTGTTGCCTTTCTCCTGAAGGGAAAAATATGTAAAAGACTTCTCGTACAACTATGAAGCATTTAACAGCCATACTTTTATATATTCCTTAAAAGACAATACAAAATAACTAGTGTTAGAGTTCAGGAGTATTAAATTAATGAGATACATACACACATTTCTGTCAACTGCCTTTGCATCATTCTAATGACATATGTAAAAGGAGTTTCCCTTTAGGAAACATCTTTAGAGTCACACAGGCTGTGGTATCTGGAGATAAATGATCTGAAAATTCAACCTGTATATTAATAACCAAACCTAGTATATATTGTACTTAATTTCACCCAGAGTATACAGTTGTAGTCAATTATTCAACCCCCATTGAAAATCATGTTTCTGTTGTCAAAATCTAGAGACTTCAGCTTTTGCAATAAACAAATCAAACAACAGTAAGAAAAATAGCTCAACACAATGAATATTTCAAGTGGTTTCCCCAAATTCAAATGAAATTGCAACTTAGAATGACTTCTCTAGTCTCAAAATTAGTCAATCTCCTGAATAGAATCCCTCACAACAGCAGAATATGCCAAACAAGTGATGTCTCAAGCACACCTAATGCAACTAATCGTTCGTTACACCAGGTGTGCATGAGCTGGAACACTTTAAATACCTGAACTGGCTAGGGGTTTGTAGAGTGTCACGTTTGACTGCATGTTAGAAATATGGCTAAGTCAAAGTTAAGAGAAGAGATCATTGCCCTTCACAAACAAGAACAGCAAGATAAAAAATATTGCGAAGGGGGGGGCGGGGCCTGCCCGCTGAGCTGGATGGACGTGGGGCGCCTCGGCTCCACAATGAAAGACCATTAATCAGCCCAAAACTACTATATCTCCCCCTAAAAAACAACTGGCAACTATGAGAAGGCACTGGGGACCTGAGCCATAACACTTGGAGCGGCTGTCGGCCCATACCCTACCGGCAAGGCTGACTGCTGGGCGGATGGCATTGCGGCCCGTCGTGAGGCTCTGGCGGGAGAAACGGCCGATCTCCCGCGCTTAGTCCGGCGGGTCCTCCCGCACGCCGGCAAAGGGCCTCGTTCTCCCCCCCTGTGGGCCGGGGGGGTTATCCCGGACCCCACCGGGAAGGCGGTGATCCTTTTGGGCAAACAGTGAGGTGAACAGACCACTCAGTGACCGCGTGGAACAACCCAAGATGGCCGCCGCACCCAGTATAAACCGGAGCACGGAGGCAGCGACAGTCAAGCAACGGCTGGGTGCTGTCTGGAAACGGAGGCTGACCGGAAAGTTATGCATCGACAAGTTTGCGGCGGATGGATCTGTGGGGACCATACTGAGACTCTGACCCTGCATTAACATGGAGGAATAAAGAACACTGGACACAAGCCTCATTTCCTAGCTGTGACTGATATTCATATATTACTAGGATCCTAGCAGAGCACTAGATACCTTTTATGTTAACATGCCACTCTCAGTATTATTTTGAGTCTATTAAGATTGATCTGGTTCCTGCAGATCCACACAGCACAAATTTGGAAATCATTTAATAGTGAATGAGCACACATGTATATGTTAGCCGACTGACCCAGCGACTCACTGCCCCCTGGTGGTTAACTTCAATCAGCTAGAGAAACCTGTATCTGATGTTATTTTGCATAAGCCTATAACTAAATAGTTCTACAACCACTGCTCAACTAAGCATGCATAGAATAGCTATAAAAGTTTTACTCAATAGCACTCAGCTTGTTATATTGATTTAGTCTGCATGATATATAATTAAAAACTGTGCAACGCATGCGAATGCCATAACCCTGTATATCTTGTTATCTCTCTGTTTGCTGCAGCTGTTGTGGCGCATCAAGCAATGTTACCTCTTTGCACGCAATAAATAAAGAATTAAAAAAAAAAAAAAAAAATATTGCGAAGGCACTGAATGTTCCTAGAGACACTGTTGGAAGCAAAGTTGTTACACTACCTGGACAGGGCAGAAAAAGGAAGGTTTCAATAGCTGCGACTAGATTTTTGAGAAGGCAGGTTGTGTAAAACCAGAGTGACTGCAAAAGACCTGCAGGAAGACTTGGTAGTGACAGGCACTGAGGTTTCAGTGAGCACAGTAAGACATGTATAAATGCAGAAGTTTTCCATGCCAGAACTCCAAGATGTACACCATTACTGACCCAAAAGCACAAGAAAAGCAGACTCCAATAAGCTCGAAATCATATAAATAAGACACAGAATTCTGGGATTCTGTTCAGTGGAGCAATGAAACAAAACTGGAACTTCAGCCCAGTGGATCAGCAGTATGTCTGGAGGAAGAAGAATGAAGCATATGCTGAAGAGAACACTCTGCCTAGAGTTAAGCATGGTGGTGGCTGGGTGATGCCCTGGGGCTGCTTTGCTTCTTCTGGCACTTGAAACCTGCAGCGTGTGGAAGACAAGATTGATTCTTTGAAGTATCAGGAAATCCTACGAGAAAACATCACGCCGTCTGTGAGGAAGCTGAAGGTTGAGCATCATTGGACCTTCCAACAAGACAATGATCCCAAGCATACCTCAAATTCCATCAAAGCTTGGTTTCAGAAGGAGTCCTGGAAAAATTCTACAGTGGCCATCACAATCACATGACTTGAACCCCATAGAAAATCTCTTGTGGGATTTGAAGAAAGTGATTGCAGCACACAAACTGAAGAACATTACTGAGCTGGAGGCTAGGATTCCTCAGAAAAGCTGCCAGAAGCTGGTGTATGGCTATGGATCTCGTTTCAAACAGCAAAAGGGTGCTCTACCAAGTAGTAAATGTGCTTGCCATAAAAGGGTTAAATCATTTTGAGACTGGAAAAGTCATTATAGGTTGCATTTTCAACTGAATTTGGGGAAACCATTTGAAGCATTGGTTGTTCTGAATTATTTACATTTTTTGTTTGATTTGAAGCGCTACGGAATCTGTTGCCACTATATAAATGGCGTTAATAATAATTTGTTCATTGCAAACAGCTGAAAGTCTGTAAATTGTGACAATAAACCTTATTTTCAATGGGGGTTGAATAATTTTGATTACAACTTTATATACATTTGATCTCCCTTGCATGACTTGTACATACACCTCGAGTGTGGATTAATAACAAATACATTCTCTTTCCCAAGAGCGCTCACAGTACAGTACAATACGGTAAGATATGGTGCAGTATAAAATACTGAATTAATTATTGGCTGTCTGTACTGTGGAAAGAACATACAATCTTTTTAAAAAACAACAAGGAAGACCCCCCTCACAACCAAAATTGGAGCTCAAAGCCTAACCCATCTAAGTTTGGCCCCTATGTGGCCACCTATACCACATCATGGGTAAACTGATTCTGAGCCTGGTTTGCCATTTTGTGAACTGGGCTCTGTGCACAAATCAAAGATTGTGCCGGTGGTTCAGCTCTCTCATATGCGAGTGCTTTTGGAATTTACATCAACCCTTCAAAAATATTTTTGGGTCTCTATTGAAATTTCATTACCTGCTTTTGTTGAAATTCAGGTCTTTTTTGTAGATGCAAGTCAAACACGTTTTATAACAGAGACAGGACTTGATACAGATCAAAAGAGCTGGCCAAAATGGTGTCTGTTCTTTACAACATATGGATTCCATTAATGAAGCGAAAGAGTACTGGACCATGAAGTCTGTTCAATTTCATAACAAAACCATCTAAAAAGTGCTCTGTGTGATAACTTATATAGATTATCTAGGATTAAGGCAGTGCTGACAAGATACCTGGGCAAGTATGAAAGAAATGGCTAAGTGAAACTCACCACATCATGTGCAAGCTGTTCAATAAACATCAAGGTCTTCAAAATCAAAGTCATCCCACACACACTGTCCTCTGGCACCTCTTTACACTTGAGGCATGTAACATTTACATTGGTTTTTGCTTCAAGTGGCCTTTTGTATCCCAGAGCATTTAGACCTTGAACTCCAAGGCGTTCCGCTGCATCTTCTCGGGTGCATATAAACTTTATCATCCAATACTATGGGAGAGAAAAACAATTTATCATTATAAAATGCATTTGGAGATTAACTTGACAGACCCAGATGAAACGTGATCTGATTAATATTTTCGTTATTAAAATTCCTAAATAATGAAGAAGAAAAAATCTGATTGCTTTTCTACAGGGAACAAAGAAATTGACAGGGAGTTATATATGTCAAAGAAAAGGATGCATTGACTCCTAAATACTTTACTACAATGATTACGACCTATGTTTTCAGTTGTCAGGCATACTGCAAACTGGAAGACTGTGTAAGGGTTATAACAACCACCATGACCACTTCAGCTTTTTGAAGTGGTCATTTTAATTAGAGTCTGGATGTGCAGTGTTTCTGCTTGAAACACTATACATAAACAGATATTGGCAATTGTATGCTACTTGCATCCACCAGCACACAAAACTTAGGCAGCCTGGAACATTCCATCTTCTCTTGCAGAAGCTCTTATCTGCCCTACCTCCCACACAGATTGTACCCCTCCCCGCATCCCTGTTCCCCTCCCTCTAATTCTTTTCACACTGAGCCCTACCTCCATTTTCCCTCTATGAGAAGTCTTTGACTGGACCTTGTAGAGGCCCCCATGATACCAGGTGGGGGTACACAGAGTAGTCCGGCGCTGGATTAAGGCAAGTAAAACCTTATTTAAAAGCGCTCTTTGAGCATTTGTTTTTATTTTTTCAGTGGACTGTATAATGCAAATAGGGTATCACGCTATAAAAAACACTAGTATTGTAGAAACCCTTTAAAACATTTCGAATTCCATGTAGTGTCTGTCATGGAAAAGCTCTTAGAACATTTACACACCAGCTTTATCCTGACACCACAGATTCACTAAATAAAATCAGTGAGGACGGCTCAGTGAGTGCACAAGTATTTGAAGTATAACGGAGTGTTGGTCCAATGACCATGTATGCTGGCTTTGCAGACAAGTTCCAGAATTGAAAATCCTGCTGAAAAGCCTTATTCTACAGAACACCTCCGTATTCCATGCTGCATTACCTTTGGAAAATATATGTATATTGTGCTGAAAAGTCATGCTCAAAATCAAGACAGATAATCACCTGTGCAGTTTTACATTCATGCATTTGGATATCCACTTCATCCCACTCTTCCTCAAGCTCAAACCAGGCTACAGGATCATATTCTCCCACTTCTGGGCATGTTTGGTTTGTTCTGCAAACACACACACAAATCCATTAAGTAAATCTTCCTGGGCATTTACCTTCACAATTATATATATATATGGTATTGCCATCCTGATGAAAGCCCATGTATTGTGGCTGAAACGTCGATATTTTTTTATAGGATATAGAATAAAAGTTATAGTTTATTTTTACCATCAACAAGTCCTTGGAGTGTGGTCATTTCCAATAATTTTTTTGTATCTTGTGCCTGACCAGCACCGGGCAATTACTCTCTAATCCAGGAGTGCAAGCATCTCAATATATATCTTAATAGTCCTTGCACACACACTCTAATATTAGTGTTACTGGGTGCATACTTGAAGCCAAGTGCCAAAACATAAAATGCTGGCAAATTCATAAGACACTGATCGATGTTTCAGCCCCCGTCTATGGCTAGCCTCAGGATCATACAACATCCTTAAGAAAGCCACAGAAATGTCAATCTGTGTCTTATGAATTTGCAATTAAGGAATCTTTTTTACTTCAAAGAAACCGTGATAGAAAACCAGTGACATACAAAAAAAAAATATATATATATATATATAAATATATATATATATATATATATATATATATATATATATATATATATATATATATATATATATATATATATATATATATATATATATAAAAATTTAAAAACATTTATACATATTTATATATTTTTTAATTTTATTTAATTTTTTTATTAAAAAAAGTAGCAATAAGGTGGAGCGCAAGAGGGAAAAAAAAATAAAACATACACTACCAGTTCACACTACCAGTAAAGTGCGGGGCTTTATAATTATGCCTGGTCAGTAGTAATGGGTAAATATACTATAAACACAAATAAATAGGTGCAGCAATAGAAGAAAAAAAAAACTATTATTTTGTACAAAAAACATTTTAAAAAGTAAATTTTCACACAGTGAAAAGTAGAAAGAAAAGGACTGTACTTCCTATTTAAAGTAAAATGCCTATGGAGTTCATAACGGTCAGTATAGTATTGAAATTAACTCCTCATTCTAATTCTCCAGACTTAAACTCTTGCACAATCGTAGAGAGAGAAAGTGGGAAAAGGAAAACAGAAAAAGAATGTCCATAGGGTTATACGGTTTTGCTGTGTTTTACCAGCATATTACTCCCTATGGGAGTTGCCAATAGGGAGTAATATGCTTCTTCTGTTCGCCGTCCCATCAGAACCTGGTTGCATCTGTGCATTGAGTTCTCTTCACTGATCATTGATCAAGCCCTTGAAGCTGTGAAACACTTTTGAACAAAGTTGCTAGCAGCTGAGACTCAATGTGAACATACAAAAAGTGTACACATAGATAACTGGCACTAGTAAACATATATGCACAGCTTACCCAGTGTCAATCACTCACAGGACACCATTGCAATCAGTCCCAAAATAGAAAATGAAAATGGAAGCACACTTTTACACACAATAATTGTGATGAGAAAAACAATACTTAACCTTGTAGACTCCCTGAATTGGAGACTATATACATCACTACATAATATAGAAACAGAGACAAATTCTCTCATCGTGTAATACAGTAAACAAAAATGGTAGTAGTGAGAGAGACAATTGACCACACATTTAGCAGAGCCACATACAGCAGACTCTAGGTAGAACAGCATTGAATAAAATACATACTTTTCCTTCCCCTTCTCCTCCTCTCCACCAGTGGGAATAATTTTGAGACTTCAGTCATGAATAGGGTAAGCAAACTTTAATTGAACATAAACTATATGGCAAGTAAAACAAACAAAAATGGTCACACACACACATACACTCAAGAACATTGTAAATATAAGTTTATTTGTATAGATTTGCTGTAGCATATACAATCAAACATGCAATGGTGGGTCGGGAGACACGCAGGTCTCACTTACAGTGACAAATAGTTAAGTATTTAACATTTACCCAGTGTTCCTAGATTCTTATAGGCTTTATTATCCTCATGTGTCTATAGGTTCCCTATCTCCTTCTTTCCCGTTCCCTTCCTCTCTCCTTCCCTTCCCCCCTTCCCCTCCATCCTGTAGTTCCCCTCTTCTCATCCTTCTCCTCCTGTATCCTGTCCTTCTCTTTCCCTCTCCCCTCTCTACCTCCCTCCCCCATCTCCTCCTCCTCCACCTTTTCCCGGTTCCCCTTTGTGTTTGCATTCTCTGGAATCATGGGGCGCTCCTTCAACTATAGAGGTTAGGTTTATTTCCTTCCGCTATGGGGATCCCTACCTCATGGTCCGTTACGTTCTATCCGGGCATTGATACAATCTCTGGACATTGGTAGCCCCCTATTTTCTGGGCTTCTATCTGGGTCGGATTCCGGCCGGGTGTCCGGTGTTGATGGTTATATTAGTGTCCTATGTATCTTTATCTTTATCTCTCGTTTTTTATTCGTGAGCGTTGTGCGTTATACTGTGGTGCGTTTGTGCATCTCTATTGATCTGTACATTGTGTTGGGCTTGTCTAACGGTCTTGGGTCTCCCTTCCCTTGGTCACTACTTCAGCTAATGTATGTTTGTCTTTACCTCCGTTTGGGGTTGCGTTTTGTGATGGCCGTCCACCAGGCAGTATATACCGCTTTCGTGGGTGACCATGTCTTATAGTGCTCGTGGTCATCTCCGTGTATTCCATTCAGCACAAGAACTGTAGCTAGGTGTGTTTGTTTAATGGTGCAGTCTGAGTTTGTTTTTGTGTGCCCATTGCGTTTTTCCTTTCTGATTCAATCAGTGTGTATTGGCATGTAGCTGTTCCTTTAGCAGTATTTTTACTATGGTGTGGTACCCACCAGGTTGTTGTGTTTCCGTGATTCTTGTGTTATGTTATAAGTTAGGAGAGTTAGAGAAGAAAAGAAGTAGAAAGGAGAGGAGAGGAGGGGAGAACAAAAAAAGGTGTGGAGAGCGGCCACCTGTTTGACGCATGGGGTAGCCTTCTATGTTACATATGCCAGCCAAGGTCTCCATGTCTCCGTATGTCGTTCTTCTCTCCCCAGTATCTCTGCTATTTTGGCTTCTGCCATTCGTATGTCTTCCACCTTACTTTTCCACTGTTCTGTCGTGGGTGGTTCTTGTTTCTTCCAGTGTAGCGGGATCAGCGATTTAGCAGCGTTCAGCAGGTGTCTCAGAATCGACCTCTTGTAAGAGCCAAGTGGTTGTTCCGTGTGGTGTATAAGGGCGGCTGCCATAGTCAGGGTTGGAGGGTCGTCTAAAATGTTCCGGAGTTCGCTTTCGATTTTCCTCCAGTATGGCTCAATGATTGTACAGTCCCACCAGATGTGTCGAAGCGTTCCGGGGCCCGCATTGCATCTCCAGCAGGTGTTCGGTATAGACGGAATATATCGACTGAGGACAGAGGGTGTGCGATACCAGTGTGTCAGTAGTTTGAAGTTTACCTCCTGGTAGTGAGAGCTGGAGGAGCTCTTGTGTTGTAATATCAGGATTTTGACCCATTGGTCATCTGAAAACGTATTGTCCGTCCATTCCTCCCATTGTCGTTTGTACAGGTTGTTGTTCGTTCTATTACCTGTGATTAAGGTTCGGTATATCGCCGATACCCTCCCGTCCGCTTCCGGTGCTTGTGAGCATAGTGTTTCATACCATGTGAGGTCCCTGTGTATTTTAGTTCTGTTCGGCAGGTTATGGTAGTAGTGTTGCAGCTGCGCGTAATGGAACCGGTGCAGGATCGTGAGCGAGTTTCGGTCTGCCAGCTCCCCAAGCGGTTTCACTCCCGTATTGTGGAGAACCATATGTATGGGTATGTACCCGTCTTGAGCATCGATTGGCCATGCAGATGCTGCGAGTCCGTCCCCCAGTTGTGGATTATGAGTTATGGGGATTAACGGGCTTGGCTTGGGTGAGATCTGTTGTTCGTTCCTCATTATGGACCACTGTTTTAACATTTGTGTAACCGGGGATTCCTCACCCAAGGTTGAATGCGCTTCCGTTTCTTTGTGCCATATCAGCGAGTGTAATCGGTTGTCGGTGGTATCTTTCCAAAGTGTCACCCACCGTTTCTGTGTCGAGGCCATGTGTATTTCTCTTATCCTTTGCATGACCGTTGCTTGGTGGTAACGTTTGATATCCGGAAGTGCTAGTCCTCCCCAACCTCTCGGGAGGCTGAGTTTGTCGAAGCTAATTCGCGCCCTGTCTCCCTTCCATATGTATTGAATGAATGCTGTTTTCAATCTTGCGAAAAAAGTGCGTGGAATTGTGTGTGGCGCTGTATGAAATAAGTATAAAATTCTGGGGAGGATATTCATCTTGATCACTGCTATCCTCCCCAGCCAGGAGATGTGGGTATGGTTCCACCGCTCGAGGTCTCTGAGTATGGTAGTCAGAAGGGGTGTGTGGTTGTGTGTATAGATGTCTTTCGATTCCTGTGTGATCCATAGCCCCAGATATTTCATCCGTCCTTGGCACCATTGGAATGGGTAGTTGCTTTTCAGTTGTGCGCTTTCCCTTTCAGATACAGTAACGTTTAAGATTTCACATTTCGTCAGGTTGAGTTTTAATCCCGAGAGGCGTCCGTAGTTTTCGAATTCAGTCAGGAGCGGAGATATGGAGTCTGTTGGGTTCCTGAGAAAAAAGAGCATGTCATCTGCATATGCAGCAACTTTATGTTCGTGAGTTTTATAGCATAGTCCCCTTATTCTCTCATTTTTTCGGATACGGTCTAAGAGTGGTTCCAATGTTAGTGCGAATATGATCGGAGAGAGCGGACATCCCTGCCTCGTGCCGTTCTGAATGTCGAAGCTATTCGTAAGGGCCCCGTTGACCCGTATTCTGGCGGACGGGCAGCTGTACAGTGCTGAAATCCAGGTGAGTATCTCCTGTCCCATGCCCGACGTGCGTAGTGTCTCCATCATGAAGTTCCAGTCGACCCTGTCGAAGGCTTTCTCCGCGTCCGTTGACAATAGGATTAGTTTTGTCTTCGTTTGTTTGGCTAGGTGTTGGATCGCGAATAGCCTCAGAGTACAGTCTCTGGCTTCCCTTCCCGGAATGAAACCGGTCTGGTCTGGGTGTATCAGTCTTGTAAGAAATGTTTGAAGCCTCATCGCTATCACCTTAGAAAATAATTTTATGTCTGCGTTGAGGAGCGATATAGGGCGGTAGTTTCCCACCTGCTCTGTATTTTTACCAGGCTTAGGGATAACCGTAATGGTTGCCGTCAGCGATTCCCTACTAAAGGAGTGTCCTTCTCTTATGCTGTTGATCGCTTTCGTTAAATGGGGCACAAGAATGTTTCCGAATTTTTTGAGGTATTCTATTGGGAAGCCGTCTGGTCCTGGTGCTTTTCCGGTTTTTGCCATTTTCAATGCTCTCTTGATCTCCTCTTCTGAGATCGGTGCGTCTAGTGCTTCTGCTTCCTCTTGCGTTAGGGCGTCCGGTCTGTAGGCTCCCAGGTATTCCGTCGTGGCCAGCTTCCTCGTATTGCGGGTCAGTTCGTCCTCGTCCCTTCGAATACTGTATAGTTGTTCGTAGTACCGTTGGAATTCGGTCGCTATCTCTTCCGGAAATTGGGTTATTGTTCCTCGAGTGGTGCGTAGGGCATGTACCTGCGCTCTACCCTGTACTCCTCTCAGCATGCGTGCTAGTAGCTTACCCCCCTTGTTGGCGTGTCTATAGAAAAATGCGTGGTTTTGTTGGAGGTTCCTGGCATGTCTCTGCTCAAGCAGTTGAGAGAGCAGTCTTCTGTTTGTTGTGAGATCCCTGTAGGTCTGGTCTTGTAGGGTGCGTTTGTGGGTCATTTCCAGATCTGATATCTTCTTCGTCAGTTCCACAATTTGTTTTCCCATTTCCTTTTTCTTCCGGGAGGCCATGCGGATTAGGTGGCCTCTGATAACGCTTTTGTGTGCTTCCCAAATCGTCATGTCCGAAACCTCTCCATTGCTGTTTTCCGTAAAGTATTGGTTCAAATGATCAGTGAGTTGGGTTCTGAGTGCCAGGTCCATCAAGAGGGAGTCGTTCAGTCTCCAAGAGGTTCTTGCTGGCCTATATAGGGGAGATGACATAGTCACCTGCGCCGCGCTATGATCCGACCACGGCGTGGCAAGGATGTCCGCCCTCTGTAGGTGTGTGAGACCCTCCTGTTGTATGAATATGTAATCGATTCTTGAGTACCTGTTGTGGAGCGTGGAATAGTACGTATAGTCCCGGTCGTCTGGATGTCTTGCTCTCCATGTGTCCACCAGTCTTAGATCCCGTAAAGCTTTTTGTATAGTTTTGCGCGCCGAGTAGGGCATGCTGCTTCGCCCTGTTGACGTGTCAGTGAGGGGGTCTAGGGGCGTATTGAGATCACCGCCAAAGATGAGTATTCCTTCCGTGAATCTTGACAGCTTCAACAGTGTGCGCCTCAGGAAGCTCGCTTGTCCAGCGTTGGGTGTATATATCGTGGCGATCGTGTACGTTTTGTTCGCTATCTCCCCTTTGATGAAGAGATATCTTCCCCCTTCATCTATCTTTTGGTCAGTGAGGGTAAATTGCAGGTGTGCGGCCAGTAGGATCGCGGTTCCCCCTTTGCGAGAGGTCTGGTGATTGCTATAGTAGTTTACAGGGTAGTGTTTGTCCTTAAGTAGCGTGTTTGAGTCCGATCTGAGGTGGGTTTCCTGTAGGAGGGCAATGGAGACATGTTGTCTCTTGAGATTTCTTAGAAGGTGAGATCTCTTTTCGGGTGTATTTAGACCCCTGCAGTTCTGCGACCTTACGACCAGCTCAGCCGGGATGTACGCCATCTGTGGTCCTGTGTAGGCTATTTGGTGGTTCTGGGTTCTCGTATAGCTCCTTCGTCCGTCTATTCAGTTCTGGTCTCTTTGGTGATGTGGGTCCAGGTGCGTCCCAGAGAGAGGCCTCTCGTTGTGGGTCGGGAGGAGAGAAGGAAGGGAGGGAGAAAAAAAAAAAGGGGGGAAGTAGGAGAGAGAGTGAAGGGAGGAGAAATTGAACAGTAGTGGAAAAAATGAACAGCGGTAGCGACTACAGCTCAGTGAGGTTCGTGTATGCGGTGTGTGACTATTTCTTCCAGCTAGTTTGGCGATTATTCGTCGTCGCCGTGTGTGGCCTTAGTTGGGTTGTGTGTAGCGTGTCAGGGCGTGGGGTAAAGTAACCGTTACCCCAATTTGGGGTGACTCCGTGTACCCTGGTGGGCAACCAATGCCGTACCACCGGTTTGTGTCCCGGCAAGGCTTCGGCCTTGGCTCCCCCAGTGGGTCCGTCTACACGGATATGTGGTCAGGAAGTGGCCTGATCCTGTTGGTCTCTGTTGCAATCGCAGTGACTAGATGTTGGGTGTGTGGCTCGATCGAATGTGGTAGCAGAGTCAGCGTTCCCACTATGTTGATCTCAGCTAAGGTGTGCATTAGTCTAGGTTATAGTTAGCTCATGTGAATCCTTGACAATGGGTCTGATAGTTAGGTCGTGTTGTACTTCTCCCGTGTCTGGTGGCTCGCTCATCCCCAGAGAGTCGTCCCGGGCAAGGTGCGTTTGAGTCTGCGGGGGTTGGAGCGCAACTCAGACGTTCCGTTGCCAGGTCTGAGGTGGGGTGCTTGCGTGTGGTGTACGTAATGAGGGTGCAATTCTAGTTGTAGTCTCTGTTATGGTAGCAGTGTTCTGCGTGTATGTCCTGTCTGTCAAGGTCATTCTGTGTGGTAGGCTCCTGGGCAGGGGGGGGGTGTCCCGTATCCGAACGTTAGCTATGTTTTGGGTTAGCTCCGTGTGTCTTTAGTACATGTTCGTCTACCTGTCTATTAATGGGGTGGGTTCCCTGTCCATTCTAGGGTGAGGCCGATCATGGTGTAGCCCTCTGTTTCAGCCCCTACAATAACCTCCATCGCCGTGGCTTGTGGGCAGCTAGCTTTCCTTCCCCTTGCGTCTCTCAACTATCCCCACTCCCACTACCTCTTCCTGTGAGCGGTTCCGTGGAGTTGTCTAGGGTATTGTCATAGGCCTTGCGGGATCGGGGGGTTGTGCCACGTTGAATTTTTTTTTTTTTTTTAAATATGAGGTAAAATTAGTATCATCCACCCCTGTCCCCTCCCTCCCCCCCCGCTAACTGCATTTTGTGAGAGCTTCCCAGTCTACCCCCCCTCTTACGTCCCTAGACTCTCTCTTCCCTTGGGATGTGCTTCCCATCTCCCTAGTTCCCTAGTTTCCCCTACCGACGCCGAAGCGCCCCCCTCCCTGTTCCGGCCGACTCCCGGCAGCGGCGTCAGCTTCTTCCTCTCTCCACCACCTCACTTACGTATCCTCATTAGTAAGACCCTTTTGCAGTTCGCTTCAAGTTTTTTTTTTATTTTTATTTTTTTTCCCCCTTCCCCCCCCTCCTCCCCCCTCCCCCCAGTTTTCAAAGTATTCGTACTCCCAGTCTCAGTAGTTAGCCTATGAGATTGCAGTAGCATACGTATCCCCCGTCCCTGCCCTCCATAATCCTCCCTCCCAAAGTAGAATCGACCCAAAGGTGATGCGTCCATAGTTGCGGGCCCTCTCAGGATGTTGTCCCCCTTGCCCCTCGCCTTGATGCTCATGCATAGCTACAAAAGTCTGTGTTTGTCATCTTGTCAGTGTCTGAATGTCATTTGCACTTATCTGGTTGTCCCGTGTAGATGGTGTGTGCGTCCGCAGTTCCTTTTTGCCCCTCGGAATGTTCGCCGCCATGGCCGCCAGTTGTGGAGGTGTTAGACTCCCGGTTGTGCAGGATGGTGTGCTGGGTTTTGTGGTCTACGTGCCGGTCTTCTCTGTGGCGAGTCATCTCTGCGCCGTCTCTGTGCCCTGGGTGCTGGTTGGTTGGGTCTCAGCTCCGACGGATTCAGGATCCAGTCCGTGACCTCCGTATGCGGCAATCCCATGCTTTGTAAAAAGGCCGGTACTTCGTTGGGCCAGCGGAGCGATTTCCATTCATTGTTGTGTCTGGCCAAAAGGCAGAAGGGGAATCCCCACTTATATGGTATGTTACCGTTTCGTAGTATCTGAGTCACCGGTCTCAGCGCTCTGCGTGCCTCTAGCGTAAGTGGGGAGAGGTCTTGGTACAGGGCTACCTCTGCGCCTTGAAACCGCCAGGTTGGTCTCGATCTTGCTTTGTTCATTATCAGCTCCTTGACTTTGTATTCATGGAGACAGCATATGATATCTCTGGGTGCGTTGTCTGCAGCAAGTGGCCTCAGGGCTCTATGCGCTCTATCAAATTCTATGCGCTGTGGTGATTCTGGACCTAGTATGTCCCTGAACAGGGCGGTTAGTAAGGTCGGTACATCTTCTTCCCCAGCCATTGCTTCTGGTAGATTGCGTATTCTGATGTTCGATCTGCGACCCCTGTTGTCTAGGTCCTCAGTCTGTCTTCTTAGTTGCAGGAGCATATTGCCCTGTCTGGTCACTGCTGCATCAGTGGCCTCCAGTTTGCCTGCTGTTGTGGTTTCCAATTGTTTCAAGCGCCCATCTTGTGCTGTAAGGTCCCTCTGGATTGTAGCTACTTCAGACCTTATAACCTCATGCAGTGTGGCAGAGAGTGCCTGGAGGTCTGTTTTTGTGACCATACTCCCAGAGAGGGCTCTGATGTCGGCCCTAATATCTGCTAGGGAGGGTTCCTGTATGTCAGGAGGTGGTGTTATGGCCTGATCGTCGGCCATTTTGGCGCCCGGCCTTGCACGCGTTTGTCCGCCGGGTGTGCAGAGGAACCCGTCCAGCGGGCCGGTTTGCGGTGGTACTTGCGCCCCTTTGTTGTGCTGGGATTCAGACCTCCTTGTGCGACCCATCGGGTAGGATTTTGCTCCGTGTGCACGCTGTCGGTAGCTATGTGGGACGGAGCTCCTCTAACTAGCCGCCATCTCCGACGGCGTTCAGGCCACGCCCCCCCTCAAGAACATTGTAGATGTACTACTACACAAAACTAAATAAATAGAAAATAAAAACCAGCACACAACCCACAACCTTTCAACTTTAGCGAACATATGGAAATAAGCTCTGAATCTGACATTTTTACCTCTCTTTCACAAACTGTCTAAATTCAGTTAGTTTCCAGGAGTCAAATTTTTCCAATCTTTTAAAGTGGTCATCAGCATGAAATTTGCCTGGAGAATTGTAGGCAAATACCAAACCACACTTGGCTCCTATAGCGCCCCTTCGGACCTTGAAAATAAAAACAACAACAATTTTCTTTTATCTAACAGTAAAATATACAGAAACAAAACATGTTATAAATTGCAATACAGTGAGCGTATAAAGGAGTATATTTCCTGATAATTATTGTTGATCTAGAGGATGGGTAGATTCCAATCATGCCACTTCAAATGAAAGTAAAGTAAAGATTAGATAGATCAGAGCAGTCCCTCAATTAAATCTAACTAAATGTTCCAGTGTTTGACAAATATTCCATGCCTATCACAGCCATTCATGATGGTAATGGAATGGATACAGAAAATGTCAATGGGTGGTGTGGAGAGCTTCTGTTTATGTAAAATCAGACCACGGGGAGAGGTGGGGAGAGACTTCCACCACCATGATTACACTGAACTGGGTTGGTTATGCTATATTTGCTTAGAGTACCCCGTTAAACACACATGTGCACAACACTTTTGGATTATTCATGTTTAAACATGGGCATAATGTATAGGTGAAAAGTAGAATATATAAAAGTATATATATATTGGTGTAATAGTATAATCGATAATTGTAATACAAATTTGCTATTTAAATTACTAAATACAGAAAAAAATACTTACTCTAATCCTCATCTGCGTAACCTGGAAAGCAAACTCCGTTCCTGAAGAAAGTATAATGCTGGCCCTGGTTTTGCCAGTTTCTGTAAGAAAGCCTAAAAGAGAATCAAACAAATGTAAACAAGGTCTCTCAGTCAAAAGCAACATACATACAGGAAGATTATTGTCACAGTAGAAAATCTAAGGCAGAGCATTTTGATGAAACGTTGACGGAATCCCAATTATCTCATTTCTTTTTTTTCTGGTATGTAGAAACCCTTCCTACGGGCTCACTATTTTGAGTCAGAAGTGAGATATGTTTGTTTAACATATGACAATGTTCTAATGTATCTGTTTAAGTATTTACATTGTATGGGATAGGAATATTCAAAACTTACAGACATAAGTCATTTGAATATATTTGTGTGCTCCTATGTACATTTTGTAGATAGACTTAAAGTGTCAGGGTGCACAATGTGTATTACATATGCATAAAGATAGAACACACGAAATGACGAAACAAAAAGACAGAAAAGAAATAAATACATATTTTATTGTAACCTGAACACTCCACCTCTCATGGTCTTGGAAATCTAAAACACAGGAAGTACACAGGAAGTACAGAGCTGTTTTTTCAGCTAAAGTAACCTAATTTGTTGTGGTGCAGGAAAGCCCTATATCATGTTCTTTTGATTAAAGACAACGGTTTCCAACTCCACTAGTGACCCAAAGTGCTTTTTAGTTGCCCCCTTGCCACCCCCAACAAGGCATGCATAACACTGCGAAAACTGCAAAGAGTGTATGATGAAACTTTATAACATTTTAGCAATTAAGAATTAAAAATATATAAAGTATATTAATTGTTGTACATGCTATTTTTCAGAACAGAATGTTTAAAGGAACACTGTAGGGTCAGCAATACAGAAGTCTATGTTAAAAACAACACTATGTACTTGGAAGGAGCCCGTGCCTTTCTTTATATTTATATATATATATATATATATATTATATATATATTTATATTATATATATATTATATATATATTATATATATATTATATATATATTATATATATATTATATATATATATATATATATATATATATATATATATATATATATATATATATACATATATATATATACATATATATACACACACACATACATACATACATACACACACACACACACCCCTTTATACCTGCAAGGCGCAGGTCTGCCAGCACTGGCTCCACACCCTTTGCTGAGATCATCAGAATTGACTATCTCAGCCAAGGACTCAGAGCCAAACACTATGCTGGCCAATCGGCTCCTCCTCAGAGATGCACGGAATCAATGCATCTTTATGGAGAAAGTTCAGAGTCGCCATGCAGAGCGTGAAGACGTTGAACGTCAGTGCTGCACCCAGGAAGCAGCCATATGCAAAAGATCAATGCAGGCAATACGAATACAAAAATAAGGGTGCTTACTCTAAAGCCCTATTTACAGAGGCTAATAAGACAATGTACTATAATAATGAATGAGGAGCACAACCAACTAAAATGTAAAAAGTCAAAGAATAGCCCCAATGTTTCGGCATGTACAACTTGGCTCTCTTAATAAAGGCGTACACGCTGAAACGTTGGGGAATATTCTTTGACTTTTTCACCCTCCTCTCATTCATTCTGATATTTTCAATTGTTTCTGGTATGCAATATTTGGTGGACATTCTTATACAGGTATCCATTCTTCTTTGTATCTGGATTGGTACTATTTATTCTGCATATCCAGGATTGATTATTAGTGATGTCCCGAACGGTTCGCCGCGGACTCATCATTGAGTAAACTTTGACCCTGTACCTCACAGTCAGCAGACACATTTCAGCCAATCAGCAGCAGACCCTCCCTCCCAGACCCTCCCACCTCCTGGACAGCATCCATTTTACATTCATTGTGAAGCTGCATTCTTAGTGAGCTGTCCAGGAGGTGGGAGGGTCTGCTGCTGATTGGCTGGAATGTGTCTGCTGACTGTGAGTTACAGGGTCAAAGTTTACTCAATGATGAGTCTGCGGCGAACCGTTCGCGAACCGTTCGGGACATCACTATTGATTATGCTTATCTTCTGATTTGGATATAAGTTTCATATGGATTTTTTTTTATGTATGGTCGTATCTATACTGATATTTGCTGTTCGATATTGTGTGATACCTGTGATTTATGTACCTGTATAATAAAATGCATTTCATTTTAGTTGGTTGTGTTCCTCCTCATTCATTATTATAGCAATGTTAACACTGCCTTTTCTCTGAAAAGATAGTGTTTACATAAAAAGGTCTGCAAGGACATACTGTACACACCAGAACAACTACATTAAGCTGTAGTTCTGGAGACTAAAATGTCCTTTTGAGGGGGGGGGGAGGAGTGAAAGGGGGAATTCAGATTTAAAAAAATTCAGATTTTTTTTTTTTATAAATAAGTCTTAAATTGTTAAAGTGGCTCTTTCATAGAAGACTTTATGGTAATTGTGCATACCATCGCCTGTCCAATTTTTCAGAAGTATGTTTTCAGGTCCAGATTGATCTTCCTTCCCTTTAACATCACAAGCAACCAGAGTAAATTGCAGAGGCCTCCCTGAAGAAAAAAAAAAAATCATAAGAATTTAATGGCAGAAATCTGGATTTAAAACATGGCCAAAGGTTAGATATATGTCTCTACTCAGAAGAAGAAAAAATACAGACAGCTATTAAAGAGCTTAGCTCAAGAAAGCCAACAGAAACTCCTAAGCAGGGACTTCCAGCTCTTTGTGGGAAGTACTGGAGGCGAAGAGCAGCATCTGGTGGTCTGCAGGTAAGAAGTTAAACTGTGCTGTAATAGTTTTGGTGCTTGGAGTGTAGCTTTAACTTGGTAATTAACCTATAGATCCCTATAATTACTACTTTTTGTTTATTTTTACTCCGCTACACATTCAGTAAGTGCTCAGTGAATCACCTTTCCCTGATCTTTAAAACTAGATCAAAGGTCTAAAAATCTCTTCCTTGTTTCAGTGTGTCAAATGTTATATACTTAATTTTTCAGTTTGCTATACATAAGTAATTTTATGCTATAAATGAGAAACTTGTTACAATGTACATACACTAATTTAAGCAACAGTTGGTTTAACAGCAACCCCCTATATGTAATAATAAATACATAAAGTAACAGATATATATTTAAAAAGTAATGATTTATCTTCTCTAAGTTGCTACTATGATTCAGGATTTATGTTTGTTACACTAAAGTAACATTCAACCCTGGCTCTCACCCGACAATTCCATTCTATTTGGAAACCGGATTGCTAGGTGGGGTAGTGACCATATTATAACTAATACATTTGTTAGAATTTCTCTCACAGTATGTGGATGAATCTGTATGCTCTTTCATTGGAACATACATATACCCATAACAGGTACACTTCAAAATACTAACTCAGAAACAATTTAAAGTACTAAAAGACAATTTATTTATTTATTGGAGGGAGCTTATAAATTCTTTAAAGGGACACTAAGCACCAGTATCACTTCATGTTAATAAAATGGTACGTGGCATAGATTATGTCCCTGCAGTCTTCAACATGAAAACAGTGTCATTTCTGAGAAATGGCACTTTCTTTCTGCAATCCCCACACCTCTAATGGCTGTCACACAAAGAATGCTGATGATGGACACAGAGTGTGCATACAATGCTTCTATATGAGTCAACACATTTTATAGAGATTCAGTATTGAGAGAGTTCTGTATTGGTAGAGGATGGCCATGAATGCTCCATATGCAAGCAGTATTTCTCTATGAGAAGCATTTGATTAGAAACAAGTCATCAATCTAGCAAGATTGGGCTGTCGTGACGAGTCTGTCCTTTAATTGACAGTCTGTCTTAACGTATTTGTTCTCTTACAACAGTATATGAATACTAGGATATTACCATATTTATAAAGAAGAGTCATTCTAACAGATTCCATGGAAGAAATGAGTGAAGAGGCTTTGTACTGAAGATCCACATGTTGCAAAATTTTGCAAAGAGAGGTGATCACTTTAGCAACACTTCCTCGAGCAAGGGCAAAAGCTAGTAGATTCAAGTTAACATCTGGTGTGGAACAGCAACTAAACAAAGAATAAAAAGAGGAGAAATAAATAATAAACAAACCACAATGTAGCCTGCCTGTGTGAAAGTAATCATTATTTTAGATACATAAAATTGTTGGGTGCGTGCATGCTAACAAAACATCACCAGCTGGTGCAGGTGATTGATCTCCACGTTTCCACTATAAAATTATTTAAAATAACACAAACATGTATTTTTGACCCTATAGTGTTAAAACCACCATTTAGATGGCTTGCCCCCTCTTAGCCCCCTTAAAGGGACACTACGGTCACCTGAACAACTTCAGCTTAATGAGGTTGTTCAGATGAGAACTATATCTCCCTGCAGCCTCTCTCATGTAAACACTATTTTCTGAGAAAATACAGTATTTACATTGAAAGCAAGGGACAACTCCAGTTGCAGTCACTCAGAATGCCACCAGAGGGACTTCCGAGTTGATTGAGGCATAAAACTCTTCAATCCACCCAGATCTGCTGTCAGCAGCGCACAGGGCAGCACTGTGTCTCCTCCCTCTGCATGCAGACACTGAACTTTCCTCATAGAGATGCACTGACTCAATTCATCTCTATGAGGAGATGCTGATTGGCCACGGCTGTGTTTGAATCATGCTGGCTCTGCCCCTGATCTGCCTCTTTGTCAGTCTCAGCCAATCCTATGAGGAAGAATTGTTATTGGATCAGGCTACCACTTCTGATGATGTCAGCAGACTGTTTTTTTTTTAGGCAAACAGCATGCAGAGTTACAGCTTCTGGCTTGAATACAGTAAGATTTTATGGCATGAGGGACCGGGGGGCTAGATGGTGGTGTTAACATTATAGGGTCAGGAATACATGTTTGTGTTCCTGACCCTATAGTGTTCCTTTAAAAGGTAATAAAATTAACTTTATTTCCAATGCTGCGAGGGTCCGCCAGCGATGGCCCCGCCTCCTTGCTGCACACTGTGCCAGGCTGTCCCAGGAGGCACCTCCAGTGTCTCTAGGGGGAAAGGCAAACACTGGTAGTGTTTGCATGAAAATGGGAATGCATGAAAATGCCTGCAATGAATGATTATACTCATCAGAACAAATACATTTAGCTGTAGTTGTTCTGGTGACTATAGTGCCCCTTTAAGTGCAGATGCTTGTCAGGGGTCAATAAAATAGATTTCCATGAAAGATTATATCCACCAATCGGGAGCCTGTTATTATGGTCTGCGGTTTCCTCTCAACCCATAAAAACTTTGAGAACCAACTTATTCAACAGTGGAACCAATGAATAGTTAGAAAGCCGTCATGCATTTAAATTTTCCAGGTCACTAGCTGTCCATGTGCATCGCGATCCAGAGGAAGCACTCATGGGTGCAGTAATTCTTGCAAACTGCTACATGTATAAGCCACTATGTGAAAGGCTAGCATGGCATTGAGCCTCCTCACACCGTGACCCATTCAATAAGCTTAGGTGGTTAAAGTGATTTTAAAGTTCTGCTTTCAGCATTAGAATCAATTTTGTCTTGAAATGTTATTTAATTTATAAAAAAGTTGTAACACTGCTTGGATTGACACAAATGCCTCACTGAAACCAATTTACAGTGCACAGAAATAAGTATATGGAATCGTGCAGATAAAAACTTTTTAATAACAAATGGAAGTGCTCATACCATCCCCCCCACCTCCCATTTCACTAGGTTCCAAATGCAATGTTAGGTTACATTAGGTGTGTACTGTGGATTTGTTTATTAGATTTAAGACTAAAAAGTGCAAAATGTTTACAACTATTACCTTGCTGTCCTTACTAAGAAGCTGTTCACTTCCTCCAATATATTTGGCGATAAGAAATTTGGGAACTCGGATGTACCAATGGTTAAAGACAGAGGCGGCATGTGTTGCAAAGCTTTTCTGAGAAGTAGAGAAATGTAAGATTAAAATATTTATTTGAACCAAAAGTATGCATAATTTATTCTAAGTCACTTTTAATCAAAAGTAAACACAATCAGGAGTAATATTTTAACTTACTGTGTATGTTGCTGGACAGCTTGTGCAAGTGCTGGGTTTGTGTCCATAGATGTTGTTACAAGTGATGTCAATAGCGATAGATACCAAATTGCAGAAGCATCGGATATAGAGACAGCAGATTTCTTCACTTTCTGGTACCCAACTGCCCTAAGACCATGAATTCTGGTATCACAGCCATCGCTCAGGCAGCGTTTAATATTGATCTGTACATCTAAAAAGCAACATAGAAAAATAAATCATATAATCTAAAGTATTAAGATATGCAAATACATGTCCAAATTTCCAGTCAAAAACAATTTGTTGCAACATGACCAAACAATTTGGCACTTGCTGAAGTACTTTAGGGATCAAATTTCACATCACTGTAGGCTTATTTTAGAAAAGTGACAATTTTTGGACTTTTACAACTCTTATGCCCTACACGAGCAATGATCTCAAAGCTTCTCTATCATGCATACACATCTTCACTGACTACCCACAACAGTAAAACCACTGACTGGTGACGTGAATAACAATGTTTATATCGCTACAATGGCACCTGTCAAAGTGTGTGGTATGATGGGCAGCTAATGAACATCTGTTCTTGAATTTCACGTGTTGGAAGCAGGAAAAATGGACAAGAAAGCAGATCTTAGTGACTTTCACAAGGGCCAAATAGTGATGGCTAGACAACTTGGTCAGAGCAACTCCAAAACAGCAAGTCATGTGGGGTGTTCCTGGTATGCAGCAGGGTGTACCCACCAAAAGTGGTGCTAGGAAGGACAACCAGTTAATTGGCTTCAGTGTCATGGGCACTCAAGGCTCATTGATACACGTGGGGAGCAAAGGCTAGCCCATCGGGTCCGATCACACAGGATAGCTACTATAGCTCAAATTGCTTAAAATCCTAATGCTGGCCATGATAGAAAGGCACACAGTATCATCTGTTTAGGTGGGTTATTAGAGTCTAGATCTCTTATGAACATGAGACTTCATATGTGGTCTTTGCCACTTTTGTGGTATTATTCCAATTGGACACTTGTCTTTTGGTTGCTTAGCAACTAATGGGTTATAAGGGGGTGGGCCTAGCCCCATGCTGATTGCTTATGAGCTTTATAAAGACATTTTAATGGAGGATGCTGACCCTTGAAAAAGGCTATATAGTCAAAATGACAGATGTTGATTCAGTGCCTCATGCCACTTCTTTGAGGTAATATATGCAGATGTAAAAAAGTTTTTTCCATTGCACATACTATTATATAAATATAAAACATATATAGTGTGCAGTTTGATTTTCTTTTTGTATTGCTATGGGCTATTGTGGCTACTGGGGGGTTGCTACACTCAACTTGCATTGTTGGGTTTTTAATCTTCTGTAGCTTTGGTTGTGTGCTCCTACGTCTTTCTAAATGTTATAGCATGTTCAGTTAATGCCAGATTTGAGTAGAAATTGTATTGCTCCTTCAAAACTTTAAATGTACAGAATATAACCGGCACTTGTTATCATTTAATCAGCCCAAAAGGCGACTGAGAATAGCGTATCAGGTCTGGAATTATTCCCCTTATCACGAGACAAGTTAAAAGCTGCAGAAAAAGGACACATATTGGCAATTTTAACATAACTTTTTCATATGAAATGTATTTTATTGCAACCATGCCATTCTATTTCCTTTTTTTTGGGGGGGTATGAGTAAATCTCTTAATGATGAATTCCGTAATGACTCACACATCTGATTTATGTTGGCGTTTTCCAGCAACGTTACATAGCCAGATATGTGACTAGGGATATGAACCTCTCGAACCTCCAGGAGATTGCTGGGATTTCTTCCCACAGCAACTGCCACCTGTTGGGGCATGTAACTCTGGTCTGAAGCACTAACAGAAATGGACAGGTGCCTTAGCACTACATTTGGCTTCATCCTCAACCTGGAAGAAGATAAATAAGAGAAAAAAAAAATTAAATGAGTTGACAGTTCTACTAACTATTAGAATCATACAATTGTGTATTTCATTTTAATTACTTTTGAGAACATGTATGTCATTTTTTGGGAATATGTTATAAGTAGAGATGTCGCGAACCGTCCGCGAACGGTTCGCCATGAGCTGTTCACGGCGAACTCCGGTCAGCTGACACGTCCCGGCCAATCTCCAGCAGACCCTCCCTCCCAGACCCTCCTACTTCCTGGACAGCACCCATGTTGAAACATGGATGCTGTCCAGGAAGTAGGCGGGTTTGGGAGGGAGGGTCTGCTGGAGATTGGCCGGGACGTGTCAACTGACCGGAGTTCGCCGCGAACAGCTCGCGGCGAACCGTTCGCGAGAAGTTCGGACGGTTCACGACATCTCTAGTTATAAGTTCCTCACGGACCTCCAGTGTCAAAAAAGAAACCCATATGAAAGCATTGAGTAATGCTTTCCTATGGGCAGGTTTGAATGTGCGCGCATGCCTCTGGACACGCATGCGGCTCCACTCAGAAGCGGACGTCAGAGGAGGAAGAGAGGTCACCAGGGCAGAGGGAGCCCGGTGCTGGATTAAGGTAAGCAATAAATGGTTAATAATTTATTCGCAGCAGAACAGGGCCCTAGTCACCTTTTCGGTGACTATGGCTCTATAGCGTTAGGAATACATATTGTATTCCTAACGCTATAGTGTTCCTTTAAGCAGATGGTAAGACTGTTCAGGAATATTACTCATTAGTTCAATGGTGTGGGTGTGTGAGGACAGACTGGCTGACAAATATCAATGGAAATTCTATCCAGTTTGCCCAAGTCAGATGCTAAACCTAGCCATAAAGGTTGTGAATCACTGCAAGTACTGTAGGACAAAAAGATTTCCTGCTATGCCAAGCATTTATTTGGGGGTTCCCATTATTTCTTATTTAGTTTTACCAGTTTTTATCCATCATGTATTGGCAGGTACAGTGTTAGTTGGAGGGAGATTGTTTCTGCAAATGTATGAGACACAACTAAACTATATTTTCAAACTGGCACAGGCTTGTTTTCAGGACGGTAGCAGACACGATTTGAGGGTAAGGAATGGTTTCTTTTCAGATTCCAATTTTAGGATATTTTTACATGCATTCAAAAAGAGAACAATCATTATATATATGTAAAAAAAAAATTTAGAAAAAAAAGATACAGCATTTAGTTTACCAATAAGCTGCAAACATTTATTCCAAATCATAAAGAAATACAAAAAAGATCAAATGTTGCGCAAATGAAGTTTGCAAAATGTATCAAAGTTACTACCGGTCATATATACACACACATATATATATATATATATATATATATATATATATATATATATATATATATATATATATATATATATATATATACATACACACACACACACATACATACATACATATACACACACATATATATATATATAGTGAGTGTGTATTGGTAATAAAAGGACCAATATATATTTTAATATTTGCTGAAACGGCCTTTCTATTTTTGGAAAGAAGATCGCATAATTGCCATCTAGTCTGCTTGGTGGGGACATAAAGCCACCTATTGCTAGTTTACATTCAGTAAGGCTATTTTTCAGTCTGGCTTGAAGAAAGACACTGGAAGGCATCTGCAAGGCATCGCACAGCATTACATTTTCTTGTCAGGAGAACCACATACAGTCTAGGATCTCTGTGCAACTCTAAAACCTATAGCTGCCAGGCAGGCTAAGTGCAAGTCTAAAATTATCTTTACGTGAGTGCGATTCCAAACGCTTAATATTTGTAATCAAGCAGCATAAAACAACTCTATACTACATTAAAGGGACACTATAGCCACCTAAACAACTTTAGCTTAATGAAGCAGTTTTAGTGTATAGATCATGTCTCAAGGTTTCACTGCTCAATTCACTGCCATTTATGAGTTAAATCACTTTGTTTCTGTTTATGCAGCCCTAGACACACCTCCCCCGGCTCTGATTGAAAAAAAACTGGTTTCATTTTCAATCAGATGTAATTTACCTTAAACAATTTTATCTCTTTCTCTGTAACTTGAACTTTAATCACATAGAGGATGCTCTTGCAGGGTCTAGCAAGCTATTAACATAGTATGGGATAATAAAATCTAAATTAAACAAAACTTGCAATAAAGGAAGGATAATCATTAGATGACTCAGTACATGACTTCATTTTTATGAAGGATGTGCAAGTCACATGGAGGGAGGTGTGACTAGGGTTCATAAACAAAATGATTTAACTCCTAAATGGAAGACAATTGAACAGTTAGATTGCAGGGGCATTATCTATACACCAAAACGGTTTTATTAAGCTAAAGTTGTTTTGGTGACTATAGTGTCCCTTTAAATTATATTATATTTTCAGTTGAGCATTTATTACAATGTATTAAAGACACTAGTTTAAAACATAGTTACAGCCGTTACAAAGTAGTAATAGCATTTTAGACAGGTATACGTTTTAACAGAAATCACAACTTTGCTCCAGCATTCTTGATCAGTCTTAACAATCAGTATTTGTGGTTCACACTAAAAGTCCCAAGAAAGAATGTAAACTCATTACTCAGGGCCCCGAAGAATACGGATGTGAGATGTTTATTGCAAAAGTCCTTACCGAATCCAGTGTGAGCGAGCACTCCCGTCTGATTGCCAGAATGATGAGGTTTCCCCGTTTGTCATCTTATCAATATCTGAAGAATTTGATGATGTTTCTATATGACTGTAACACTTTGCAATGGATTTTAATTTTAAGGACTCTTCTTGATCATTCAGATCTACAGGACGTTCTAGAAGAAAAGAAAGAAAACTCATGAAATATAGATGTGTTTTGTTATTTCAATGTAATGGGAAATTAAATTGGAATGTTAATATTTGTGGATCTTGGTAAATTAACTATGCATAGTTACTCAAGTAGTCAGAAGATATCTATGTGTGTAAAATAACAATAGTAAAACTATGAAAGGTCTTTAGTAAGTCCTATGATGCACACACGTCTCCCCATATGTAACGTGTGGGAAAAGGGTTTTTAGAATAATATAATGTTCTATTAAACCATTACATAATCTGTGCCATACATTAACTTTCAGTTATTGCACTACTGACTACATAAATTATTTGAAAAGGTTATCCAAAAGTATTAAATCGACTAATGAACACGTTAAATACAGATTTTCTGTATCTGTGAATGTCTGTTCAAATTTTCAGCATTTATACTACACTACAAAATGTACAGATTTAAAGACCTAAGTACACATTCTAAGTGATGTAGATGGGAACACACAGCAATACTAACAAAGTGGTAGGTAAACTTACAAAATGTTTTTACTCTAACTAGCAAATGCAGATTTATCTACTTTACAACAAATATGGGCTGCATTGATAAGTTTTGTTTTAACCATGAGGATGCTAAATGGGGAGAATGGGTGAGAGATACTTAAACATAGATGTAGGCAAAAGTTTAAGTGATTTCAGTCAACTACTTTGACTTTATTTTAACAATTATTGTACTAATTGAAAATTACATTTCATACACAAGAACAACATGTTTACTGGGCATCCACCTCTAAAAATTATCTTTTCATATCATCTTCTTGCAAGAGGCTCCATATTACACCTGCATTTTAAAGTCTGTTTTTGCACCTACCCTTCAAATTCAGGTTTGTTTGGGGGGTTTTTTTTTTTTTTGTAAGTTTATTTATTTTTTTTATAGATATTTTTATTTGTTTCTTACTTTGAATGAATGCTTTGCTTTAGATCTTCAGTACAAAACTTCTGTTATGTGAATTAGTGAATGCGTTGGAGACAGATGGACAGACAGACAGCTAGATAAAACATGATATACATCTGTAAATTCAACATACTACTGCATTTGCACAGCAAGTGTCAGACACGTCTCCAACTTTCCTCAGGAAAAGGCTCAACAAATCAGGAGCCTTTTATTCTGGATTGTGGTGTTTATTCTAACCACATAAACCGAAACCCAACCAGTGTTAATGGGATAAGTTGGTTTAGCTGCTGTGTCAGCCATTTCTGTTTTTATTATTTTTTACCAAATAAATGTTTATTTTAACACTTTACCTTACCTGGTTCCTTCGTTCCTGCTAAGAAAAAAAACTTATTACAAACATCTAAGAGGAGAATCAGATCCAGTGTATCCCTTGGTGGATGAAATACCTTTACAGTCCAGAGCCTAACTTATGTGGCTCTGGAAAGTGTTAGTGAACCTTTTTTATTCTCCACATATTGTAAATAGGTTTCAACAATATACACTATGCTGTTTTCTTGTATATATTATATATAGGGTCCACAGTTACTGTCTGTTGCTGAAAATAGGACCTATCCAAGATTTTAAAGGTAAAATATTCCACTGTTTGTGCGCTTTCACCTTTTTTTTTTTTTTCTGTTCACTATATCTTTCATTTGGTGTAATAAGTGACTGTACACCGAGGTGTTTTTAAGCTGCGCCAGTTGTAGTATTTTGTGTATAGCGCCCTTTTCCTTTCTATTGTGTATTTCTTTTAAGTTGGTTTATCCACAGCAGCAGTTGCACTCAACACACAGGATAGGAGAAATGACTTGAAAAAGTGAAAGTCACCCCAGCCCAACTGAGCATGCACATTTACACACACACAAAAAAAAAAAAGACATTATGCATACCCTTCTCTTTTTTCACCAGCATTTCCAGGTAGTCTTTAAGGACAGAAGAGCGCATAGTGCAAATATTATTGCAGCACTCCAGAATTGGGTATGGGATCACAGTACTGGGGATGCGATTACGATGCAAGAAACGCAGAATCTTTGAAGAATGTAAACTGAGGCGTTCTTTAGATTTGGAGAAAATGTCGATGAAACCTGTAGAGAGAGAGAGAAAGAAAAGAAAAAAACGTGGTCACATTTGTTTGCTCAAAAAGTCAGCAGATCAAATAATATGGAATGGTACACTGCAAATATAAATGACATATTATAAAAATGAACTCCGAATTCATAGATTCCTTATAGAATATAAATAACATTTTGTGCAATTTGTGTGCTTAGGTTACAAAAAATGGTCTGGGTTAGTTTTCAAATCTGTTTTTGACTAAAACGTAAAGGAAAATAAAAGCAAATTATGAGGAAAAAATAAAAAGCACACCAATTGTGACTTAAAAGGGTTTCTTTAACCCCTTAAAGGGACACTCCAGGCACCCAGACCACTTCTGCCCATTGGAGTGGTCTGGGTGCCAACTCCCACTACTCTTAACCCTGCAACTGTAATTATTGCAGTTTTTTATAAACTACAATAATTACATTGCACGGTTAACTCCACCTCTAGTGGCCGTCTACTAGACAGCCACTAGTGGGCACTTCCTGATTCGTAGCAAAGATTTTCGTTGCTAGAGCGTCGTTGGATTTCCTCACGCTGTGTGAGGACCTCCAGCGTCGCTCAATTCCCCATAGGAAAGCATTGAAAATCTTTGCTGCGCATGCACATTAGGTTTCCTCAGCTGGCGGGCGGGATCAGTCTCGCCCACCAGCTGACGTGATTACTGGGAGAAGCAACGCCGACCGGAAACCACCGCCGAGGGACAATGGCGGAGTCTCAGGTGAGTGACCTGAAGGGGTTTTTACCGCTTCAGCTACCTGGGATAGGAGGTGGGAGGGAGAGGGTACCTGCAGTGCCAGGAAAACAGATTGTTTTCCTGGCACTGGAGTTTTCTTTTAAGGACACATGACATGTGTGACATGTCATGATTCCCTTTTATTACAGAAGTTTGGTCCTTAAGGGGTTAAAACACATTAACAACCCCTAGCAAGAGAGGCCTCAACAGTATCAACAGAAAAATTTACAGAGCAAAGAACAGTTCATTGCAGATTTTAGTTTTGCTTGAATAATTACATCTTAAAATGGTTAGCTGTTCCCAAAGCAATATGAAAAATTAAATAATCATATCTATTGGCATTTAAGAGTGGCCATTTAAAATAGGAGATTCACAATTTCTAATAAATATTGTACAACTGATTTGCAAAAAGAATAACCTTTGGGTTTCCTTCTACTTTCTTTTGATTATTTCAAATATATACACAATATGGCCACATTACATTTATAAGTGCCGTTTTAATAAGAAAGGGCTAGAAATAAATACATGTAAACAAGCTATAAGAAAGGAGAAATTAATTTTTAAAATTGTGTGTGTAGATCCACACCATAGCTTGAGATTCAAACATCTCGTATGTTGAGCATTAAACTGGTTTTGCCAGAAGTGCGTTCAGGTGTGTAACCAGACCAAAAACAAGCTAAAAGGTCATTACTGAAGAACAAAATGTTGCCTCCAGCAACAAGGCAAAACACACAAACCCAGAAACACTGTGTAAGCAAGGTACAACCAATAACTGACAGCAAAGTTTTAAAGAAGCAGAAGAGGCTTTATTCCGATTATTTTGAAGAGTCCACTAGAATGTAAGTTCAGTTGTGCTCTAGCAAAGCATCTTGGAGAAGGATAAAGAAGGGTTCTCTTCTTTTGTAGGACTGTGTTTAAATAGATTTCCCACATTCAAAATAAATTACCAATATTCTCTTTGCAAGCGTAAAGCGCTCTGGATAACAGGGCTATACAAGATACACATGATAGAGTCGCACTCTGGTCTCCACAGCAGAAGATGCAAGCCCTAGGTATTTAAAATAAATATAAAAACTTCAAATGTGAGTAACTTATGTTTAAGTCTTATTTTTTCTTTTCTTTATTTTGTCAATGACATAGACTGTGTTTTTTCAATACTTTATGGCTTATGCAAAAGCCACGTTCCAGTAAATATAACGTATGAATGGTACAGAAAGAAGAAATATGTAATTAATAGATGTAACACGTCATTCAATGGTGATTGGCTTGTTCACAGTCTGTCAAGGTTTGTTTTTCTTTTTTAATACAATGGCATTCTGGCTTAATCATGGCTCTACCAACTTTTACAGTTCCACAGTTAATATAGCAGACCGATGGTCTATGATGACAGAAGAAATTATATATAGTGGATTTACTGAGTTTTAACAGTTAGCCACATGTTGCGCCTGTGTCTTGCAAGGATTACCGAAAGGGCCAACAACAGTGCCTAGCTTAAACAGTGCCACTTTCGCCGTCCGCCAGGTGTTTATAACGTGCAACTTGAGAGGAGAAGTGAGAGAGTATAGGGAAGTAAAGCCAAAAAGAAGAAACAGGATAAGAAGAAGATAGTCGATCTCCAAAGGAGCTGAGCCCAGGATCTGAGGTATCGTAAGCAGTGATATAAAGTAAGCTGGTATCCTGTACCTTAGCCTTGACCAGAAACCCTCCTGGTGGAGGTCGCATTGCCTCCATTGGGGGTTCTGGAGCATCTTTTTGTATATAAGTTTCCCAGAAGTAGTATGGTAGATAACTGGTTAGATTGCCGCTTCACACCGCCACAGCGTTACCCCCTCCATCCCCTCTCTCCGCGATACTTTAGGTGTTGTATTGTTCCCAGAGGTCCCATACCATATAGAAAGTATTCAGTGATCATGTTAAGGAGTTTTTGTTCGTGTTTGGTCAGGCATTCTGTGGGTCTAGACAGCAGGCTTGCCCAAGGGTCCAAAGTTATTTTCCTCTGCAAGATCTGTGAACTTAATTCCATAATTTTACACCAGTATTCTGTTACCTCAGGGCATTCCCACCACATATGTATATATATTTGAGCCCTTTCCGCCACAGAGGTGCCAACGTGCATCTGTGGAGTTGAGTTTCATCTGATATTGTTTTACTGGGGTCATATACAATCGAAATAGTATTTTATATGACTGCTCTTGGAGCGTTACACATATTGTTTTTGCACACGCCTCCCAGATATCTTGCCAATCTGTGCCCTCCAATAATTCACCCAGATCAACCTCCCACTGGCCTGCATAGCGTAGTGCCCCTTCTTTATCGGTTGCTGTACCAATGTGGCTGTAAAGAAATTTAATTAGTTTGGTTTGTGTGGTTTAATTAAAACACAGTTTTTCAAAGAATGTCTTTTGTGCTGAAGCTGCTGCCCTAACTTCTGTGCTTTGTGCAAAGTCTTGAATTTGTAAGTATCGAGAGTAATCGCGCGTTTTGAGTGGGGCTAGAGTGTTCAAGTGTTTGTAAGTGACTATATCCTGATTTACATATCTTTGTAATCCCATTGTCTCTATCCCTTCATAATTTCTAGCCCTTGTCCCTGACGGGAAAGCTCTCTTCCTAAACACCAGAGTCATAGGTGACGGGAAGTCACCATGGGAGTATATCTGTCGTGATTGATCCCATAATTGTATGGAGTTGAGGATAGCTGGGTTTGTGGTTCTCAGGATGGCCCGTTGGTTCCTTGTGTTCCATATGTAGAACTGGGGAAGATCAACACCAGTCATCAGGGATCCCAGGTCTACCCTGCGTCTGTCGGCAGGTGTGTGCCACTGTATAATCTGGGTTAGTTGTGCCGCCAGATAATTGTGATGAGGTGGGGTAATTCCAATCCCCCTCTTGGTTTTGGGCGGTACAAGAGGCTGCAAGCTGATCTTGGGTGTTTATTTTGACATATAAATGTATCAATCGCCCTTTGTATGCCAGCTAGGTCTCCCCAGGTAACCCTCCCTGGCAGTGATTAAAATAATAGTCGTGGTAGAATGTTCATTTTAATTGAATGTATGCGCTCCAGCCAGGCAATAGACCTATCTTTCCACTGGCTTAACTCTCTGAATAGTGTTTGGAACTTGGGGGTATAATTGCGAGCAGACAACGTCTTGGGATCCGCTGTTAGGCGAATGCACAGATACGTAAATTCCTCAGTGTTTATTTTGAGGTGGTATTGGCTGCGGATGAGTACCCTGTCCAGGGTTGTCCGGTAAAAGGGCATGGCTACCAATTTATTGTCATTAAAGGATCACAAACATGTATTCCCGACCCTATAGTGTTAAAACCACCACCTAGCCCCCTTGGGCCTCTCATGCCTTCCTACAAATAGCCAAATCTTACTTTTATTCAAGCCTGAAGCTGTAGCTCTGCGTGCTGTTTGACTCAGAATAGTCAATAGTCAAAACCTGTCTGCTGACATCATCAGAAGTGGTAGCCTGATCCAATGACAATGCATCTCCATAGTATTGGCTGAGACTGACAAAGAGGCAGATCAGGGGCAGAGCCAGTATGATTCAAACACAGCCCTGGCCAATCAGCATCTCCTCCTAGAGATGAATTGAATCAGTGAATCTCTATGAGGAAAGTTCAGTGTCTGCATGCAGAGGGAGGAGATACTGAATGTTTGGATGCACTTTAGGCAGCCATGACCCAGGAAGGATCTCTAACAGCTATCTGAGGAGTGGCAAGTGAAGTTATCACTAGGCTGTAATGTAAACAATACATTTTCTCTGTAGCCTGCCAAATATCAGAAACAAAGGTAATGATTCTACTCACCAGAACAAATTCAATAAGCTGTAGTTGTTCTGGTAACTATAGTGTCCCTTTGTAGCCCTTTGTATGACTTTGTAGCCTGCCAAATATCAGAAACTGTATAGTAGTGTGGTTAATTGATGTAAGGATTCTAATGGGTTCTGGAGGGTTATAAGTACATCATCAGCGTAGGCAGACACTGTAAATGGTTTTCCCAGCCCCCGGAATACTTGGGTGCTGTCAATGCAAACAATAGTGGGGATGAGGGGCACCCCTGTCTGGTCCCGTTATCCAAGGAGAATGGGGTTTTTGTTGCTCCCGGTAGGAGTGTCTGGGCTCGTAAGTCAGTGTAAAGGGCACAAAGGGTTCTGGGAACTCCTGAAATTGGAGCAGGTTGAATAGGTACGGCCACAGCACCCTGTCAAATGCCTTCTCTGCGTCTAATGAGAGCACCAGAGAAGGCACCTTAGACTCCGCCATGTACCACATCAGGTCCACTCCCCATCGGGTATTTTCATACAGTTGTCGTCCAGATATAAATCCCATCTAGTCTGGGTGGATCAGTGGTAGAAGGAGGGGTGTGAGTCTGGATGCCAACATTTTTGCGAATACTTTGAGGTCGGTGTTGATGAATGATATCGGTCTGTAACTTGGGGCTAGGGTATCGTCTTTTCCTGGTTTTGGTAACCGTATGATGTTGTGTGATTGGGTCCCTCAGTGTTGCTGCCTCCTCACTTGTAACCCGTGGCATGGTCAGTTCCGAGAGGAACTTTTGTAGGTCCGTTGTGCATGCTGTATTGTTGTTTGTAAGGTGAGGCGAGTGGTTGTATAGGCCCAAGTAGTATGTTGTGAACACCTCATGAATAGCATCTGGTGTTGTAATTACCTTATTGGTTTCGGTGCATATTTTCGTTACCGGTTTGCGTCCCTTTTCTTGGTTGCAATACTCTGGCTAGGAAGGTGTCCATTTTGTTTGCTTTCTCATAGAATAATGGGTTTGGACCATCGAACGGAATACATCTTCAAGTGAGAGTTCTTTTATTGAGTGTCTAAGGGCGTTAAGTTCTCTCAGTTTAGTGTTATTTGGATTGGTTTGATGGTGTTGCTCAGCTTTCCATAGAGCTGATTGCAACTTCAGTAGTAATAATGTTTTGGTGTGCTTCTTATGTGTGGCTATTTTTATGAAGTGTACACGGATGACAGACTTATGGGCTGCCCATACCATAGTGGGGTTCATGTCTGGGTGTGTATTGACCTTGAAATACTCTTTGAGAGCCGTTCGGGTCTTTTAGGAGGTTGGCGTTAAGTTTCCATGTTCAGTTTCAGTTGTATTGTAGCTTGCCAAGGATGACCGTTATGTCCGCATGATCTGACCAAGTAATGCTGTTTATTGCTGAGTGTATTGTCTTGCCCATCCCTGTCCCATTTAGGAATATATTGTCAATTCTAGAGTATGTGTTATGGGGCGTTGAGTAGAATGTAAAGTCTCTTGTGTCCAGGTGCTGTAGTCGCCATACATCTAGTAGTCCCGTGTGTGTCAGGAATGAAGGTAGCAATTTGTCTTGTCCCCTTGTCTCTGCGACCTCACAGTGCCTGGTTTTGAGCTGCGGTCAACAGCCGGACATGGTACCACGTTAAAATCTCCCCCTACCATAAGCACTCCTACCCCCACACCGGGAACAGGTTTCTCTAAATTTGCCCAAAACATTGAATCTGGCTCGTTGGGGGCATATATGTTGAGGATGTGTATTTTAGTATTATAGAGGGTGCCGCCGATGTAGAGGTATCACCAGTCTAGAACAGCCTGGGTGACCGTTATTTGGAGTGGGCTCCGTTTGTGAACCAGGACTGCCACCCCGGCTCACTTGCGCATCGTTCTTGCCTCATATACTGTTGTGTATGTGTCGTCAGTCAATCTGACGGGAGCTGACCTGGTGAGGTGTGTCTCCTGCAGTAGTGCAATATCAACTTTTTCAGCTTTTACATCTCTCAGTAACAGTCTGCGTTTGTTTGGGGAATTTTGTCCTTTAACATTAAATGAAAGTACCTTGAATGTCATGATATTGTGTATTGAGGTTCGTCTTCGTAATGGCTGTGCACTTCCTGAAGTACTTTGCAGTGTACACTTGGGATAAAGCGCAGAACAGGTCTGGAGTAGGGCCTTTTGTTCTGGCAACGCGGGCAGCTGTCATGTACTAGCCTAGGGGTAGAGATCATTCAAGTGTAGGATAGATTCAGATATAGAGAAAACAGGAATGTTCAAATATATTAAACAAACAATAACAAAATAATCTGGTTTTATTCTTTGCCAGATCAGATCCGGGGTGTGTGCCCCACCTGCTTGGTCAAAACATGCTCACCATTCAGGGTCGGCGTCTCACTGTTACATTCCCCTGCGCATACGAGCACAGTACTCACATTAACTTTCAAACAGTAACTTATTCACCATCCGTTAGCATTTTAGGACATATCCCCGCTACCCTATGCCTGTTGCACATTCCCCTCTTGGCTATGTTATTTAGGTCATGCTGGATCAGAACCTTCTCAGCCTTTGGTTAGTCTCCCCCTTAGGCACCGTGGAGTAATATGCTCCAGGCAGGGTGGGTCATTCAATAACTTGGCAATCTCCTAGGAGACCCACATCTAGCTTTAAGTATTTGATAGGAAGGATAGCGTTTTTTGTATAAGTTAGTGTGGGAGAGATACTCTTGGGCACGCCTCATTTTTATGTAGGAACATGATGCGAGCTTGTACAACACCAGTATATATATATGCAAACTTTATGTATTTATTTATTATTTTTTGTGTAATTAAAAGTAACTGAATTGAACATTGAACCTGTGAAATAGTGTCTGCAAGCAGAGTTGTCGGGGAGGTCATCCTAGTTATTGAAGGCTTAGTGGCTAATCCCCCCAGGGTTCCAAGGGGGGTGTGGGGGTTGCCATACCGATAGGGGTAGTACAGCCAGGAGTGTCTTCTCAGACATCTGCACTCCTCAAGGGCTTAACAGTTAACTCGGATTTTATAGAGGACTATATCCCTGCATTGGAGTTATCAGGGTAATTTGGTGCCTGTAAAAGGCTAACACTCGCCCCATTTTTCATAGTCAATATTTTTGTTTTTGGGTGTTTGGTACGTACTGTCTATTAGCTGCAGAAGGGTTTTTTTTTGTTTGTTTTTTACAAATTGCCCTGTGACATACAGACATATTCATCTGTTTCCCAATACCATCCCCCGAGTTAAATCGGTGGTCCCGCATGCCATCTCCCCCACCCCTCCACACAGTCCCATCATATAATCCCCCCCAGTATGAGCTGGCTGCCAAGTGGTATCAGAGTCTCTTGGGTCAGCAAACTCTGGCAGTTGTGCACTGAGTGATCTCCAATGTTGGGTCAGTCGGTTCGCATCGGTTTTCCTGCCTCATACTACTCTGGGGAGTACCTCTGTGCCCGTTCTGGTTGGTCCCAGTAAGGTGAAATCCACCGGTGATGTAATGTAGAGTTCGTGAAGGAATTTCATTGGGTCGTTCCCTGGTAACTAGGTATATGTTCTTTCCGCCTTATAGGCCACTATTTTAAATGGGTGTCCCCAGGTAAACCAGATCCCATTGTGGCACAGTACATCTACCATCAGTTTTGTTATAAGGTGCCTGGAGAGCGATTGCGGTACCTTGATATGTGATCTCATGAAGTCTGTTGTATTGCAAGATGGCTTCTTTGGTGGTAAAGTAATTAAAGCGTAGGACATTTTGGGGGAAATCCTGACGCCCTCCTTGTTTCTAACGATGAGGCTGAGCTCTGGAGCTTAGGTAGGACATTGATAGATGCAGCTGTTGTGTTTGTGAATTGAAATACAGTTTGCAGGTGCTTGATTGCCTGTGGATGCACGGCAGCCCTCAAGCTATGCGGCCATCAAGGTCGGCTGCTAGACCACGCCCCCTTAAGTCATTGTTTTTGCATACTTTAATGTGTTTTCTGTAGATTCATACAAAAAAAACAAAAAAAACAAGAAAATGAAGTCCAGGCACACTACTGCTGTGGTAAGAAACAGCTACATCATGCCTTTGTATTCTGTAGATAAAAGCATTTAACATCTTTAGTCCTCCACACACACACACAGGACTTACTCATAGACAACAAACTAAACACACCTGTCTCTCATACAGCCAATGCCTGTCCCTATTAATGATGAAATGAGGAGACAAGAACCATTGACACCACATACTTAAAAGAATGTATACATTCTGCACTCTGGAAGCCAGCTATCAAATAGTAAGTAGAAATGAATACAGCAATATCAATGTTTAGAGGGGAAAAAAAATCTAAACATTAAATGCAAAGTATACAACACATATGGTTAACAGAGGGAGGTAGGAGCGAGCAAGCAGTGGGTGGGAGTGCGTGGGGAGCAAGAGAGAAGATCTGTCACCAGAAGAAATAAATATGCACAGAATTTACATTGGCACCTCGAAACACAGTTCAGGGCTGCCAATGTCATGTGTGCAGGCGGTGCAACTAGCAAGAACTGCAGTGCAGAAATACTTACATATTCCTACCACCATAAACACTTCATATTACTGAAGTGGTCATGGTGGTTTGAGTAATCCTGTAAAGTTATCAGTAAGAAAGATTCCTGTCAGAAGATAAATATTAAAAATTAAATGGATAAATAATTTCAGTGCAAAAGAAGATAATATCATAAACGTTAGATTGTAGCATATATTGCAAAAGTGGATACAAGTTAAAGGGACACTATAGTCCCCAGAACCACTACAGCTTAATGTAGCGGTTCAGCTGTGTATATCATGACCCTGCAAGCTTTTTACTGTAAACACTGCCTTTTCAGTGAAAAGGCAGTGTTTGCATTACTGCCTAGGAACACTTCTAGTGGTAGCCACTAGAGGTGCTTCCTGGGTCAGTGCTGCACAATGTGCAGCACTGACATTCAGTGTCTTCACGCTCTGCATAGAGGCACTGAACGTTCCTCATAGTGATGCACTGATCCAATGTATCTCTATGAGGAGAAGCTGATTGGCTGAGAACAGCATTTTGCCACGCATGCGCAATAACCTCCCAATGCTTTCCTGTGGGAAAGCATTGGATTGACTGATATCAAAATTAATGATTTAAGAAAGAAAACTGAGTCAACTAAAATGCAGATTGCACTTTTAAATCATGCTTCACTGGTCAGTTATGGAGTTGGATCAGTGTTTCCTTCAGTGTTTCCAAAATTACTATTGTAAAATCACTCCATAACTTCCTGATAACTTAGGTTCACTGAAAATACCCTAAATAAATTATTGGCTAATTATTTAGTAAAGACATATGGGATCAGATCTGTGGGCATCCATCGGTTTCTGAAAATACAAAACCATCAAGGCAGCTTTATACTTTTTGACAAAAACTCACAATATTGTAGCTCATATATAAAAAAGTATGCCAATCATCTGTCACTTATGCAAAGAGTGTTGAATGGACAATCCATGCCGTATGTTTTTTTTGTCGTGTTTTATAGTGTATTACTTTAGTTTAAAACGCAACGCATAATTTATGTGAAATCAATTAGACATTTAAATCCTCAAAAAAAGGATAATAAATCATTGAATTACTAATAACCCTATGCCTTAAAATTACATCTATAAGAATAATTTCACTGAAGATCATAAAATGAATAAATCAAACCAAAAACACTACAAGATGATAAGCCAAGTACCAATAACACAAAACAATAAAATAAACACCATGCATATGATGCTTACTAGACCACTGTATTAAAGGGACACACTTTTGGGATCAAAACTAATTTAGCTCAATTAAGCAGTTTTGATTACACCCCCGCAGTCTCACTGCTCAATTCTCAGCCATTGAGGAGTTAAATAACTTTTGTTTCTGTCCATGTAAAAAAAAAAAAAAAGTAAATTTTCAATCAAATATTTTGTTGCTTTACAAGTTTTTCTCTCCTGTTCTGTATTTTTAAAGGGACACGGTAGGCACCCAGACCACTTCAGCTCATTTAAGTAGTCTGGGTGCTGGGTCCATTTTGCAACTAGTGCTGCAATGTAAAACATTGCAGCACCAAGTCTGCCCTCAGTGGCTGTCTAACAGACAGCCACTGGGGGCGCTTCAGGAATCGTAACAGACTTTTGGTCCGTTATCTGACGCTGGACATCCTTACGCTCTGCACGAGGGCCTCCAGCGTCATATTTTCCCCATAGGAAAGTACTGATTCAATCCTTTTCTATGGGGAGGTCTAATGCTTGCGCTGCATTTGACGCGCATTAGACCCCGCGCCGTAGGACAATGGCGCTGGGATAAGATAAGTAAATAAAGTGTTTTTAACCCTTTACCGGGGAGGTGGGGCGCAAGGGAAGGGGGAGACAGAGGGATCGGTAGTGCCAGGAATACAGTATCCCTTTAACTATGTAACAAGACGCTCTTGCAGGGTCTAATAGGATATTAACAGAGAAGAAGATAAGACATTCTAAATTAAACACACTGCGCAAAAGAGGTTTGAACATTGGGTCTCTATTTACAGTAAGTGGTTTGTTGGAAGCTGTGCAAGTCACAGTCAGGAGGAGTGAAGAGGGCTGCATAAAAATAAGTGATTTAATTCCTAGATGGCAGAGAATTTAGCAAAGAGTCTGCAGAGGCATGAAATATACACCAAAACTGCTTAATTAAGATAAAGTGGTTTTGCTGCCTATAGTGTCCCTTTAAATAACTATAGCTAAAACAACAAATGTATATTTGTACGTTTCATAGCATTTCATAGATTCATGAGAGAAGATCACTTGCCTCCCCACAATCAGGGAATGGGTAACTAAAGTAGAATCAATCAAAACCATGGAAGAGATCCATGCCTCCATCTCTCACAGATACACACTTTTCAGGGACACGTGGAATCCATGAGTGAGATTCTTAGCCGAGGACTGTGTGATTCCTCAAAGTTCACACCCTCTCATACAGGGTTTCCACACAGAAAGGGCCTCCTGGAACATGAATAAACAACGATATCTAATGCACACAACCACCCGTAATGACCAGGCAGAGCGGCCTACATTACTACACAGACCACTGGATACTCTCCAACACAGCTGTGTGCTACATATACTGCTTAAAAATCACAGCGAAAATCAAAATCACTCTCCCTGAGTCAACGACAGGTCCACGTTAAAGATAAGGTCCAATCTTGGTCTATACCACGGTGCAGGTCTCAATCTGTTATTTCAACTTCTAGAGCTATGTTAACAAATGTATGTTTCCTGCAAAGTCCTACCTACTCAATACTGTATATAGTCTAAATTGTATCTATTTGAAAATGTATTATGCTAACAAATATGAATATGAATAACATAATTTGTAGTAATATTACCTGGGGTTAATGAGCATGCTTGAAGCTGTCGGATCACATGACTAAGTTCCCCTTGAAGATTGGCACCACTGGAGGCCTTAATGGCTTCCAACATTCCCTCCAAGTCCACCACTTCATCACCTTCTGCATCAAATTGTGAAAAAGCCTGAAAAATATGGCAGAGGTAAACCAAACAGAAAAACCACAGGGAACATTTAAAAAAACCAACAATATACATACAAAATATAGTTTTAAATATATCAAATATACTATGAAAAATGGTAGCTCTCCATCGCATTTGATGTCATGATCCCTACAATAAGGATACTTGTAAATTAGATGAATATGTATACTCTAAAACTTACACCCACTCCCATATCTTCCTTCTGTACCCCCTCTCTGTGTTTTTGTTTAAAAGTTTTATTATTTATTTTTTGTAAGCAACAAAAAAGTGGCAGCCTTTGAATGAATATATACATATTGCATATTGGGAATAAAGGTAAAATTAACTTATGAGATGGTGAAACACTCAGACTCGTGTTACACCACCTGGAGTCTGATGACAGTATAAATGTGGTTACATAAAGTGGAGAATTATGTGAGTGGTGAAATGCCAATTTAGACATTTACATGTTGAGTCAGCCGACGTATGATACACAAGTGCATGAACATTATTTCTATTTAAAAGCAAGGCATTTTACCATCCATCGCAACATTTAGAACGTTGTCTTGTGTTACGACTGCTAAATACACACCCTTTATTCTATGCGTTTATATCCCTTTTACCATTTTTTTTTAAATTCTTTATTTTTCTTGTGCAAAGGAGAAAAACAATCTGCTTGTAGCACCACAACAGTGTTGACAAGCAATGCCTTTACTCACAGGAATAAACAATGTTATGGCATGAGACAGTCACACACATTTTTATAACCAACAAATATACGGGCTGATTTGTAATTCACTTGTACATTATAGAGAAAGCTCGATAGGTATGTTGGTCAGTTTAAGTGAAGTGAGGCATGTTGGCATTTTAGCTACACGATTGATATATAGTACGCTATTTCTTCTGGATGGGTTCCTTTTACCATTTTTAAATTTCTGCTTTTGTGAAGCAGCAGGCTACTTTAGATCATCCAAAGCATGGTTATATCAAGTGATATACAGCATATTACATAAAACTGGTATATCATGCAATAAAAATTAGGTTTACTTTGACTAAACAACCAATCTTCTCTGACAACAACAAGCAGTTGTACAATTTCTAGAAATAGACTTTAGATTCAAACAACCGCTGTTTCTTGAAACTTAGCCAATTGCAAGCTGCCTAAGCAGACTATTACAAGCCATCTAACCACATAGGACTGTGCCAGATGCAATCAAGCTTGATCTTTGTGCACATTGTCAAGTGAATGCTACCTGCACAAAACATGAGTCACAGTGCTAAATACAAAGTTTAAAGTACAGGACAGGATCAACAAGAAATCTTTTTTAAGTCTTGCCGATCTACACAACAGAAAAGAAAGAAAAAAAAGGAACTAGGGCAATTTGTAAATTAAAAAAAAAAAAAAATGTGTCCCTTCACTTAAGGCTGTACATTTGAATCTGCCACATCTGCAGAAATAAGCAACACATCAAATTCAAATCAAAAGCTTTGCAGTCTTAAAGGGACACTGTAGTGCCAGGAACACGAAGCTCCGTCCTCTATGATGTCCCGTGATGAGTGGGGTCCAATGCACATGTGCAGCAAATGCCGCGCGCACATTCGACCTTCCCATAGGAAAGCATTGAATCACCTGTAGTGGATATGATGCCAGGAATACCTCGGCCCGTTTCTCATTAATGTCCTCTCACCTGGATCCCTGCTGGCCACCAAGGCTCCTCTCCGGTTGGATGACACATTTTCTGCAAGCTGGCTAAGAGTGTAAGCTGACCATTCTGACAATTAATGGCACACTGTGCATGAATATCTGCACAGAAATGACAGTAGCCAGCCCAGAACTCTTGGTCAAAGTTACACCTCTGGCAGCAAAAGAGTATCATACTGAAATGCTTCACAACACCGAAGTGATCATGGTACTTAACATTTCCCTTTAAGTTATATATATAAAATACTCAAAGGGGCGTAGAGTTGGAATTTATGATTTAGCCACATTGGATGTCTGGCTTCTTAAAGTCACCTATCCTCTCTATATAGTAGCTTCTACTTCATAAGTCTTTGTCTTAAAGTGACATTCCACACACAAAAAGCACTATATGTGCCCCCAACGTAAAAATGTGCTTGTTCTTGACAATGCATTATGGTTCACTCTTAGCCAATGTATAATAAGGTAAAATGTATAATTCTGGACAGTCGATGCTGGAGAGGTCACATTCATTTTATCAGAACTTATAGATTTTAAAAACACTGTGGATAATAAGGGGAATCTACAACAGACATCTGTGCATTTCCTTTAGGTAATATAACAACTTTAGCTAAATTACGTTGCTATGGTGCCAGGAGGCCTCCGGGTGCACTCTTACCTCAAAAGTTAAACCATTCTCGAATATCACTCCAGCGCCGATCTCAACTTCTCCCAGGAAGCATCCGGTTTCTAAAATTTCAGCAGAGGAGCTGCTGATGGGCTGAGCGCTGTTAGCTAGTGCGCCCAGCCAAACCGTGAATACCCATTCAGAAAACTGGCTTGAAAAGAAACGTACCTTTTTCATGCCAGTTTTCTGACTGGGAAGTCACCGGATTGGCAGAGAGCATCAGCTGACCACTGAGTTAATCAGCGGGCGCCCCATGCGTGCTGGCACTCCACACTTCCTGAACCAGAAATTGCAGAAACTGGTTCCCTCATGGGGAGGAGTGGGGTGGGGGGAGTTGAGATAGGCACTGGAGGCAACTTTGGGGGTTAAACCATTCAAGAACATTTAACCCTTTGAAATAAGTGTGCCCAGGCACTTCCTGGCCCCATAACACCTTAATTTAGATGAAATTGTTATGATGCCTGTTCCTTTAACCTTGGTATACAAACAGTTATAATACTCAGTATACCGAATCATAAATGTTGTCATCAAAAGTTGGTCACACTGCCAGCCCTTTATTCATTTGCTGTAGTGTAACATACCAGGGGGTAGGGGCTCTTTGCTATGTCTCTTTGTTAGGAATAGTTTTTAACCATTTTTTGACCCTGGTCACCAAAAACATGTTAGCTTAATTACATAGTTACATAGCTGAAAAGAGACTTGTGTCCATCAAGTTCAGCCTCCCTCACATATGTTTTTGCTGTTGATCCAAAAAAAAAAAAAAAACCTAGTCTAAAGCGCTTTCAAATTTTGCAACAAACTACGAAAAAATTCCTTCTTGACCCCAAAATAGCAGTCAGATGTCTCCTTTGATCAACCACCTATTACCCCACTAATTAGAAATTATATCCCTGTATGTTATGTTTTTGCAAGTATTTATCCAATTGTTGTTTAAACATCTGAATGAACTCTGATAAAACCACCTCTTCAGGCAGAGAATTCCATATCTTTATTACTCTTACTGTAAAAAAAAAAAAAAAAAACACACACACCCCCTTTTCTTTGCCTTAGATAAAATCTCCTTTCTTCCGGCCTAAATGTATGACCTTGTGTCCTATGTATAGCCCTGTTTATGAATAGATTTCCAGATAATGGTTTGTACTGGCCCTGAATATATTTATATAATGTTATATCCCCTCGGAGGTGCCGTTTTTCCAAACTAAAGAGATTTAAAATTTTTAACCTTTCTTTATAACCAAAATGCTCCATTTCTTTAATTAAGTAGTTTTGGTGTATGGATTGTGCCCCTGTAGTCTCACTGCTCAATACTTGGCCATTTAGAAGTTAAATCACTTGGTTTATACAGCTCTAGTTGCACCTACTTGCAAGTAACATGTACAGCCTTCATAAACACTTTCAAAAAAGTGAGATCTTATGTTTACACTTCCTTTATTGCATATTCTGTTTAGAATTTCTTATCTTCTGCACAGTTAATGGGACACTATAGTCACCAGAACAACTAAAGCTTATTGAATTTGTTCTGGTGAATTATTATTGGATTCTCTAAGACTGCTAAAAATAGTTATACAGAGTAAGATTCTTTGAAGTGCATAACAAAAATATGCACAACTTGATGGTTTAAAGGGACACTAAAGTCACCAGAACAACTACAACTTATTGAATTTGATCTGGTGAGTAGAATCATACCTTCAGGCTTTTTGCTGTAAACACTGTCTTTTCAGAGAAAATGCATTGTTTACATTACAGTCTAGTGATAACTTCACTGGCCACTCCTCAGATGGCTGTTCGAGATCCTTCCTGGGTCATGGCTGCCTAAAATGCATCCAAACATTCAGTGTCTCCTCCCTCTGCATGCAGACACTGAACTTTCCTCATAGAGATTCACTGATTCAATTCATCTCTAGGAGGAGATGCTGATTGGCCAGGGCTGTGTTTGAATTGTGCTGGCTCTGCCCATGATCTGCCTCCTTGACAGTCTTAGCCAATCCTATGGGGAAGCATTGTGATTAGATCAGGCCACCACTTCTGATGATGTAAGAGGAAGTTCACAGGCAGAGGGAGCAGCTTCAGACTTGAATAAAAGTAAGATTTTACTATTTTTAGGGAGGCAAGGGGGCTAGATAGTGGTTTAAATACTATAGGGTCAGGAGTACATGCTTGTGTTCCTGACCCTATAGTGCTCCTTTAATAGCTTGCTTAACCCTGCAGGTTGATTCATGTACGTGATTAAAGTACAATTTATAGGGCGGAAGATAAAAGTACTGTATGTTAACATATAAATGAAAACGAAATAATTTTTCTTTTTTTAATGCAGGCTCTGTCAGTCAAAGCCAGAGGAGGTGTGGCTAAGGATACATAAACAGAAATAAAAGTGATTAATGGCAGACACTTTAGCAGTGAGACTTCAGGGGCATGATCTATACACTAAACCTGCTTCATTAAGCTAAATTGTTTTGGTAACGATATTGTACCTTTAAGAGATGGCATTACAGCATTATTAAGGGAAGCCATACACATAAATTTTGCAATGGAAACATGGCCACTGTGTTAAAGGCTTGTTTTAATTCTAGACGGTCAAGACAAATAAATAATAACATACTATAGAAATTTTAATAGTGCCATAATAATTTACATTTCATACATGCAGGATTATTGACTAAAGTGTACATTTATATTTAAAATATACATCAGTATCAAGTGTAATGAAGCTAAATTGTGAGATGCCACTGTAAATGCTTTAATCTCTGTTCGTGTAGGTGCTGGAAATGAAACAACTTTAGCTAACATGCATCATGGTTCAACATAAAAAAAAAAAAAAAGTAAAAAACTTTAACAGACAATAAGATGGGTGAACATTACTTGTAATACAGCATGGCTTGCATGTCACATGGAAATCAATACAACCATGCTCCCTCCTCTAACTTTCAGTTAACAAATGTTTCTAACAGTAAGGACAAAACCACTGTAAAAGGAGTTCCATACACAATTCTGTTAAACCTACCCTTCAACCCTTTTCACCATGCATGAGATTACATTTATTGTTGTTTTATTATGCGGATATCATTAAGACTAGTGTAAATCCTGCCCTGTTTCCAAACAAGTCAAATCTAAAGAAAATATTTGCTTTTAGTCAGAATAAATAGATTATGTGGCCAAATAAGCATAATGCAGATGCATTACGTGCAGCAAGGATACTGTGTCATTAGGGATAGTCATTTTATTTCATAAAAACAGAACTGTGGTTTGGTATTCTTTACATGGTAGTTAGATTTACCACTTTTGCATCTTCGCTAATGCTTAAATGGCATTACTGACTACAGTCTACACAATTTGGTGGCCGATTATTTGCGCAGTTAAAGTATTATAGAGCTGTGTATATAACTCTACCCTGATACAACTAGAGACTTTTGCATGAAACCTGGTTGTCTCACACTGAATAAATTTGGGTAAAAGAGATTAGCTATTTTATATTAGCCATATAAAATAGCCATCAACGAAGGGTTGGTTTCCGGTATGCAAATCCCACAAGAAACTGCAAAGTACATTCCATTCACTGCCAATTATGGGAATCTTGATCTGACATATCAAAAGTTAAACTATACGTTAGTTGACAGAACACAACTAAAAATATAAAATTAAAATAAAACCTTTAAAGTCCCTTTACTCCTCCTCCCTTATCCAGAAGAAGCTCCACAAGCAAGAATAGGACCAGGGTTCTCTCTGCACTATAACCTTTGCAATGCTTAGAGTGACCATTTAAACTCACAGCTAAGGTTTCTTTTGCATCTGTATACTATTCTCTCTGTATGGGATTCAAACTGTGCAGCACTTTATAAAATCTATTTATAACACACTTTGATTGTTATGAATGCAACAATTCTGAAAACTTTAGAGATTCAGTTAGGCGTTGTTGTGTGTATATTATAACATTTATTATAAATGTATCTACATCTCTCCTGTTTGGCCATCCAAGTATTTGTATTGTGTGCATATGCTGTGTAAAACAAGCTCTGCAGTCAACAGATGTGCTGTGAGCCAACTCAATGTGTGCTTGTGGGGTACAAATATTTGAACAGCCAAATAAGAAAGCCTTCTCAAAATAGATAACAATTTAGTGGGGTAGGTTAGCGCACTCTAAGTCAATTCCTATTCATTAAAAAGTGAAACAGTTTTATAAACCGGGAACTAGCGATTGGCTTAGAGCATCAGCTGACCACTCTAGCCAATCAGCGGCACCCATGCCTGACGTCAATCTGCACTTCCTGACACTCCGTTTCAGAAGCCGAATACCACTGAGCAACCTGGAGATCTGGAGCTGGAGGAAGCCTTTGGGGTTAAACCATTTGAGAGTAGTTTAACCCCTTAAAGGAAAGAGAGCGTCCAGGGGCCTCCTGGCATCATAGCATTTTCATTTAGATGAAGTTGTTATGGTGACCACAATGCTACTTTAAATTTGCTTAAAGGAACACAATAGAGTCAGGAATACAAACATGCTGTGAAAACACTATTTACATATCCTGTCTCCCACTCCCCCCCTAATGATAATTACCTTATTTCCAGCATCACGCCGATCTCTGTGTCCTTGCCTAATGGTCACCCTGGCTTTATGTGATAATGACTATGCCTCTCCCCTTCATGACACTGTCAAAAAGGGACCAAGGATGGATGTAATTAGAACCCTTTTAAACCGGATGGCAGAGCAGATGAGTGGCATCTTCACAACTGATGTTAAACCGTTTAACCCTTTAAGGTAAGATGGTGTGCCAAAGATCTGGTGGGATCATAACAACTTCATTGAGACAAAGATGTTATGGTGCCTGGAGAGTTTCTTCAGTCAAATAGAGAGAAAACAGTCTCTATATTTACACATTAAAACAGCGCTGTCACTTTCAGGGTCTTAGATACACAACGGTGACATGTACGCTTCCTGTGTTGTAGTCCGGTAGAAAACAAACAGGAGATATAAATTACCTGAAGCTCTCGTGTACACAACACTTTTTTTCTGTTGCGTTGCATCTTTAGCTCCAGGTTCTTCATTTAACATGAGCCACTTCGCAGCTGAACACGTGTGACAGGGCAACATATACCTATGAAAGATTGTGCAGGACCATGGGTTTCTTCATAGAACTAGTTGCTCCATGCACAAGAAGAATCCTTTTTCCATACTTGTCACTCTGGAAACTGAAAAGTTGACAGCGGAAGCTTAGCTTTTGGCAACCGTGCTTTGCCCTTAAGACAAAGAAGTCCATAATTTGCATTGTGTTGCCTTTTGATTGCAACTGAAATATCAATAAAATAAAAAAATTTTAAAAAGCATTTCAGAAAGATGAAATACTCAAAAGTAACAAAGTCGCTTTAATGAGTCAGATTCCGTAGCGCTTTACAATATTATGAGAGGGGGGATATAACTATAAATAGGACAAGTACAAGAAAACTTACAGGAACGATAGGTTGAAGAGGTCCCTGCTCAAACAAGCTTACAGTCTATAGGAGGTGAGGTGTAAAACACAATAGGACAGGAAATAGCAATCAAATAAGGTGGGTGTGAAGATATAGAGATATATATATATATATATATATATCTGTGCGTGTGTGTGTATATATATCTGTGTGTCAAGATTTGTGCATATATGTGTGAGTCGTTGTGTTTGCTTGTTAATGTGTAAGTATGCATGTGGCAGTACATGTACAGACATCCCAGCAATCAAACACCAACACAACAGACACTCCTGCAAACACAAACATGACATACAAAGACACCCCTGAACTCGAACTCCAAAATTATATACAAACACTTAAACACCAATACTACACACAAATGTACATCTGTATTTAAATCCAACACTACATCCAAACACACATCTGCACACAAATGCAAACATTACATACAAACACATCCCTGAATTAAAATTATTACAGTATATTTAACATATATTATTTATAATGGTATACATAATTTTGATAATACTAATATATGACAGAGCCACTTAAAGTAAAAAATGATCTCAATATCAGTTGACAAGACTATTAAACATTATATGTAACTCATGGTATTCTTTTTAGCATTTTATGAATGTATTTTTAGAGAGTGTGTTGACAATAACCTGATCTAGGAACTATAATGGATTAGAGTGGTCCTGATAGACTTAGAGGGTGTGGCTTTTCACTGCACCACCTTTCAAAAGTGCTAGGTTTCTTGAGACACTGGAAAATGATATTTATAGCATCTCATGTTTGCTGATGTGAATGCATCAACCACTATAACATTACCTCCTTTAAATATCCCCAAATATATTCTCTTATGGATGTTCCACATTGTCATTTTCTTGACTACCTACAGTAAACTACTTTCTTGACTACCTCCTTGAACAGCAAAAGCATCACATAATTATCCTGTATTTGTGTTTCTATGCTACATGAGCATTGTATAATTTTCAAATAGAAATGAAATGTATTGGTTCTTTAGTGAATATACACCACAAGAGAGCTTATATTTACCACAGTGTTTATTCATTTGGCCAGGAATAGTGGAGAATCAACAACTACACTGTTAGACCAAACTAGGAGAATTGCAAAAATTCTACAACCCAGTTATTGCAACTGGCTTGAAATCCATCCAATCAGAGTGCTCTGTGTCATTTTACACAGCGTGGGAATATTCCAAAGAACTTTCCCACGCTGTGTAAAATGACACAGAGCACTGTGATTGGATGGATTTCAAGCCATCCAATCACAGTGCTCTGTGTCTTTTTACACAGCGAATTTTCCCACGCTGTGTAAAATGACACAGAGCACTCTGATTGGCTTAAACCCAATCAGAGTGTTCTTAGCCTAATTGCAGGGCGGGGCAAGGCTTTATGTTTTTGCATTTCCTGTTTCTGGCAGCATGTTACTATTGTGGTCTGCAGCTCACATGTAAAATGTTATTTAAATAAGTTGACTATAAGGAAGTAAACTTATGTCAAACATTTATGTTTCCAAGTCTTTTAAAGGCATACCCTGGGCACCATAACCACTTAATCTCAATGAAGAGGTTAATGAGACTGGAGATCACTGCCATCAATCACCATTTAGTTTTAATTCTGTTTTTAAACTTTTTTACACAGGCGCCAGGCAACTAATGCAGGCTTTCAAATGACCATATAGGAATTGTTAAGTAAATTTGTGTATATACACACACACAATCGATGCTGTAATTTCAACATATACAAGTTATGCATACAACAGAAGCAATTAGTAGAGATGGATGCTGGTGTTAAATGGACACTATAGTCACCAAAACAACCTTAGCTTTAAAAGGAAACTATAGTCATCAAAACAACTTCAACTTAATGAAGCCGTTTTGGTATACAGATCATGCCTCTGCAGTCTCACTGCTCAATCTCAGCAATTTAGGAATTAAATCACTTTGTTTAGCATCCCTAGTTACACCTCCCTCCATGTGACTTCCAAAGCCTTCATGAACACTTACTGTAAAGAGTCATCTAATGTTTAAAATTTCCTTTATTGACTATTCTGTTTAATTTTAGAATTTCTTATTTCCTGCTCTGTTAATAGCTTGCTAGACTCAGCAGGAGCCTTCTGTGTGTGATTAAAGCTCAATTTACAGAGCAGGAGATAAATAATTTTAAAGAAAGGTACATCTGATGGAAAGTGAAACCATTTTGTTCTCATGCATGCTGTGCAAGTCACAGCCAGGGGAGGTGTGACTAGGAATGCATAAATAAAAATTATTTAACTCCTAAAGGCCAGAGAATTGAGCAGTGAGACTGCAGAGACATGATCTATACACCAAAAAAGGCTTTATTAAGCTAAAGTTGTTTTAGTGACTGCAGTGTCCCTTTAATGTAGCAGATTTTGTATACAGATCATGCCTCTCACTAATCAATGCTCTGCCATTTATGAGATAAATCGCTTTGATTCTGTTCATGACACCCTAGTCACACCTCTACTTGCTGTTAACACAACCTTCATGAACAAAAGTATGTCATTTTCAATCAGATGTTGACTTGCTTTAGAAGTTCATATCTCCTGCTCTGTAAATTAAACTTTATTCACATAAAAGGAGGCTCCTGTAGGGTCTAGAAGGATATTAAAGGGACACTCTAGGCACCCAGACCACGTAATTTCATTGAAGTGGGCTAGGTGCATTGTCAGTGTTCAATTAACTTTGCAATGCAAAACATTGCAGTTTCAAGACTAGCTCTAATGGATGTCTACCAGACAGCCACTAGAGGCGCTTCCTGCAGCTTCACAGAGTTTTACTTTGTGAAACAATGCTGGACATCCTGAAGCTTTGCATGCACGCAGCGCTTTAGACCCACAAAACAGTTTACATCAGCTGAGGAGGAGCCCGGCCCATCAGAGCTGGAATCAGGTAAATGAAAATATTTTTTTTTTTTTTTTTAACCCTTCACACAGCACAGGGGAGCTTCCTATAGTGTTAGGAGGACTGTTTTGTATTCCTAAAACTATATAGTGTTCCTTTAATAGAGTAGAAATTTTAAACTAAACAGACTGTGCAAGAAAGAAAGGTTAAAGGGACACTATAGTCACCAGAACAACTACAGCTTAATGTAGTTGTTCTGGTGAGTATAATCATTGCCTTCAGGCATTTTCATGCCAACACTGCCTTTTCATAGAAAATGCGGTGTTTACATTGCCCCTAGGGACACCTCCAAGTGGCCACTTCACAGATGGCCACTGGAGGAGCTTCATTGCTCAGTGCTGCACAGTAGGCAACATTTTCCCACATCAAACCATATATAAAAATTTTTGTAATTAGACAACCAAGGGTATTCAATATGGGGTATGTCCAGTTTTAGTAGCTACTTAGTCACAAACACTGGCCAAAGTTAGCATTTACATTTGTTTGTGTGTTAAAAATGCAAAAACTATTAGGAACGCTAAATTAGGCCAGTGTTGGTGACTAACTGGCTACTAAAAAAGACTGAACATAACCCATTTGCAATACCTTGGGTGGTCTTCTTTTGCACATGGCATGCCATCATAGGGGTAATTCTCATTCCTGGGCTGCCGTACGCTCTCAAAGGCAAGATAACCAATCTGGCAAATTGAAAAAAAATGAAAAATCAAGCCTTATATTTGACCCTGCAAGTTTCAAAAACACTATAAAACCTTTACATGGGGGGTACTGTTATACTCAGGAGACTTCGCTGAACACAAATATTAGTGTTTCAAAACAGTAAAACGTATCACAAAAATGATATCATCAGTGAAAGTGCAGTTTGTGTGTAAAAAAAATGCAAAAATACTTCACTGACAATTTCATCGCTGTAATGTGTTTTACGGTTTTGAAACACTAATATTTGTGCTCAGCGAAGTCTCCCAAGTAAAACAGTACCCCCCCCATGTACAGGTTTTAGGGTGTCTTGGAAAGTCTAGGTGCCTATAGTGTCCCTTTCATGCAATTTTTTGTATGCACAACACACATACAGAGTTCAATATAACAACATTGTGAACATAAAGTTTAAAAATGTTTTTAATATATACCTGAACTGACTTATAACAGTGCCATGGACACCATGAATACCCATCATGTCATGTTATAGAAGACCTGCCTGCAGTGCCATATAGAAATACCTTAGCAAACAGTATGTAGCATCCTATTGCATGGCAGAACACACGGATGCTCTGGCAGTGACCAGCCTTACAAGTGCACACACACACACTTACAAGGCAGTATACCATGTAGTTCTGTGGGGTTTTATTTTAACACTTATACTCCAGAGATGCAACCCTAAGAGCCCAGTGTACTACAGAGGTGCAGTATTATAACGTTACGTGCACACAGTAGCCTGTTTGGTGTCATGCTATATATCAGTACGTATGTTGCACGTCACATGTCACAATGTCCACGTCACAGTGCACAGTGCCCACGTTACATGTCACAGTACACACTACACCCATGTTACATGTCACATGACAGTACACACAGTACCCATGACACAGTACCCATGTCACATGACACAGTACACACAGTACCCATGTCACATGTCACAGTACCCATGTTACAGTACACACAGTACCCATGTCACATGACACAGTACCCATGTTACAGTACACACAGTACCCATGTCACATGTCACAGTACCCATGTCAAGGTACACACAGTACCCATGTTACATGTCACAGTACCCATGTTACATGTCACAGTACCCATGTTACATGTCACAGTACCCATGTTACATGTCACAGTACCCATGTTACATGTCACAGTACCCATGTTACATGTCACAGTACCCATGTTACATGTCACAGTACCCATGTTACATGTCACAGTACCCATGTTACATGTCACAGTGTGGGGGCCCTGTCCCGGCCATGCTGTTACCTGCTCACACTCCTCCCGGTTGCTGGCTCTGCTCTCCAGGATTTCTATGAATTGCTCCCGGCTCACGGTCTCCTCCCCTCGGCCCAGTCTCTCCTCCAGCCAGCGGAGAAGGGCGCTCTGGTGCCGGGAAACCACCGACTCCGGGGCCCCTACCTCCCTGAGCCGGGCCGCCGCCTCCCTCAGCCGGGCCTGTTCCAGCAGTATCGCGGGTGAGGGCGGCAGCAGCGGCGGAGAGGCCGGCCCGGGGACCCCCGGCTTGGCTGCGGCCGGCTCGGCTCCCACCGTGTCCTCCCCCTCCGTGCCCGCCGCTCCGGCCTCCTCCGGCTCCATGCCCGGGTCATCCTCGTCCCCGCTCCCGCCGCTCACTACGTTCCCCATGATGATGGCGGCGCTCTGCTCTCCTGGGTGTCCGGGGGCCTGTGAGGCCCGGGCCGCCTCCGCCCACCCCGGCCTGAGCCCGCCCTGGGTCCGCCCCCCGGCCGCACTGACAGCTCAGCGCTCGCCACAGGAAGGGCTGGGGAACCAGCAGGCTGGCTGCACCCCGGGGCTGCCCAACACTGCACCCCCCCAGTCAGAGGAAGGGCGGGGGGGATACAGGGCTGTGACTCTAATAAAAGGAAATGGAGCCCAACAAGAAAAACTGGAGGGCCAAGGTTGGACACCCTCTCACAGGCCACCTAGCTTCCAGCCTGGGCAACATCTGCTCACATGGAAAAAAATAGTCATAAAATTAACAAAGGTGTGCTTGCTATACCTTCCTGGTAAAGTGTACACAACATGGCAAAATAATACAATCAAAAGGTCCTGGAGGCATCATGAAAAACTAACAGGGTTATTTACTAAAGTATCCATTCATAGATAATTTAAAATTTAATACCAGAGTAGCTGGACTGAAAGCATAGCTGACTCATAATTCACTTTACATTATCACTTTAGTGAATAGCCCATTAAAGGGACACTATAGTCACCTGAACAACTTTAGCTTAATGAAGCAGTTTTGGTGTATAGAACATGCCCCTGCAGCCTCACTGCTCAATCCTCTGCCATTTAGGAGTTAAAGGACCACTATAGTGCCAGGAAAACATAATCGTTTTCCTGGTACTATAGTGCCCTGAGGGTGCCCCCACCCTCAGGATTCCCCTCCCGCCCGGCTCTGGAAGGGGGAAAGGGGGAAAAACTTACCTTTGGGGGAAGGCTTAACCCATTCATAAACATAGCAGTTTCTCTGAAACTGCTATGTTTATAAAAGAATGGGTTAAACCTAGCTGGACCTGGCACCCAGACCACTTCATTAAGCTGAAGTGGTCTGGGTGCCTAGAGTGGTCCTTTAAATCCCTTTGTTTATGAACCCTAGTCACACCTCCCTGCATGTGACTTGCACAGCCTTCCATAAACACTTCCTGTAAAGAGAGCCCTATTTAGACTTTCTTTATTGCATGTTCTGTTTAATTAAGATTTTCTTATCCCCTGCTATGTTAATAGCTTGCTAGACCCTGCAAGAGCCTCCTGTATGGGATTAAAGTTCAATTTAGAGATTGAGATACAATTATTTAAGGTAAATTACATCTGTTTGAAAGGGAGACCAGTTTTTTTTTGTTTTTGTTTTTTTCATGTAGGCTCTGTCAATCATAGCCAGGGAAGGTGTGGCTAGGGCTGCATAAACAGAAACAAAGTGATTTAACTCCTAAATGACAGTGAATAGGGCAGTGAAATTGCAGGGCAATGATCTATACACTAAAACTACTTTATTTAGCTAAAGTAATTTAGGTGACTATAGTGTTCTTTTAAATATGGCATTATTTTATATTGGAAATTTAAATTATGCATATTTTATATTACATTGTTTAGTTTTTATGATTTGCATGCCTATAGTTTTAGGGCACAACTGGTACTAATATCCTAATCAGCCATAGATTGCTGGGAAATCAACATTTTCTGTGCAATCACTGTCATTAATTTCACTGCTTTTTTCCCCCTGCTACTGAGCTTGGGGAGATCTATAGATAGTGTCTTATTACAGGGTTTCAAAATGTGCTTTAGTTTGTTGAACTGTTTTAAAAGGCCTGTGAATAACAAAAAGTGTAAAAATGTGTAAGGCGCTTCTTAGATTTAATATTAGTGCCAAATAAAATCTGGTATATCTAAATGTTCCCCAATACTCAAAGAATCATAAAAATCTGAAATATAAAATATACCAGTTAAAACAAACCTTTGTGCTTAAGTGTAAAACCAGTGTAAAGTATAAACATATACTTAATATAAAAATACTGGTAACATAGATGAAATACCTAAAAGATAAAGTTGTTTTTTTTAAAAACACGTAGTGTGAGCTGTATACACAAATGCAACTCTAAATGGGAATAAGAATATCACTTACATGGCCCAGTGCCGTACTATGCTCTGTATAAATGGCTCAAGGGTGCCTCTTAATGTGAGGCTAACTCACATGCCACCGAGCCGTATCAGGCTCTGTATAAGCCATGACACTGACAGAGTTATTTACTAAAGTAAGTCTTTAAAGTGGGTCTTTAAGGTAAATTCAAAGTAAATTACAAATTTAAGGCAGGGGTAGCTGAATGGAAAGCATATCTGACTTAGAGAATTTTTCCAGTTTGGTTATTTTCACCTGACATTTAAAATTCACTTAGAATTTTTCTTACATTCTAGCTTTAGTGAATAACCCTACACAAATCTTATTTATTACTTCAGAACCTATTGTCCCTCTCTTAGGCACCATTTACATCAAAGTAAGGGATTTTCTAGGGAGTGGAACTTGCCCTTTTTTGCTCTATCCTAAAAACAACAATGGCCATCTCCACCCAGGTCCAGATTTGCCATAAGGCCACATAGGCCATGGCCTCTGGGTGGCACACAGGATAGGGCCGCACTAGCCGCTATCGGTTGCCATTCCTTTTGCCTATTTTCTTTTAGTCTGTGCTAATCGATTTGATGGCATCATGTGAATTAGCGTGGTCCCAGGGCCATCCGCTATATTTACCTCTTATGACAGAAACACTGCATTTGGTGCAAGGGCAAAAGTGATGCAGTGAGCAGTGGTGGCAGTCCACAGCCCAGTGCACACTGTTGCAGAACTCTCTTGTATTCTCCTTGCGCATTGCTCTGTGTATGGGGTGGAAGGGCTGAAAGGTAAAGTGGCTTTACATTCCCCATTCTCTCCTAACAAGCAGAGCACTGTGAAGAAGCAATCAGGCAGAGAGGACTGCCAGATATGCTGAACTGGGGCTACCGGAGTGACCCAAGTGTGCGAGGACAAGAGCAGAGGGTGTATTGTAGCTGTTAATGTGAGTGCATTTCTCTAAATATATTACTGTGAGTGTATATGTGTCATTGTGTGTACACCTATGCGTAATGTATGTTTGTGAATGTGAGTCTGTATGTGTGTATCTGTGATTATGGAGCTGTGTGCATGTTTGTGTCACTGTAAATGTGTGCCTGTATGTGTGCATTTGTGATTCTTTTTTCATGTTTTCTTGAGTGGGAATTTGTGAGCCTGTATGTGCCATTTATATTGAAGGAACACTCTATCCCACAGCCTTTATTTACCACACTACAGTTGCTAACATCCCCTAACACACACAAAAGTCCATATTCCCCCCAAACACACACTACAGCCTCTATCCCCTGCATGCATATGCTAACGCCCCAATTTCACAAACAGTCCCAGTTTACATGCATACACACTACATCGCAAAGAGCTCCATGATCCACACACAATCACATAATAGCCTCCCTCCCATACACAAAACACTACAAGCAGCCTTCCCCCGCATGCACAAACACACAAGCAGCATCCCCACGCACACAACCCTGCAAGCAGAATTCCCAGAAACAAACACCACAAGTAGCCTACCCTTACAAATGAAACACAACAACCACCTGCACACACGCAACCCCACAAGCAGCATCTCCACTAACATACGAAACTGCAACCAGCCCTACCCACCTTCTCTCAGCCCTGTCCCACTTATCATTCAACCACGCATTGTCACATTCACCATTTTATTTTACAAGGAGAGTAAATCCGGCATTGTGTAGTGCTAATGTAAATTATATGTCTCATAATTTAACTTAATTTAAAATAGGAAACCTCTTCTGTGAGACTACACATTGAGATCTATGGAGGATCCTGCAGGACTGCGGGATAAACCATAGACACAACCAATTTCCTGCAGCTGTCGGAATTGACACCTAGAGTACACCTTGAACCTAAGTCAGGCAGAAGAAAAATACAGAGACACAGTAGATCTCAGTAGATCTTTTGACTGGGTTGGAATTTCAGTAAAATTAGTATCTTATATATATATTAGTACAGTGGAACCTCGGAACTCGGAACGTTCCTGTTCACAAACAATTTGGTATTCGAACATCAAAGAGCCGCTCGCCAGGGCCATGTGACCCCTCCAGCCAGCTCTCTCATGGAGTTAAGATGTGGCTGAAAAGTAAGTTTGGAAGTTTCTCTCGCCCAGATGTTACAGGGTGAGTGTGTTCTACTGACCTGCAGAGAGGTACCTACCTTGCTCCATCCCTAGCAGCCTCGACCTATAGCAGCAGCACTCAGGGCAGCCCTCTACCTACCTACACCACCCAGGGCACCTCCTTACCTACCTACACCACTCAGGGCACCCTACTAGCATCCAGTGGGAGCAAGGACACCCATATACCCACCATAAGTTCCAAGAACAGCCTGGTACCGAGGAGCAGCAGGCATCCTTTTCCCCATGTGCTCTCTGCTAGAAGTCAGTCCTGGCAGAGATGGGCAGACCATCCTCAGTGGGGGCACAATACACATTCACTTGGTAAATGCCGGATCACTCTCACTGGGAACTTATCACCAAGAGGTAACATGTGGCTTGTTGGGTTTCTCCGTGTACTAACTGCTTCTGCAGGAGACCCTGAGCAGGAGGATCCCTGAGGACACTGGTCAGTGCACCTTCCTCAAAGCAGGTACTCAAGGCAAGTACTGAAGCCAGACAGGCGCGTGTGCAGTGTGTGTACTATGTCTGCTATATGTGTGTGTGTATGTGTGTGCAATGTCAGCTATGTGTGTGGAGTGTGTGTACGAACAGTGGTCCCATTTTCAATGTAAAATGCTGTAATTTTGGGGTCTTCAATGGATGCATCAAATTTACATGCATTCCTATGAGAAATGTTGATTCAGTTCTCGAACAAATCAGAACTCGAACAGGCTTCTGGAACGCATTAAGTTCGAGTTCCGAGGTTCCATTGTATATCTTTATGTTGGGGTTACAGTGCCGTTTTAAGTGTATAAAACATAGTTACAAACATCCCACTTTGTGTCATTTTTATGCATTTGCATATTCAGCACAGTATGGTGATATGGTGTGATTAAATTCCCAACATCTTTATGTTTTTAAATAGCCTGGAAAGATTTAAAAATGCATTGTGTATGTACTCTGATTCTTTTCTATACATTTTGTAATATTTATTTATCCTTTAGTATTGTGATGGGATTCCAGCATGGTCAAAATTTAGTAGGCCAAAATCTCCATGTGGCATATGTGTATGTTGTGTCAGTTGGTTAGCTACATGTAGCTAGGATACTGTCATCAGTGTACTGAGCATGTGCAGAAATGCAGGAACTGAAATTGCACTTATTTCCTTTGTCTTGGATGAGCCATGTGGTTTGACTAGATGTACAAGTCTATATTCTGCTCATTGATTGGTTAAAGGTATATGTGGGTGTAGCTATTAATGGGGGGAGTTATAGTGCTATATAAGGAATGTACACTATGTGTTGGTCTCTCAGAATGTTGGAACAGGAGTTCATCTGAGACCCGATCGGTAATGTGAATAAAGGCCTGTTACTTCCTGAAGACCTGTGTCCAATATTTCTGTGTTTGGCTTCTGCATGCTTACACTGCAACAGTATAATCACTAATAATGCAACTTCTGGATAGTGCTCCTGTTTGTACTTTTAAAGTGGTGAAATGAGAAACTAAAACAAACCATCTGAGTAGTCAAAGTGATGCTTAGTAAACCTGTTCTGGTCTGCTTTGTTGTTTGAATGAAGAGTCTAAACATTGGGGTTTTGTTCTTACTAGTAGTTAACAATAGTGGGTGGGGATGGAAGGGGAATGATAGTATGGAATGCAGCAAGGTTGTATAAAGGTCTCTGAGATGTCATAGCATGTTAACTTGCAAAATAAAGTGTGTATGTCTGCTTATCACCATCCATGCTTGATAATATTTGCCAACTTTAGGGCACCTAGAGGGGCTGTTCACATCCTGGGCAAAATCTGTGACATAAATGTTAAAACAATTAACCAATGCAGGGCCAGATTGACATCTCATGCAACTGAAGGCATTGAAATTTAAGTTTCCTACTAACCGCACCCTCCAAAAATGTAACACATGTAGACAGACTGTGAATCAGTGGTTTATTTCCCACAAGGCTAACAAGGCATTTGCCCTGGGCGGCGGTTTTAGGCGGGGCATTGTTTTAGGGAGGGCGCCCTGGCAGATGCCCTGTTGGCCTCTTTCATGGGGGGGGCAAAGAGCTGGCCAGCTGGTACCACGCAGTGATTCAGAGAGACGGAATATGATGTCACTCTGGCTCCTGGCATCACTAAGCGGTGTGCGAGGCAGCTAAGCAGACAGAATACAGATACCTCGCTGCCTCCACAGTGCGCCTGCCTGCCTGCTCACCCAGCTGCCCAGCCAGTCCACCAGCAGCCAGCCCAGCAAGTCCCACTGGACCCCAGGGAAGATTCCACTTCAGCTCTCCCAAAGGTAGTGTGGCTGGGTGGATAAAAATTTTAGAAATATATATATATACTTTGTAAGTGTGTGAGACAATGTGTGTGTGTTTGTGTGTGTGTGGCAGTATCAGGGTGTCTGCCAGTGAATGTGTGTGTCTGTGAATGAATGTGTGTTTCTGCCAGTGTGTCTGTGAGTGAATGTGTGTTTGTATGTTAGTGTGCCTGTCAGTGAATGTGTGTCTGTCACTGTGAGTGAGTGAGTCAGTTTCTGTCACTGTGTGTCTGTGAGTAAATGTGTGTGAGTCTTTCAGTTTGTCTGTGAGTTAATGTGTGTGTCTGTAAATGTATGTCTGTGAGTGAGTGTGTATCTGTTAGTGAGTGTGTATGTGTGCCAGTGTGTGTCTGTCAGTGAATGTGTGTGTCTGCCAGTGTGTGTCTTTCAGTGAATGTATGTTGGTGTATGTGTACCTGAGAGGAGAGTGTGTGCCTGTCAGTGTGTGTCTGTCAGTCAAACTGCATGCTTTTCTCAAACAGGCTCACATCCTCATTAAAGGTGCTTTCAGCTGTGGACCATGGTCATTATGGGCAATTTGACAGGCCTATCACTATGCAGCCCCATATGCAGCAAATGCTTTTCAGCAATTTGAGATGCAATAGCTCTTCTGTGTGATCAGACCAGACAGGCTAGCCTTCGCTCCCCAAGTGCATCAATGAGCCTTGGGTTCACATGACTCTGACGCCAGTTCACCAGTTGTCCTTACTTGCACCACTTTTGATAGTTACTAACCACTCCTTACAGGGAACATCCCACAAAACTTCCTATTATGGAGATGTTCTGACCATGTTGTCTAGCTGTTACTATTTGGCCCTTGTCAAAGTCACTGTTCTTTTTGCATGCCCATTTTTGCTTCCAACACGTGAAATTCAACAACTGACTGTTCATTGCTGCCTGATATATCCCACGCCTTGACAGATGCCATTGTAACATTGTTACACTATACAGGTAATCAATGTTATTAACTTCACCTGTCAGTTGTTTTAATGTGGCTGATCAGTATATAGCTGAATAAGTATTGTCACAAAAATACTAATTAAATATGACCATAAAAGGTCACATATGTACTTGTATATATGTAAAATGTGTTTATGGCGTAGCATAAATGGATACAGGTAGTCAATATCATATTAGAAAAATACATAACTGTATTTTCTATACTCTTCTAAGGGACCTACCGTTATCCTGTGACTGTCACTGCACTAACCACTATTTTATTGCGGCTCCAGGCATCTTGCCGGACCACTCAACTGCTCCGCTTTCCTGTGCACTATTGTATTGCCCTATCATGTCTCCATAGAGACGTGTCCTGCCTCCCCTGTTTCACAGCCATTTTTCATCCCCTTTTCGTGCACTTTTGCCCGCACCATTTTGTCGTACCTACCCGGCGTTTTTACTATGCAACAGATTATTCGGCTCTTTACCGCATTCGCAACTCAGCTAATAGTAAAGTAAATACTATTGGCCTTGTAATAAAGGATTTATCTATATATATCTTACGCAACGCCAATGTTGCCATCTCGACTGAATGGCAGAAGGCCATCCTATACAAAATTGCTGCCAAGCTTGCTGAATTAGGCATTAAAGAACTTGGTTATTTGGAGACAAGTTCATAAAAGAACTAAGTAAACATGTCTCCGTATTTACTACGCTAACTAAAGCGCACTCCTCCTTTCGCAAGGTATTTCGCACATAAAGTTTTTCTGGGAGTGCTGGTCGCTACAGAGGTGCTATTGAAAGAGTTCTTGGCCCACACGTCTTCATAAGCAACATGTTTCTAGTCTGGAAAAAATTGGGAGACTTTCGACCTGTTATCAATCTGAGAGATCTGAACAAGTTCATTATGTATAGACGTTTCAAAATGGAGGGTATCCATTTGTTACGAAACCTACTCTGCGAGGGAGATTGGTTCTCCCGTTTCGATCTCAAGGATGCATAACTCACGGTACCAGTAACACCAGCCCATCACAACCTCCTTCAGTTTCGTTGGCATCAGGAAGTATGGCAATTCACCTTCCTTCCCTTTGGCCTATGTTCAGCACCTTGGTGATTTACCAAACTACTGAAATCAGAAATGTCATTACTACGCTCCCAAGGGGTTCAATATCCTCCTCATGGCACAAGACGAGGTGACCCTACACCTTCACACGGTCATGACCTCAGCTCTGTTACAGAACTTTGGCTTTGTAATCAGTCTCCAGAAATCATATCTAACTCGATCTTAGACAGTTCAATTCCACGGATTCCAGATAGATTCTGTTCAGGCAGTCCTACAACTTCCAACAACAAAAATTAAATCCATCATACCTCTGCTGTCGAGACTTCACTTGCATAATCGGCCTACTCTCTGCTTCAATACAGGCAATATTTCCTGCCCCGTTGCACTATCGAGCACTGCAATGCCTAAAGACACGTTATTTGCATCAGTCAACATCTTACCATCAACAGATCTCGCTCACACACGAAGTTCGTCTGGAACTCAACTAGTGGCATCATCAGATAGAAGCTTGGAACAGGAGAGCCATCTTCGGATCGCAACCCGATTTCATTCTGGAATTAGATGCCAGCCTTCTTGCTTGCAACATTCTACCGGAGGACTCTGGTCCCAATCGGAACAAGCACCTCATATATCAATTGCCTTGAACTACTTGCAGGCTCCTTCGCAATCTGCAGTTTCGCCAAGGACGTCTACAATTGTTCCTTGGTTCTGAAGATGGACAATGAGTCAGCGGTTTGCCATGTGAATCGTCTAGGAGGCCCCAAATCAAAGATGCTTTTAGATCTGACGAAAGAATTGTATCAGCTCTGCCTGGACAGGAATAACTCCCTTCGAGCGGAGTATCTACCGGGCTCAGTCAACCTCGTTGCAGACTGGTTTTCCCGACACTGGAGAGATTCCAACGATTGGCAACTGGACCCACAAATATTTCACCATCTGCAGCTCTTGCGGGGACCATTTATCCTGGATCTGTTGTGTCTCGCTTCAACCATCAGACGGACGCATTTTTCAGCTGGCTGCCAGACCCAGCAGGCCTTGCATATGATGCCTTTCTACAGGCGTGGCCAATGTCCAGAGCATATGCCTTTCCTCCATTTTCTGTGATCCCATGCACACTACAGCATCTCATAACTCAGGGTGTGACAATAACTCTGATGACCCCCTTATGGCGAGCCCAACCATGGTTCCCCTACCTTCTGGAAATGTTGGTGGATTTTCCCTTTCTTCTACCCACCTCCAACAATCTCCTCAGGGAGCCAGCAGGCAACTTTCACCCACTGGCACTTCAGGATCATCTCCAACTAGTGGCTTGCACCATTTCAGGGGATCCTGGAATGTCTCAGGCCTTTCAGCTACTGCTCGAGGACTCCTATGGGACTCATGGGCCCCAGGGACTAGACGTTCTTACCTCTCTGCATGGCATTGCTGGAGTTGCTGGTGTTTGGAATGGGACTTTGGTCCCTTTTCAACTTCTCTAACTAATATTATGAATTTTCTGTTGTTTCTTTTCGATGAAGGTAAATCCTATCGGTTGATTAACGTGTTTCGCTCCGCTATTTCTGCGGACCATGTTCCTATTGACAATTCTTCGGTAGGCAAGCATCCTTCTGTGTGCAGGCTCTTGCATGGCATTAGCCTCGCAAGGCCTCCAGTTCCTAAATATAGTCAATTCTGGGATGTAGCTCTCGTGCTAGCATTCTTAGAATCTTGGCTAGATAATGAGGTGCTCTCGCTACGCCAACTGTTAGCCAAATTAGCACTTCTTTGTTTGGTTGCCTTCCGGAGAGTCTCCGACATCAGGGCTTTTGACTTCCATGCCCTTGATTTTACTCCGGAAGGGGTGAATTTCCACATCACTAGACGTACAAAGATCAAGTAATCTACAGTGAGTTACCCTTATTTTCTAGGGAGAAACCCGTTCTCTGTGTAGCTCTTTGCGTATGACATTACATCTCTTGCACTACCCCTCTTAGGGCACCCATTAGGCCGCTCATTGTGTCTTATGTGTGACCACACAGGCCAGTATCCTGCCCTACAATTGCTTGGTGGATTAAATGGCTTTTAGCTCTACCTGGCATTGACGCATCTTTTTGGAGTTAGAGGCTATGTCGCCTTGTCTACTTTTACAGCTGGAGGCTTCCTGGCGGAAATGTTATCTTCCGCTGATTGGTCCAGAGAGTCTACTTTGCATACGTTTTATTTTAGGCAGTCTCCACATATTTCTCTCTCCATGTTATTTATGCTTTAAAACAGCAATATTTTCCCACCTATAGAATTCTTTTACCCACCCTTCTAGGAAGGTACCTCGTAGTTTCTCCACTCTAAAATGGTGGCTAGTGTTCTCTTGGCTTGTCCTCATTATTTCCTATGCTTGTCATTTTGCTTGGTAACATCATACACCCTGTTCCAAATTATTATGCAAATTATATTTTTTTTTATTTACCTAAATAATTAATGTAAATAACAGTCAGCATAATTCTCATGTTATCAACTATTAAGAGTGCAATTCAAATTTTATTGAACAAACCACCTAATGATAACAGTATTTTTTTTTAAACATATAAACCTTTAACAACATTTTAACTTTTTAAACATTTTAACAGGTCGCGTTACATTTTAAAATAGGACCCCTTATTTGATAACAACTCTTGCATCCATTGAACTTGTGAGTTTCTGGACAGTTTCTGCTTGAATTTGTTTGCAGGATGTCAGAATAGCCTCCCAGAACTGCTGTTTGGATGTAAACTGCCTCCCACCCTCATAGATCTTTTGCTTGAGGATGCTCCAAAGGTTCTCAATAGGATTGAGGTCAGGGGAGGATGGAGGCCACACCATGACTTTCTCTCCTTTTATCCCCACAGGAGCCATTGATGCAGAGGTATTCTTTGCAGCATGAGATGGTGCATTGTCATGCATGAAGATGATTTTATTACGGAAAGCATAGTTCTTCCTTCTGTACCAGGGAAGAAAGTGGTCAGTCAGAAACTTCACATACTTTGCAGAGGTCATCTTTAAATCTTCGTGGACCCTAAAGAGGCCGACCAGCTCTCTTCCCATGATTCCCGGCCCAAAACATGACTCCACCACCGCCTTGCTGACGTCACAGCCTTGTTGGAACAGGGTGGCCGTCCACCAACCATCCACTACTCCATCCATCTGGACCATCCAGGGTTGCACGGCACTCATCAGTGAACAGAACTGTTTGAAAATTAGTCTTCATGTATTTTTCTGCCCAATGCAGCCGTTTCTGCTTGTGAGCATTGGTTAGTGGTGGCCGAATAGAAGGTTTGTGCACAGGTGCAAGAC
>OW240912.1:235698745-235733745 GCA_933207985.1 Pelobates cultripes | reverse complement strand
CAGATCATGCGCCAGTTGACTTGGTTCTGAATATACGTACACCTTTCCTTTTACTCCACAGTGGAGGTCTCCAAATTATCTAGCAACACAAGATTCTTTTCGAAAAATGTTGGTAGGAACCTGGGCCAATTTCAAAGGCAACAACTTGGTTTAAGTGGATAATTCAATCCCCCCAAAAATATCCACTATATATCGAATAAATATGACGCCACTTCTGGCCGAGGTAAGTGATCTTACTTTTAGATGGGAGAATCTCTCCCTGTCTTTATCAGGGAAAACCACTCTCGTAAAATTGGTTATACTGCTCAAACTCCTCTACCCTTTACAGGCTTTACCCATACTACTCACACTTTTAAATGAAAAGCTAAAAGAATTGCAATGCACAAACTATCCCAACTTAGATTTAATCTAGGTTTGAATATTCCTAACCTAAAACTTTATGCTGTTAAAAGGTTCAGCACAATTCACAGCAGTACACATAAAAGCAAAATTAAGTCCTAGAGTGGAACTCTCTCAGTTGCTCCATATCCCATATGCCTCTCTTCCAAAAGAGGCACAAGAAAATCCCCTTTAGTATCCGCTATTAAAACATTGATGTTGATGAGACAGCTACTAGGAATCCAATGAGAAAAGATGAGATGTATTGCCTTCTTATGCAACCCTCGCTTCCAAGATGGGGAAGTTCAATACCAATATAGTTCTTGGGCAACCGTAGGCCAAACCAATATATAGAATTTCTTGGTTGAACGCGATAAATCAGTTCTAACATTTCAACAAATTTAACACAAACTTTCAGACCTCCTTCCTGTTCCTTTCTTTTCACATCTACAGATATGCCGTTTCAAAAGTACTTTCCTTTCACACCTCGGCTCAGAAGACTGGAACCACTCTATAGATTTCTTACCTACACAAGCCACCATTCATTATACTCCATAAGCTCACTTAACTCCCAAATTAGACCTAGCCTAGAATAGTGTTTCCCAACCCAGTCCTCAAGGCACACCTACCAGTCCAGGATTTAGGGATTACCCAGTTGTGTCTAAGGTGTTTTTACAAAGAAGAAAAAAAACACCTTAGACACAACTGGGTAATCCCTAAATCCTGGACTGGTAGGTGTGCCTTGAGGACTGGGTTGGGAAACACTGGCCTAGAACACACAGCCACACAATCAAGTTTATCATGGTGGACAGAACATTCTCCATCATTAAATCATGAGACTCCCATGGAAACAACAGTTCAACTATTAAAGCCTCTCCCATCAGCATTTGAAGATCGTACATCATGTGTATTATTCCCTTCAAAAGCAATTTTTGCTAAAACAAAGGCCAACTGCATAAAGTGTGGAACAAACAGAGCAGACCTTTATCACTGCTTTTTGGGATGTGTGCAGGGACGGATTAACATAGGGGCTGAAAGAGTTGCATGCCCATGAAATAGGCCGATTGATTTAAACAAAATAAAAATAATAATAATATTTTTTTTTTTACTACTTTTCACGTGCTCTTGCTTAAGTATGGAAACTTAAGAGGGATGCAGGGGAACAAAACTTGTGTGGGCTGCCTGACAATGAAATTAATTAAGATAAAGCTGACACATTGTTCAAATGCTCTTCAGTCTCTTTAACACTGTGGCATGCTCCTTTTGGTTTACACTCACTACACCTATACCCTTTCTCTATCCCAGACTATATATTAGGAGTTTCTGACTGCTAGTAAAAAAAATAAGGAGAAAAGTGGACACGTGAGATCTAGGGGACAGTCCTTAGAAAGCATGGGTCGACTGCATCATCAGATGCATTTATGCCAAGCTCAGGGTGCTGTCTGCATATTATGCCCTTATTAGGCTAGCCTGCATGATTGGCAGGCAGCCTGACATGCTTCCATGCCAGGCTGACCTTCTAATTCTTTGTGGAGACAAGCCCTATTTTGGGGCATGTTTGCCCGTTTGGGCGGTTCTGGTGCCAACATCCTGCTTCACTAGACACTGCATATTGGGGGGTATGGATTTACTTGAAAGATGAAAGGGAGGGATTAGCATAGGGTATGAAGCCCATGGAACAACGAAGTAAGGGGAGTGGGCCTTGACAGAGCCAGGAGTGGGCAGGTGCATTCAGTTAGGGGTTGGTTTAAGCTAATGGAGCTTGGGGGCGGGATCAAAGGGGGTTGAAATAACGGCCATCTTAGAGAGTGGCCATTTTAATCAGAACTTCACTTACCTGTCAGTTGTCCCACCCACCCTCCCTGTGTTGATGTGAATTTCCCGTTTTGTCACAGCGGCGGGAACAGGGCGTGGTTAAGTTGGAAGTTATCAAGGAATTGGAACTGTACAGGCCAGGGCCTAGGCTGAAGTAGGCCAGACGGTGTCATGGTTGGTAGGTTCTAGCTCTTCGGTGGCGACGAACCTGGGGGTGTAGGGGTGTCTGGGTACACCCCTACAGTTATCATTATGATATGGGGCCTCGTTGGTAGGCCGGATGTTTACAAGTTTATTGGTAATTGATGTTAATTATGTTAATTATTGTTCATGTGGTAGGGTCATTGTCAGGGGATTGTGCGGGGGGATAATAAATAATGTCATTTATGACAATGACCCTAATTATGTTAATTTATTCATATTAATAAAGCTGTGGACGTTATACTCCAACAGTATTAAACGTGTCCGTGTTTTATTAAAGTTAAAGTTTATAGCACATGCCGAATAACGACAGTGCAAATGTCATGTGTTTTCTGGTAGCTATATCCTGTGAGTTTCCCTCCAGCACCTCCTATGACAGATACAAGGCACTTGGAAGGTATAACTGTTTTGTTGTTGTCTGTTGATAAGATACTGTAATTAGGCCTATCATAATTGTCAGCACCACAATCTAGGCTCTTAATCTGGGCCTAGATGTGTGGGGATTGAAATATTGTGGAGACAAGTTGAAAACTGTATAACAAGATTAATGGATAAATGGGTTCACATTATTCCAGTTTTTGCAACATCGTGGGTAATGATGGAGGAATTGAGCCAAGTTTCTAAATTAGTCCATAAAATGTTGGCAGCGGCACAAAGCATAATACATTACTGGAATAGCCCCTCCCACATGTCTTTATTAAAATAGAAATATCCTTCCTATTCCACATGGATTGGATAGAATCCTCACTTAATAAATTCACTTTAACAAAAAAAATATATATATATATATATATATTTCTTGCCTTGCAACCTTATATGAACTCCACTTAGTCCAAATGGTGGACATGCCAGATTTGTCCTCCCCATTTCAATGTTGCGTCAGATTTATTATACTGAGGCAGACCTCACTTATCGTGCCCATTTACACACACTTAGTAAAAAAAAGTGCATACTCAGTCAGTCTGTTTTTTGTTTTAATTCATTCTATTTTAATATTCTCAAAAAATATAATACAAAATATATCTAAACCAATAAGTCGTCAACTTCCCACTTTCAAAGTAATACCTGTGAATATCTAATTTATTATTCCTCCCTGCTTCATCACAGTTTAAAACTAAATTTAAAAAATCAAATATATCTTTTGTCAGAGCCCTTTTGTTATGCTGGCTGACCAGCATAAATTTCCACTAACTGGAGATAGTTGTTGGAAGCTTCTCAAGAGATTTGGAACAATTATTTGACCCCAAAAAACGGGATATACAAGTGAAACTGCCCAGAAGTTCACAGACATAAAAACTGCCCCTTAATAAGCATAACATCTTAATCTTGATAACCTCACACCCAGCATGATGACAATTAACACTCTTCATGTTTCCACTGAGAAGCATTGCACTCAGTGCTTCTCTGTGAGAAGCATTCAGGTGTATGATGTTGCTATGCACCCTCTGTACTTAGTGCTTCTCTTGGAGAAGCATTAGATTGGACAGTAGTTAATCTTAATGGTGACTTCACAGGCCAAGTGAAGTCATTTGTATCATCTGTATATCATAATCCTATATTCTGTAACATACATCTGTAAAATGAGGTTTTTCCATTTTCTTGCATGATTAGAAAAAATGAACTGCCCTGGCTGTTTTATTCACTAATAACGAAGCGATGAGTGATATTATCGCCAAAAAACTGAATAGCTTATGGTAGGGCAATTCTGTCCTGGGAAAGATAAGATTTTAAATGGAGATACAGAATGAAATTGTGAGTTTCTTTAGAGGCAATTTAGTTGCTGATGTGCATAGGTGGATCCCTAATTTATTAATGTACTTTGCTGCCAATCTAATTATTTAAAGTTTTATATTTAGCTGAGGAAGTAGTTTTTTCTAGCCAATTGCCTTCAGTGAGGGAGATAATCCTAATATCAAAGTCTAACGGCACTGGAGAAGCAGACTTTGCTTACCTTATCTTCTTTATGGCAGGTACATATTTTTAACATTTTCACAGCCAGAGAGAAATAAATATTGAAATATCAAAACACATATCATGTATGCAAAAATATATATAAATATATATATAAATATAAAATATAAAATATATAAATATAAAAATAGGACAACATTGGGAGGTGTGGTTTAAGGTTGGACAAAAAGCATGGTAAAGGATCGGTGTTAGGAGGAGCTTCAGTCAAAATATGTGTGAGAAACCACGGCATTTACCCTTGGGATGAAGTCCATTTCCTATTTGCCACTTAGTAACATCAGTGAAACTTTCTCTATAGGTACTCCCTTTACTAGATTAGTTACTACCTCATTATTATTATTATTATTATTATTATTATATTTATAGAGCGCCGTCAAATTCCGCAGTGCTTTACAATGGGTGGACGAACAGACATGTAGTTGTAACCAGACAAGTTGGACACACAGGAACAGAGGGGTTAAGGGCCCTGCTCAATGAGCTTACATGCTAGAGGGAGTGGGGTAAAATGACACAAAAAGGTAAGGATACTATTAGACTAATGACAGTTGCAAGACTAATGACAGTTGCAATGACAGACAGTTCCCTGTATTTGTACCTGTTACACCTCTCAAGCCCAGCAGTTTATACCATAAGCAGCAATGTATTTATCGCGAGGCTAGCAAGGCATTTGCCTTGGGCGGCACTTTCCAGGGGGGCGGCAAAAAACGCTGTCTCCCAAATGCCCCAGAAAATGCCTTGCTAGCCTTTCGTCGTCACCCCAATGAGGCAGGCAGCAACAAGCTTTGTGGGTGGACAGCGAGGGAGTGCTGATCTCTGAGACCTTCTCGCCCCACTCGCTCATGCGCCCTTCTGTAATGCCGGGAGCTGGAATATGATGTCACTCCGGCCTCGGCATCAGTAAGCGTTGTGCGAGGGAGTAGGGAGTAGAGTAAAATTACAGCTCCCTCACCTTCTCCATTCCACGCCCAGTAGCTAGTTAGTGGAGTTTTTTAATTATTTTTTTTACTTTGCCTTGATAAATCTCTGTACTGTGTGAAGCAAAGAAACCTCTATGAGGTCTCTCTACTGGTTGGAGCTGTCCTGGTAGTGTCTTGGTAGCCAGGGCCTTTAGGCACCCTGTGCAAAAAACCTTCACTAACCCCCCTCCCTGTCATCGATGTATAGTGTGTGTGTATAGGAGTGTAGTGACTGTATAGGGGATTTATTAAATTAATAATGATTTAAAAACAAATATTCATTCCTCCTTTCCTGTTGTTACCTAGTTGGGAGAGTCATGCTGATCTGAATCTGGGCTACCCTCCACTGGGTACAACTGTCTCGCAAGCTAAGGGACTTGAAGTGTCCTGTGGTAATCTGCGGCAGCACTCTGATTATCCCGAGCTAGGAAGACAGCTTCTTATGGTCTGCAGCCAACAGAAGTGCAGGCCAGAAGTGCCAGTCTGCCTCCCCTACACTACAGAGGAGCAGACTATGTCTCATAATACTGTGAGTGGTTTTGCTTTGGAGCTCTGGATTATACTTATTTACCTTGATCTCTTTGGAATAAAAATTTGTAGTAATGCGCTACTTCTCCATTTATCACAGAGCTCCACAACAATAAACTCCCAGTAATGTGGAGCTCTGTGATAAGATCATACACTACACAACAATACAACTCTAAGTAATGTTTTTATTAGTGTATTACCGAGCTCCCTAACTATAAAACACAGAGTAATGTGCATTTATATATACCAGAGCTCCACTATAATACATCTCACTATAATATTATGTAATGTTTGTGTTGTCTGTGTATGTGATAGGTGTGATGACTGTGTGTGATATGTATGCTATGTGTTGGCTGTGTGTAATATTTGTAATGGGTGTATTAACTGTGTGTGATATGCATGTATTGGTTGTATGTGATATTTGTGCTGGGTTTATTGGCTGTGTGTGACTGGTATTTAATTCAGATTTAAAAAATGTGCATTTAGGCCTAGGTGTGAATGCAGGTGTATATTTTTGCAGAGTTATGTGCACACAGTCCCACAGTCAGATGCACACAGTTATACATATAAAGTGTCAAATCCACCACATGCACATAGTTGCAGGCAGTTAGTGACATACACAGGATCAGGCAGAAACACACAGGTACAGGCAGTAACACACATACACAGTTACAGGCAGACAGCCACACACACACAGCCACACATACAGTCTTACACACACATACTTACATGTAGACAGTCACACATACACACACACACAGGCAAACAGCCACACACACACAGTCAGACAGCCACACACACACAGACAGCCTCACATGTACACACAGGCAGACAGCCACACACACACACAGGCAGACAGCCACATGCACACACACAGGCAGGCAGTCACGCACAGACGGCCACACACATACACAGAGGCAGACAGCCAAACACACACAGTAAGACATCCACACACATAGAGGCAGGCAGTCACACACACAGAGGCAGACAGCCCCACACACACAGGCAGGCAGTCACACACACACACACAGGCAGACAGTCACACACACAGGCAGACAGACACACACACAGACACACACAGGCAGACAGTCATATACACAGACACACACACACACACAGGCAGTCACATAGACACACACAGGCCAACAGTCAAACACACAGATAGACATCCAAACACACACAGACAGACAATCACACATAATTACCTCTTATGGAGGAGTGGATGCAGTGCAGTTCCTGGAGACTGGTTGTTGGGGAAGCAGGGACGCTTTCCTGCTTCCCATGCAGCAGTTACCCGGCAATTTTAGATCCGCCCCAAAGTCAATTTAGCCCTGCCCCACTGCACAGGGGGTAAAGCTGTGAAATAACCGTTGATGACACATGTTCTGAAGGGTGAAAATAATACTCCTTGAACGTAGATTTACGAGACCAATCTGCTGTTCACAGAAGCTCTTCAAGCTTACATCCTAAGTTAAAAACCTTAGAAGCCATGGCCCCTCTAGTAGAATGTGTGCCATTTACGGAGGTATCTATGCGCACCGAAGCCAATATCCATTTCACCCAGCAGGCTAGTGTCACCGTAGATACGGGGTGATGAGGTAGTTTAGTAGCTAAGAACAGCTTGTGATGTGCTGTGTCTCAAAACGCCTGAGTTCGTTTCTAGTATTCCTGGAGCCAAGTCACTGGGCAGAGGTTCATGTTGTGAGAAAATGATAGGTAGAAAACTGAAGTAAGCGATGATTTTGTACGTCTGGCAATGTTGAAAGAAACCCCCTGAGGGGTGAAGGAACGTGCTTCAATGCTCGAACATCTGAAACCCGTTTGCATGATATCAAACAGAGGAGCATGGCCAATTTTACTAAGAGCTGTTTAAGTGGGAGGTCTGCATTCTGTGGCCAGGTTCCCAGCAAGGTCAGAACCTGGTTCACATCCCATATGGACTTATATCGAGGTTGAGGTGGTCGTGCAAATCTTATGCCATGTAGGAGTTGGCACACCAGAAGATGTTTACTCGCTGGGGAACCCTCTAGTCCATGATGGGCAGTGGAGATCGTTGATCTATAGACATTAATAGTGTGATAGGCCAGACCTTGGTTGTATAAGCCCATAAGAATACACAATAGGCAGTTCACAGGAGCTAACAATCTGAGGTGTCCTGCACCAGAAGGGGATGTAGGTTCCCATCGGGATCCAGAAGGAGGTGCTTTCATTCAGGGAGCAGTCTGGGAAGATCTCTGGACATCTCCATGAGAGAAGGGAACCAAGGCTGTGCAGTGTAGAATGGGGGGAAGGGAACCAAAGACGTCCGTGAACAGCTAAGGTGTACTAATGTCCGAGCCAGTAGGGAGAAAGGAGGAAATGCATAAAGTTGTCTGTCCGGCCATGATTGGAGGAAGGCATCTGTTGCTAGAGCGTCCGGCCTTCAACTGAAGAGCACTGGGAGTTGGGAATTCAATCGAGACGCAAACAGGTTGATATACATCAGGCCCCAGAGCGTTTGCAGCTGTAGGAAGGCATCGTGGTCCAGTCACCAATCACTGGTGTCCCGCACATGTCTGGCATTCCAATCCACTATTGTATTGGACAGACCTGGAATGTATTCTGCTTGAACTGAAATATTGGCACAGGCCATATCGGGGACCTTAGGGTGCAAGCACTCTGCCCTAAGTTTATTCCTCGTGTTCTTATCCAGGGGTTTTCTAATTCTGGCAGCGATATACTGGGCCACGTGATCGGTCAGGTACCATTTGGCCGACCTAGGGTTCTGTAAGGCATCAGGATCAAACAGGGGCTCACCCTGTGGGTCGAGGATGGTGGAAGTGTCCGCTGTCTCTTTAGTACAAATGGCTTTTTTTATAGCCAAACTGCAGTCCAGAGATGAATTCTCCGAGTCAATAGAGCCGATTTCATCGGACTCGTTCGAAACCTCCTCAGAATCGGAAGAAACTTTTAGGGCTTTTACCCTCATCCATGTCTGCACCGCTTTTGCCCGGCAGGTGGCTCTTTTACATAGGGGCCCCACGTCCTCAGTGGTAACAGGACGCAACCTGTCCGTCAGTTCAATTTTGGAGGTATGCTCGCCCCCACATTGTGGGTCTTCTTTGTAGCCTTATGGCCGCTAGAGATCACCGGCTTATCCTCAGAGGTCCTCTTGGGACGTGTCAGACTAGGGGTGTGAGTAGATGCCATAATGGTGTTGGTAATAGAGTGGGACAAGTTGTCCGACATCACTCCCATCGCAGAATAAATGGCCTGGGTGACCTATTTGGTCGTCGCAGCATCCAGGAGTGAGTGGATTTCCTCTGAGTGAAGCTACCTCCTCCCCCTAATGGGCAGGGGGTCTAGGAGCCGGGGTTAGTTGGTGCCACTCTCAGCAATGGTAGGGACAGCACCCTCGAACTCCTTAGGGGTCTTCATAATAAGCAATAAGGGACACCACACTAACAAGGACACTGCAGTGAAAATGAACTATTTGTCACAGATGGGGTGTTGGGTGAGAGGCACTGAACCAAGGCACAATAAGCTAACAGGACAAAGCACCATACAAAATGCTGGAAGCTTACCGAGTGTTCCCTCGGGAATAGCCCCAGGGAAGCACTGGCAGGCTGTCCAGCACGTTAGGCAGCCAAACAGCTTGCGCCCGCACCTAAATGCGCAGCGAAAGCCGGGGAAAAAAGGCGACTCTTTGCCACACTCAATATGGCTGCCGCGATGCGCAGTCACGAACTGCGCATGTGGCCCTGGTCGCAGTATAGGTAGCCCGGAAAGGCCATCACCGAGACGTGCCCTGAGACCGGGAGGCCCGGTTGTCATGGAAGAGGGTTTAGCCCTAATAATACTCCTGTTCCTAGGAGAGCAATACTGGATCTACGAGCTCCTGGCGACGGTGTGTAGATACACGGAAACGTGCATCGAGCTCTTTTTTCTTTTTTTCACTAGGTAGCACCTTTTGTTATCACCAGGGATTTTATGCTTGATTTAGGTTAATTTATCTTTAGCACCTCTATTGGCAAGCGCAGGGGAGTTTGTGGGTTTTGTAGATCCAGTGTTGCTCTCCTAAGGACAGGAGTATTATTAGGGCTAGTTTCCCTTATCCTGAGGAGAGGTTGCCTTTACCTGATTCTACCTGTTAAGGAACCGAGGTTGCGCTTTGCGCTGGCCGGGCAAAGGACGGGAGCATACCTTCGAAGAGAGGGAAGCCTGATCAACTCCTAGGATATGGTAAATAACTACTATTTGGTGATTTGCCTGTATATCCTGTCTTTTGAGATAGGTTTGCAACTGTGCCAGCTCCGGCCGTGGCTGAGCGCCAAAGACAGGTGCACTTCTTGCCCGGTGCCCTTTTTCCTTCCCTAAGAACCTGTCACACTGTTTATCTGCCTCCTGGGTATGGGGTTCTGAATGTGTGATTGTTGTTGTTGCTTGAATAACCGGGTCTTTTCCTTAATTGCTAATCAGTTGTTGTTTATATCCGTTATTGTTGTGTTTCTGTATTATTGACATAGACCTCGCTCGGTGGGAACGGTACAGAACTAGCTCGGATAGGTGCGTTAAAGTCTTAGCTCGGTGGGAGTGGTAAAGTCTATTGTTTTGGCTCGGAATGGAGCGGTACTTTATTTTTCATATATATATAGACCTAGCTTGGTGGGAGCGGTACAGACCTAGCTCAGTGGGAGCGTTAAAGTCTATAGGTTAGCCTGGATAGGGACGGATAGCTGATTCAATTAGTGATTGTTCTGTATTATGCTCGATATCCTGCTGTATCTTGTTGCTTTGACCTGGTTGCTTTGTTGGAATTGCATGTTGTGTGACATCATTGCGGTGGTGTGGAGCTTATGGTTCCTTCTTGATTTATGTACGCAAGTGCGCACGGTTTTGTTTGTAATACTTGCAAGTTTTCCATCCTTGGAATTTTTACATTCTCTTTTTCATTCCCTCTTTTCTTGTACTGTGAATTTTACTCAGAACACTGTTGAGTTCTTTAAAACGTGTGTCCCTTTGGGTGTGGAAAGGTGTGTTGTCGAACATGGGTCAGGAACAGACTAGACCTACTAAGGGCCGTTTGGCTTGTGATATTGTTAGAGAGAGATCAGGAGAGGCGGCTATGTCGAAGGCTAAGAAGATTGCAAAAGTTTGCTGTGTTAACATGTCTCCCAGTGGTAAGTTACTAGCAGAAGATTGGAGTAAGTTATTAAAGGATAAGGAAGGGTTACTTTTGGATCATGGGTTGTCTAATGCGGCGGAAGCCTGGTATCGTGTTGCAAAAGGAATTAAACGAGAGGGTTGGTTGGTTGGAGGAAGAATTGGAAATTGATGGACAAAAGGTCTATGTGTATCATGAAAATGTTTGTGTTGAGAAGCCTGTACAAAGCAGTCCCATTGTACCCCAGCCAACGCCCTATCATGGCCCCTGGCAGGTTGACCACAGAGTTAACCCCAAGGCCCTAACCCCATCTACTCCTATTGGCATCACCCCTCAAATGCCCGCCCCCTAATACCCTGTCCTTGGAGCGGACGGGAATTACTTTTACCCAGCTTCCCCCACCTTATCCAACCTGCCCCCCAACCCTACCCCGTCCTATGTCATGCCTTCTGTTCCCACCTCTTCTTCTCCTCCTCCTCCTGTCTCTGTCACTCCTCATGTCCCAGCCCTTGTCCCAACCCCGTCCTACGTCATGCCTTCTGTTCCCACCTCTTCTTCTCCTCCTCCTCCTGTCTCCGTCACTCCTCATGTCTCAACCCCTGTCCCACCCCGTCCTATGTCATGCCTTCTGTTCCCACCTCTTCTTCTCCTCCTCCTCCTGTCTCCATCACTCCTCATGTCCTAGCCCCTGTCCCACCCCCGTCCTATGTCATGCCTTCTGTTCCCACCTCTTCTTCTCCTCCTCCTCCTCCTCCTGTCTCTGTCACTCCTCATGTCCCAGCCCCTGTCCCACCCCTGTCTTATGTCATGCCTTCTGTTCCCACCTCTTCTCCTCCTCCTCCTCCTCCTCCTATCTTCGTCACTCCCACTCCATCCCCTGAAACTCCCGTCTCCATTCGTAATCTGTCTCCCCATTCCCATGGCCCGCATGTTTACCCCTCCACCCCCATTTCCGCCCCGAGCCCTGCCGTGGCTGCCATTTCCCCTTCCGGTACGGCACCAGTCTCAACCCCCAATATGGCGGCCTCCAGTTATCCAATTATGACTGTGGGGTCTACTGAGTCTATGGCACAGGCCTCCGATGACCCCCATGCTGCCTCCGGCTACCATCCGAATACCTCGCAGTTAGCCGCAACTTGCTAACACAGGCACACCGGCTGAAACTGGTGCTGCCGCCGCACAGACCCCAGCTTTCCCCAGTCTGGCTAGTTTCCACGGGTTGCCGTGTCCCTCGGTTCCCAATAACGATACTACCCAGGGAAGAAATATTTTGCCGATCCACCACACTCCTACTCCTCTCCCTGCTATCCCTATGCCGATCAGAGTACCCCCGAGACAGCTACAATGCCCACAACCAGGCTGATGGTGCTCCAATGATGTATGTGACTTTCAATCCATCCCAGGCTGCTACATTGGTGGCCTCCCTACCTGACCCAGAGAAGCAACCCATGCCCTTTTTCCGCTGCATTGCACAGATTCTTAAAACCTATTCTGCTGCATGGAGTTATTTGTACAGTTTATGTGAGATCAAAGCAGGAGATACTTATTGGCCTATAATGGAGAGGAGTTTTGATGATTCACGCCTCATTTCTGATAATGACTTCCAATCAGGTATTACCGTCTGTGAACAATTACTTACTTGGGCACAAGACAAGCCGGTTGACCAGGCCACCTGTATTAATCGATATCCTGTCCCACAGGCTCACCATCCAGTTGCCCAAGCCCCAAGGGCTCAGTTGAAAACTTGTTTTAATTGTAATCAACCTGGCCACTTTAAGAATGAATGTCCTCACCCTATGATGTCTAGAGTACTCGGAGGGTCTAATGCCCCCACACACCAACGTTCCCACCCACCGAATCCTTAGCCTCAACCGCACTACGATAACCAGTACTACCAAGTTTACTACTCTCCACCACCCCGTGGCCCTGATACCCGCTCCATGCCTCAGAGTCAATTTTATAGAGAACCACCAGACGACTCCCACCCAGAATATTACCGGTCAGGAGCTTATTATACTCCAGCTCACCCTCAGCCGCCTCAGCGTGCTGTGGTGCCAAATCGCCCCCCAACTGAACCACCACTACACAGGGCCAGATCAGTCCCATCTGGACCTTGTACAATAGGTAACTGGCAAACCTGTGTCTAACACCCCTGTCATGGCAGTGTCTACAGGGGGAAAGGGGGGTCCCTTAGCTACAGTAGTCCTACCCATCGAAGGTCTTCCCACGACCTTCCTAGTTGACACAGGCGCAGCCCGTAGTGTTCTCAGTGTGGGGGTTGATGGTAACCCCCGGAACAACCCACTAACTAAACTACTGCGGGTGGGTTTAGATATTATCACTCTATTTGTTGTATCCTCTACCTGTCCTATTAACCTGTTAGGTGCTGATCTTCTGTCTCAGCTACAAGCCTCCATTTCTTTCACTCAAGATGGGCAGGTTCAGCTACTAACCCTTTAGTTTCCAGGAAAGACACCTCTGCCTTACATTCTCTTCCCTTACTGTTACACATAGATGCTAGCAAGGAGGATTCAGGGGTCCCAGAATCTCCCAGTGCTCTAGATCGCGTCCCAGGCCACCTTTGGTCTACTGTCCCCGATGACATTGGCCGTCTACAAGTACCTCTTGTGATTGTCAAGCTTTATGAGGGTGCAAATCCACCACGTAGACCTCAGTATCCTTTGAAACCAGCTCAGGCATTGGCCATCTCTAAACAAATCGAAAGTCTGCTTGCAAAAGGCGCACTTGTCAAATGTGTCTCACCTTGTGATACTCCTCTATTTCCAGTGAAGAAAAGTACTGAGAAAGGACAACCTGACCAATACAGAATGGTTCAAGACCTTTGTGCTGTCAATGATGTCACAGTAAAGGATACTTCACTCATTCCTAATCCTCACACCTTGCTCTCTCAGGTACCCCCAACTGCCAGGTTCTTTACGGTTGTTGATTTGGCTAATGCTTTCTTCAGCGTTCCACTACACCCCTCTTGTCAATATCTTTTCGCCTTCACTCATGATGGTCAGAAATACACATGGACGGTCATGCCTCAAGGGGCTCAAAACTCTCCTACACAATTTGCTCGAGCTATGTCTATGGCTCTAGAGCTTTGGCAGAAAAAACACCCAGAAGTGGTTCTACTTCAATATGTAGACGACCTACTGCTTTGCGCAGATGACCTCCCCTCAGTTGAATACCTCTCAGAAAATCTACTCTGTTTCCTAGCTGCACAGGGCTGTAAAGCCTTGAAGAAAAGGTTACAGTGGTGCCGGCCCTCTGTGGTCTTCTTGGGACATTGTCTTTCCCATGGCACCCGTCATCTGACTCGAGACAGAGTTCGAGGCATCATGTCTATTGACTACCCAGCAGGTCACCAATCAATGCATGCCTTCCTCGGCCTCATTTCCTACCGTATGCCTGGATACCAGAATCCTCTAATCTGATGCAGCCTCTCTATGATACTCTGAAAACAGAACCCTTCTCACTGTCTCCAGAAGCGCGCAAATGTTTCCATTCTCTACAAAGAGCAATTTCATCAGCTCCAGCCTTGGGCCTTCCCGATTACTAGAAGCCTTTCAAACTTTTTGTTTCCAAGAAATTTGGTCATGCCTCAGGCATTCTAACTCAATCTCATGGCTTCCGCCAACGACCCATCGGATATTTCTCATCCCATTGGATCCCGTCGCCAGGGAAGGGCCATCCTGTCTTTGTGCCCTTTTTGCTGCAGGCGCACTCCTAGACAAAACCAATGACATTGTACTTAGACACAAACTCACTGTCCTTGCTCCTCATGACATCGTAGCGATCCTCAATCAAGTCCAGCCCAAACACCTGTCTTCACAACGACATCTCCGTCTACAGACTACTCTACTGCTCCCGGACAACGTCACCTTACAGCGTTGCTATTCCCTCAATCTGGCCACTCTTCTGCCACTTCCCAAGGGGGGAATACCGACCTATTGGTACAGCCTTGACATAAGTTCGGATGTCCATTTCGAGTTACAGGTACAGAAACTAGGCATGTGCATGTGAAAAAATTTCGGTTCGGTTCGGCATTCCGAAATTCGGGACTTCGGCAATTCGGCACTTCGACACTTCAGAACTTCGGCACTTCGACACTTCAGAACTTCGACTTTTCGGAAATTCGGTAATTTAGGAACTTCGCGACCTATGCAATTCGGCACTTTTGACACTTGGTAACTTTGGCAACTTCTGCACTTCTGGATTTCTGAACGTCTCTTGCAGCCGCTTGGTAGATAACTCCCTAATTCCCACAGTATTAGGGAGTTATCTACCAAAAGGCTGAAAGCCATAATAACCGACGCACTAAAATTTTTTTTAAAAAACAAGCGCAAAAAATAAATAATCAATTTTCACCCGGCGAGGGTTCCTTGCAGACTGAGCTCTGCAGGGCGGGGCAAGGCTTATAAAGCCTTGCCCCGCCCTGCAATTAGGCTCAGAGCACTCTGATTGGTGGTTTTAAGCTATCCAATCAGAGTGCTCTGACAGGTAAATGAAGAGACTGACAGGTAAGTCTCTACATTTACCTGTCACATCACTCTGATTGGTTGGTTTGAAATCCACCAATCAGAGTGCTGTGTGTCATTTTACACAGCGTGGGAAAGTTCTTTCGAATTTTCCCACGCTGTGTAATTTGACTCATAACTCTCTGATTGGTGGATTAAGTAACCAATCAGAGAGTTATGAGTCAAATTACACAGCGTGGTAAAATTCCAAAGAACTTTCCCACGCTGTGTAAAATGACACAGAGCACTCGGATTGGTGGATTTCACACCAACCAATCAGAGTGCTGTGACAGGTAAATGTAGAGACTTACCTGTCAGTCTCTTCATTTACCTGTCAGAGCACTCTGAGCCTTCCCCTGCCCTGCAGAGCTCAGTCTGCGCGGAGCCCACCATGGGTGAAGATGGATTTATTTATTTATTTTTTAAGTGCGTCAGTTATTATGGCTTTTTATTTGGCCTTTTTGGGGGCTGAAAAAAGAAGATTTTAGAAGAAAGAGAACATCAAATGGTAAGTTTTTTTTTGTTTTTTTTCAGGTACTTACTTAAATGGTCCCCCCTCATTATTTTTAGGGTGAGGGGGGTAGGTAGGGGTTAATTTTGGGGGGAGGGGGGTGACTATGGGTTTGGGGACCCCTAGTCACCCGGGGGAGGGGAGGTTATTTTTTTTATTTAGGGCCCCCACCCAAAATTCGTCCGAATACATATTCGGCCCAAAACAAATTGCACATGTCTAACAGAAACCTTCTGTCCCACATGATGTACAGCCTGAAGAGTACCTACACTGTACCCTATGGTTCCGAAATACCCCTTGGCCAGATCCACACTATGAAGAGGAACTATTCAACCTGGTGGAAGTACGTATTCTTTTAACGGACCTGTTAAGTGATACAAAGAGTAACAATGTGGTCTTGCTCCAGCTTCCTATGGAGATGAGTCACTTGTTCCATCATTGGGAGGTGTCAGTCCCACATATATCCCTAACTAAATCACCAGACATTTCGTGGAAGGAACTCGGTCCATTAGCAAAAGCCTGGAGTACAGCTAGCCTTGAGCAACTCACAGCGGAAGGAGTCACTAAAAGAGCTGTGAACTGCAATATGTGATGAATATAACTTATATGATACTTATAGTGATTGAATAACATAGTGGACGAGTTAGATAGTTGTGGAATAGCAGTCGCAAGCTTCGATATTACCATATATTTCTTCTTTTTTAGCTTGAATACAACTGTTGGCGGTTGAAGCTGTTCCCTGTTGAATTTCCGATTATGGTTTTGTTTCGGGAATTCGTGTTTGTTGGAATATTTTGGAAGTTACAATATGGTTTTAGGGATCTTTGCAGAAAGAGGAGAAGTCAAGGAGCACCACACCCATATGGATAATACTGGATGCTGATTGGTGCCACTGTTACCAGGCTGTTATGTTTTTTTCTATGATTCTCTCATACTTCCTTTTTTTTGCTGCTGGGAGTATAATAAAGAAAGAGAATGTATAATACTCACCTCTGTGTCATTAATAAAATCATGACTTTATGTCATGTTAATAGTAAAATCTGGGAATTACTACCACTATGGCCACTGGGTGTATTTTTTAGTGAAAATTCTTAATTACAAGATTATATCAAAGGTCAAAAATTCCATTATTAGATCATGAAAGTACCTGCTTTTTATACAGGTCTGACTCGGTGCTTGTTTCTCTGCTGTGGTTTTTGTAGTTTGCTTTACCTGCTGACCATAAAGGATGAGAAACCAGGACTTGCAACTTCCTGTGTAAAGCTCCTGTAGTATGACTAAGCAGTGATCTGCCTCTGGGTGAACAATTACAAGCTACCTGGTGGTGCTGGTGTTTTTATTTTTTGTTTCTGTTTGTTTTTTTGAAGGGAAAGATTATATTTGGATATTTTAGTACATTAGCTCCACAATGCTTTAGAACATGCAAATAAGGAAAGTGGCTGCGTTTTCTCAGTCAGTCGTGTTGCTCCTTGAAGTTTCCAATATGAGTTTAGCTGAGGATATTGTATAGTACTTGCAAGTATATAATCATTCAGGAAAAATAATATATATATATTTTAAATAAAATACAACAGCGAAATTGTAAGGCTTTAAACCATTTTTGAATGTTTTGACTTCTACTGGACACTGCTCCCTGTCTCTTCTTGCATCTCCCAAAAGCCAGAGGTTCCTCAGAATGATTGTACTCAGCCAGTGAGCGGCTGAGTACATATATATTTTTGTTAATAAACTTCTTGTCATTTTTACCCAATTTTATTTTTTTTAATTCATTTTTTTAAGTGGCTTTTCAGTGATACCTAATTTTATTGCACTATAGAAAGCAGTTCCATATACTGTATTTCTATTCTATATGGTTTATATCTTTTTCTATAAAGTATAATATCTGGTGTACACTGTACACAGTCTGCTCTTAGCAGATTTAAAGACGTACACACCACATATAGTTGCGTTACCACACATAATTGCGATACCTAATTCTATTTCATTATAGAAAACAGTTCCATATACTGCTTTTCTCATCTATATGGTCTATATCACACCACACACAGTTGCTGCACTTTTTTGCTCTACTACTTGATCTATTTCGATTTATTCTAATATTGGCACTATCACACTTAATTTTAATTATAATTTTAATACTGGTGATATCACATTAAATAGCCATTTTTGGGTGAAACAGCTCCTGGAACAATCACACCAAACTTAGGGTGTCATTTCCACTATTACAGTTAACGTCGAGTGTATACATGAAATGTAGAGTTGTATGCAAAAGTCTGGGCATATGTGACTAAATATGTATAGTTAACACAACATTAGCAACAAATAAATATACACTTAATATTTTTCAACTCTGGGGGTCTGGTAGCCGAAATGGTTGGGGGAGAGTTTAACTTACTTGCACCTGTCCCTTGTGGAGGCAGCCATCTACTTCCAGTCGGTCCACTTCTACTCCTGGTGCTTCAGTGCCAGGAATTACTATCACTGCTGTTCTATCATGCATCTGCGAGTGTACAGCATTGAGGTCTATGGAGGATTCTGTGGTGTCCTCCATAGATAGAGTCAATTCATTGCAGCTGTCACTGGTGATAGCTGGGGGACTGGCACTTCTAGACAGTGGTAGCTCCACCCAGTTTTGAGAAGTGTCAGGCATGATGTGTCAGGCATAGTCCCTACTTTGTCTTATTGACTCGGTTGAAATCTCAGTGAAATTCCAACACAGTCAATATGAGTATGACTTAAAGATTCTATCTTAGAAATACTAATTTTGCAGGGGAGAGTGACAGTTCCACTTTAATAAACTCTCTGACTCATGGAACCTCTCAGGGTGTTGTTCTCACACTCAGTGGCCATGGGCTGTTCTAAGCTGGGGGCACTCCTGGCACCATAAGTGGGTGCCCTCTAATGGTGCTTGGAGTGTTCCTCCAAGTGGAATTTCAGAAGTCAAGGCAAGCTCTGGAAGACCAAGACAATTCTACAATAGAACCTCTCAAGCCTAGTCAGGAAAACAAAATAAAATACATGTATCATTAGTTATACCAAGCCATCCTTTTTATACATATATTAAAGGTTTTGTTGACGTCCCATGTTGAATATAATTCTATACATGACTCTTGCCTTTATTAGGACAATCTATGATTTTTTACTTGGTTCTAATGCCATGCTCTTTTCTTTATATACATAATACACTTTCAGCAGACATTTACTCATTACTTCAACACTTAAAGGGAAACAATAGTGCTAGGAAAACAAGGCAAGCACCTCGATCACATTAGGACTACCCCCATAGGAAAGCCTTGTATAATGAGTCGCCTAACCACCCGGACGTCCCTCTAGAGGCTGTCTGGAGAAGGAGTTAGGAGATAACCCATCAAGGTAAATATTGCAGTTTTTAAAAAAACTTCAATAATTATCTTTACAGGGTTAAGGGTAATGGGACTCTGCATCCAGACCAATTCAATAAGCTGAAGTGGTCTCGTGGTCTGGGTGTCTAAGTGCTTTTATAAACTAAGAAGAACAGATATGGATTCGAATTTTGGCGTCAAAATGACGTCACTAATAAAATATGCGTAGTTTAGAACTACGCATATTTTATAAGTGACGTCATTTTGGCGCCATATACATGTGAGTATTTTACCATTTTATTTGTTTTTTAAATAATACAGTGAGCACTATATACGTCTCTCATCTCTTCACATATCGAGGAACTTTTAAAGATTCCATCACCTATATCCGACCAGTAGTTTAAAACTACGCTTATTTTATTAGTGACGTCATTTTGGCGAATCCATATCTGTTCTTCTTAGTTTATAAAAGCACTTATTGTACCAGGTTTTTTTCTCGTTTTAATGCCATTTGATAAAGCCCTTTGTGGTGAAATGCGTTCTGGCTGTTATTATATTGTTTTTTTATATTGATATATTATATTTTAATAAAGGAATATTGGCTTTTATTTTTGCCTATATATACCTTTTATTTCATTTTATTTTAATTTGAATTACCTGGTCACCGATTTGGATTGAAGTACGTTACTACTCAAGAATCCTAGGTGGGGATTATACCACCTGCGCCATTACATTGAGCAGTAGTTCCTGCTCATATACATGTGAGTATTTTACCATTTTATTTGTTTTTTAATAATACAGTGAGCACTATATACGTCTCTCATCTCTTCACATATCGAGGAACTTTTAAAGATTCCATCACCTATATCCGACCAGTGGGGGATTGACGAACACTTGAGCAAGTTTCTTTGCTCATTCAAAGGTGAGTTTTTTACCTACTCACAGATTTTTATCTGACCATTTGTCGACATTCTACACTATTGGAGTTTTTCTTGTCTTTTCCATGTATCCACATATCTACAAGTGAATCAAGATATCTCCAACACAAGAAGCTTCAGATACTCATTTGGACTTTATATACACTCAAGAATTATACAGGTTTATTTACTATTTGGGACTTTTTAATTATATCTATTTATTCATTTTATATCACTTCTTTGTCCCTACAGCGCGACCTATATACCATTTTTTGTCTACTTTATCCTTTGTGAGGTTTATTGAGGGTACCTCATTTCTATAGGTTGCTGCTTCTATACTTATTTTAGTTTATTTTAGATTACTTAGCGCTGAACCGTTACCTATTTGACCAATCCACATGAGTAGTCAATCCTTGAAGCAACCATCATGAAGCGAGTAATTTACCGGATCCATTCGTAACAAATATATAACACTTTTATTTCCCCCCTTAGGGGTTAATTAAAACACATAAAAAAATAGTACAAAAGTGGAGTTATAAAGAGAGCTACTTGATGACACTGCTAAGTTCATAACTTGGTCCAAACGGACCTTTTACGAGAAAACAAATAAAATGGACACCCTTCTTACTAGGACCCTTAAGCCCCGACAGAGACGCTCTCATATCACTTCCATACGACATCCCGATGGCTCTATTAAAACTACGCCACCTGGCATTGCGAAGGTCTTCACTAACTTTTATAAATCACTTTATAACCATTCCACGAACTCCGAGAATCAGAGAGACCAGGAACAGGACTTAACACGCAGATTTATTTATTTTTAAAAATTATTTATTTTTGTCTTGAAACAGAGAACGGCACCTCAATTTTATTTGGCTCATATAGAAGCCACGGTTCGGTAGATACATATAGTTCATTTTACAGAAAGGAAGCGTTGTTATGGGTTAAAACATCATATTTTGGGTTGCTGTTCATCATCAAATTTTCATCTTTGGTGAACATAACATATACAAATGAACGTTTCAATTAAACATACAATATGTCAACAAGGAGTGCGTTGTGAGGCTACATATTATGTTTTTCATACATCAGTACCATGCAGGGTACGAGGTTGCCACCTTCTGGGCTATGGTGTTGTAGCTGTATTGAGGCGCGGGCCCCTTCCCCCGTGTATCCCATGTGGGCTCCCCGCCGGGGCTCTTGGTGGGCCATGAGCTTTTGTCCCTGGTCAGACTTCCCCTAGAGAGCCAGGGGTTCTGGCTTGGGGCCCTTTTTGCTGTGTCCGTCCTGACCCACCCATGCCGGCCATCCTATATTACTTTGTTGTTTGGGGTTGCCTTCCCTACGGCTGCCTGTTGAGATCTTTTGCTTTGGCGTGCGTTGGGTATCTTCCCTATCTACTATTTGGTAAGGTTGGCGCCCCTGTGGCTGGTCCCTGCGGGCATTGTCTCCTTATCGTTCTCCTCAATTATGTGGTATGTGTGGGGAGTGAGTGGCGGGGGGGAGAGGGCGAGATGAGAGGGGGGGCTCAATGTGCGGTTGGGTGCGCCGCAAAGCTCTCAGGGGGCACGCGGTGTGCACGGCGAGCCGTGTTCCCCTCCAGTTCCCATGCCTCCTTTCTTGTGTGGTCTGAGGGAGTTTAGTGATTAGCAAAGTCTTCCCAGGGTTGACAATTTTTTTAAAAATGTTTTTCCGTGTTTCTAATCTGGGCTGTTAGTTTGTCCATTAGGTATGTGTCTTTGATCTTCACTATTACGTCGTTAGTTGATGGGATTGTGGGTTTCAACCATGCCTGGGCCAGGGCCCGTCTGGCTGCTACGGTGATCTTGTTGATAAGTTGTTGTTCCTTTCTAGGGAAGCCATCTATGGGCTTGGACAATAAGACGGACCAAGGGTCCATGTCTATGTGTCTCTGTAGCACGTCTGTCAGTAGTTTCTGAACTTGCTTCCAGTATCTGCTATCTTTTGGGCATTTCCACCACATGTGCACAAACGTGCCCTTGTTCCCACACCCCTTCCAGCATCTGTCTGTCGTGGTTTTACCCATTCTGTACAGTTGCACTGGTGTGGTGTACCACCTCATTAGCATTCTATAAGACTGTTCCTGTTGTAGTACATATATCGAGGTCTTCGCGGTTGCCTCCCATATGTCTGCCCATTCCTCCCCCTCCAGTACTCGTCCCAAGTCTGTCTCCTATTGTCGGATATAGCTAGGGTCTTTAGCGTCTATATCTGGGGCACTGAGTTGTGCGTATATGGTCGTTATTAGGCCTTTCTGTTTGCTTTCTGTATTGCACATTTGTTCGTAAAACGTCATTTGGGTTTGGGCTGCTTTCCATACCTCAGGGTTTTTGGCAAAGTCCTGCAGTTGTATGTATCTGAATAAGTCTTTTGTGGTCGGGGGTGCTAAGGTTTTAAGGTTGTCGAACGTTCTAAAGGTTCCGTTTTCGTACATGTGAGTATTCCTCTGTATACCTATTCCCTGAAAGTCTCCTGTGCTCAGCCCGGGCTCAGAAGCCTTGTTCCGCAGGCATGGGGTCAGCAGTGAGGGTATGTGTTTTAGGGCGTATTTGGTGGCCGTCAGATCCCATATTCGTATTGAATTGAGGATCGCCGGGCAGGTGGTTCGGATGGGCGGCCTGTCCTGTTTGGGCACCCAGATCGAGAACTGAGGTAGGTCTGTGATTAGGTGTGATTCCAGGTCCACCCACCAATGGGAACCCTCCAGGGAATGCCATGTTACCACCTGGGCCAGTTGTGCCGCTAGGTAGTATTGGTAGAGGTTCGGGAGCCCCGGTGCGCCCCTAGATTTCGGGCGGTACAGTACATGTCTGGCCACTCATTGTCGTTTTTGTGCCCAAATAAAGTTATCTATGGCTCTTTGGAGGTACGTTAGGTCTTGTTTGGTTACTTTAACATGTAGGGCCTGGAACAGCAGGCGAGGAAGCAACGTCATTTTAATAGCGTGTAGCCAGCCTATCCAGGAGATTGGCTTTTCTTGCCATCTTTCTATGTCCCGGCAGAGTGACTGGATACTAGGTGTGTAGTTCTCAGTGTAGAGTTTATCAGGGTCCGCAGTGAGCCTAACGCCCAGGTATTTAATGTTGGACTTCGCGATTTTGAGTGTATGAGTGGTTTTTATTCTGGCAACCTCCTCTGGGTCCAATTCGAGTGGCATGGCCACCGATTTTTCTAGGTTGATCTTATAGCCCGAGACGTATTCATAGTCATCTAGTAGGGACAGAAGTTGTCCTGTAAAGAAGGGGCTCTAGTGCGAGGACGAACAGCAAGGGGGACAGGGGCCTCATTGCCGCTGTTTAGCTCTAGGGAGTGGTTGTAGATTTTGGTGAGGAGCTCCGTGAAGATCTGGTTGATCTCTGTAGAGTTGTGGGTTACCTGTCCGCTTTGATACCGAATCGCTGCTATGGTGTGGAATTCCGGTTTGGGGTTCAATGCCCTGGCTAGTAGGGTGTCCATTTTATTAGAGCATTCGTAGTAAAGGCATTTTTTACGGATTAAGTCCCTGCCCAAGTCTTCTACCACTGTGGTTCGTATTTTTAATTTTTTAATTTTTGTTGTGCATAGTGATAATAATAACATACAAGCTCTGGGTGCTCCAATCACAATCCTGTGGTTCGTATTTTATGACGCAGTTCCCTGAGTTCCAGGAGCCCCTGGGTCGTGGGTGTCTGTTTATGTATGGTTTCTGCCTTTCTCAGCGCCTTTTGGAGCTCAAAAAGGGTTTCCGCTCTCAGTTTCTTATGCCTGGTCACTATTTTAATTAGGGTTCCCCTGATAACTGCTTTATGAGCGGCCCAGATCGTGGTTTGTGTTAAGTCCAGCGTGTTAAGGCCAGTGTTTGTGACTAAGTGGCTACTAAAAATGACTGGACACGCCCCATTTGCAATACCTTGGGTTGTCTAGTTTTGCAAATGGTATGCCATCATGGGGGTAATTCTTATTCTTGGGCTACCATACGCTCTCAAAGGCAACATAACCAAGCTGGCAAATTTAAATGTCAAAAAAATGAAATGCAAGCCTTATATGTGACTCTCTAACTTTCCAAAACACAATAAAACCTGTACATGGGGGTATTGTTATTCTCGGGAGACTTCACTAAACACAAATATTAGTGTTTTAAAACAGTAAAACATATTACAACAATAATATAGTCCATAAAAGTGCCGTTTGTTTGTAAAAAATGCAAAAAACTTAACTTTTACTTAAAATATCATCGTTGTAATACAATTTACCAGTTTGAAACACTAATATTTGAGTTCAGCGAAGTCTCCCAAGTAAAACAGTACCCCCTATGTACAGGTTTTATGGTGTCTTGGAGAGTTACAGGGTCAAATATAGTGCTTGTGAATTAAATTCTCTGCACTTTCTCCCTGTGTTATCAGGCATGTCAATCAAATTTTAATTAATCAAATCACATAATTATGTTAAAAGATTACTTAAATATACACATAGAATTTTAATATATATGCATTTATAGGTATTTAAATTCTACATGTATACTAATGTAATCTTTTATGTAATTATATGTATTTATCTATCTATATATATATATATATATATATATATATATATATATATTTGCGGTTATTTGTATTTTATATATAGATAGATATATATAGAATGTCATTCTAAGTGTATTTTGTTACCATTATATATATATATATATATTAATAACAAAATACAGTTAGAATGAAATTACATATGAATATATAATTTTAATAACATTTTGTTTCAATATTTTATTTATTTATTTTATTATTTTATTTATAATTCTTTATTTTTCAGTGCAAATTTAATAATACAGACATTGTATGAATATGCCACAACAGCACTTGCATATGGCAGTAGTCTGAGCTTCCTGCAGTTGGAGCTAAGAGGGTCTGTGCACTTTTGTATTATATAGGACTGGGTAGTCGTAACGAGTCGGTCATCCGTACCAGTGGGGATTGTGATTGTGTTGGCTAGTTATGGCACTGGAACAGGTTTTGCGCTAGTAAGCCTCCTGGTCCTTTGTGGCCGTGTGGTGTGTATAGAGTTGGAGCTTAAAATAAGGACTTGGGGTTTGAGTGCCGTCTATGTGTGGATGAGTCGGATTTCAGAGTATAGGTAACCGTGCCGTCGTGGGGCTGAGCTCCAAGAGACTGTGGAGAGAGACTATGTGTTTTGAGTAGGTCATATCACTCTAGTGAGTATGTGCTCCATTGATTGCTATGCCCCTTGACCCCGAGGCATTAGGGGGGGGGGGGGTCAGTGTGTTGCTTTGCCGCCTTTAGGCTACAGGGTTATGAAACCCTTTCCAGTGGAGGAGAGGAGTGCCTAGTGAAAGGTAGATTATTCATAACTTGGTATAGTGAGTGAAACATGAATCTTTAGCAGTAAGAGAAAAATAAATTAAATAAAAAAAGAAAAAAAACACTTTTAGGTAACAATAACAGAAGAGAGTTTGTTGCGTGTTCAGTCCAGGTTTTATGTCACGGGTCCAGGGTGCAGAGTGTTCGCTCCTATGGCGTTGTTGGAGAGCCCCAGTGTGGTCAGCAAGGCCGGTCCTTCTTCCGCATTGGTGATCTTGTAGTGTTGGTCGCCTTTCGTCACCCATAGCGTTCTGGGGGTTGCCCATCTGTAGACGAGGCCCGCTGCTTGCAGGGTGGTGGTCACAGGCTGCATGCTCTTGCGCCATGTTAATGTGTCCCTGCTCAGGTCCTGGAAGAAGGTGATTTGCTGTGTTTCGAAGTCGTAGGGTGCCTTCCCTTTTATGGAGGTTATTAGGACTATTTTGTCCGTCAGGGTTTGGCATCGTAAAATTACGTCGCGTGGGGCTGTCTTGGGTGCCCGTTGCGGTTTGGCTATGCGGTATACTCCATCAAATAGAAAATGTTTTGCTTGTCTGTTGGGGATGAGTGAGGCCACCAGGCGCCTGATAAAGTGGGGTAGTTCCTCCAGTGGCACGGATTCCGATATCCCCCTGATCTTAATATTTTTCCTCCTCCCCCGGTCGTCTAGGATGTTTACTTGCCTGGTCATGTTAGCCTGTGCTGTTTGTAGCTGGGCGACTGTGTCTGTTAGTGAGTTTAGGTCTTGGCGCAGGTCTTTCACTTCTTGTTCTGTGGCCTGGGTTCGGGCCGACACCACCTGCACCTCTGCTGCTAGCCCCTTTAAGTCTGCTTGCCACATTAGTTGTAGGTTACCTTGGAGTCCCTCCAGCATGGCCTGGATGTCCTGTTTTGTTGCTGGGGCTTGTCCATTGGTAGCTTGTATTTGTATATTGCCTGTGTTGGCTGCTGCTGTGCTGCGATCTGAGTCTCCATCTTCAGACCTCTCAGGTGAGGCTGCCATGTTAGCCCTGGTCTGTGCGGGTGGAGGGTTCTGCAGCATGCTGCTTATGTCCCGGTGTGGCGTGGGAGCGCTTGTGGCTGGTTTGTGGGACCTCCGTCCCATATCTTCCGATGTGTGGGAGTCTGCTTCTGTGAGCTGCGAGCTCCGGTCAAGCCACGCTGTCAGCTCCCTGGTGAGGTACTGGTCGCGTGTGCGGTAGGCCCCCGGTCCCTTGATGCGGCTTTTCGTGCCCGACTTTTGAAAGAAAGGCATCTGCGGGTTCAGCGAGGTGTTAGGAGGTTGTGTTAGTCGCCTGTTATAGTCTATGAGCTGCGGGTTTGTTGTTATTTTCAGTTTTTCGCGCTGGCTGTGCGGAGCTCTTGCAAATGGCGACTGCTTCTTTGAGTCGTTGGCTCCGCCCCCTATTATTTTATTTATTATTGTAATTATACATATATATATATATATATATATATATATAATATATGTGTATATATCTATTATATATATAATATATATACATATTATATATATGTAACGTCATTCTAAGTGTATTTTAATACTAATATATATATATACTTATATTAGTATTAAAATACACAATGTATTATATATATAATATATATATATATACATATATTATATATAAATGTATTTAATTTATTTTAAAACATGTCTAAATTTTATTTTTTTACATTTCCCACCAGCAGGGGGACTGTCTGCTATTTCAGACAGTCCCCCTGCTGGCAGATCCATAGCCAGCTATAGGGGGCCATGTGATCGCTCTTTGAGAGCGATCACATGGCCCCCGGGGGCCTCACTTGCCGGAGGAGGGCTGCCTGGGCGGTCTGGCAGCCCTCCAGAAGAGGATCGCAGCGGAGGTAAGTAGCTGCGATCCCCTGGGGCTGAAAGCCGTTACGGCGTTCTATGCCGCCGCAACGGCTTTAAAGCCCTTTAAAGCCGCGACGGCATAGAACGCCGTAACGGCGTTAAGGGGTTAAAAATCTTTTATTAGATGAAGCAGTATGGCAGGTAAAAACAACACGTAGATATTTTTATGAGAAAGCTAAAAAAAGAGCTAGATGCTTAAAACCACGAACACACTTTAAACCTATCTCAGCTATCAGAAATGCTTCAGGAATATTAGTATCGTCACCAGACGAGGTTTATGGAGTGTTTCGGGAATATTTTTCTAGATTGTATAGTCAATTTATAAAGGAGAATGGAGAGGGTATGGACCAGGAGGTAAGACTGAGAGAATTCTTGAGTAGGATGAACTTACCCTAAATCCCCAAAGGCGCCCTAGAAGGATTAAGGACAGAAATATCTATAGAGGAGATTAAAACTGCATGTTCTTCTATTAAGGGGGGTAAAGCACCAGGACCAGACGGCTTTAGTAGCAGTTAATATAAAATATTTCAACAAACTCTCATGCCATATTTACGAGAAGTCATAGATGAAATTTGTTTCTTCCAGCTGATCTTACAATGGCTAAAATTGTTCTTTTACCAAAAAAAAGATAAGGACCCTGCATCAGTGGGAAATTACAGACCTATATCGCTGATAAATGTCGATATAAAGATAATAGCCAAAGTCCTTGCCCTGAGGCTCTCTCCCTTACTTCCTATCCTGATTCACCCAGATCAGGTAGGTTTTGTTCTGGGCAGACAGCTGTACGAGAATACGCGTAGAGCAGTCAACGTTGCTTGGGTCATGGCAACAGGGAAGACACCATCGATACTCTTGTCACTAGATGCAGAAAAAGCATTTGATAGGGTCGCTTGGCCTTATCTTTTTGATTTGCTTCAATATTGGGGCTTTCCGGCTAACTTCATTACTATAATTCGAGCGCTATATTCGAATCCCCAAGCAACAATTCAGGCTGTTCCGCGCCCGCCTGCCCGATATCCCCGACCATCTGTGGACCCTGGATAGGGTACATAGAGCGCTCAGGGCGAAGGGCCCTCCAGACGGTCCCCCCCGGGATGTGATCATGCGCTGGCACTATTTTGCCACGAAAGAAGCCATCATAAAAAGCACCAGAACCCACACATACAAGTTGGACGGCATGGCAATACATCTCTACCAGGACATCGCACCGGCCACGCTGGCACGGAGGAGGGAGTGGAAGCACATAGCTGACCTGGTGAGGGCCCGGGGCCTGAAATTTTCATGGGGGCACCCGTTTAAGATGATGGTCTTCAACGGCCCCAGGCCGGCGGTGCTCCTACCAACAGCGGATCCCAAAGCATTCCTGAGGGACCTTGGCATCGAGGTACCCCCCAACTTCAGTCTACCCACCAGAGGCGCCCGGGCGCTGGGGCACATACCCAGAGACGAATTGGACCACCCCAGAGAGGCTCCGTAGGATGCCGCACCGGTGCGGCCACCGAGCCCTGTACGCCAGCGACACCCTGGACTATCTATCACGGAGAAACGGCTTTTGCTTCATCGGCTTCTATATAGACGACAACAGAGACTGCACGCAGCAAGGACTTATGTTGGACAGAGTACGAGACAAACACAGGGGAAAGGGAGGTAGCAGGGGAACGGGGACAGCAATGGGAAGGCGGGCAAACTGGTAAGGAGCATACATGGCGGGCGGGAAGGGCTCACGAGAGAGTAGGGACAGGCTAAGTTAGCGGGGCAGCTGGGGAAGTGCCAGGAGGGGGGGGCGGTGAGAGGGCACGGGGGGACATTTAGACAGCCCTAGTCCATGGACCAAGGCAGCTGGAGGCACACACTCAGATACAATCGAGGTAGACCAGGGGGGGAGGAAGACACTGGGAGAAGCATAGGTAGAAAACACAAATGCAACAACAGGAAAAAAGGAAAAAGGGAAAGAAAAGAAAAAAAAAGAAAAAGAAAAGGAAAAAAACCTACAAACGGCACGAAAACGGGGGCACAGCGGGGATAAAGACTGACTAGGCAACAAGAGGCAAAAATAACACAATTAGGGGGAAAAAATAAATAAAAATAAATGAAAATAACTAACTACCTAAATAAGGGAAAAAGACAGGGGAGTGGGGGGGGGAGGAGGCGGGAGAGGGGAGGGTGAGCCAACGAAGGAGGGGACCGCCTAAACGGGGAGAGAGGGGAGGGAGACAAGAGAAAAAACAAACACAGGAGCATAGGAAAGGAGGCATCGGGGGGGGACAAAACAGAAAAGAAAGAAAGGGTACTAAAGGGGGTAGAAAAAAATAAAAATAAATAACACACGCAGATAGAGGGAATTGGTTACACACTCCTTCCATACCGAGGGGGGGGAGGAAAGGAGGGAGGGAGGAGAGGGAGCACACTGGTGGGCCACAGGGACCCTATGTACACTGAGCGGGTACACTCGGGGGGAGGGGGATCACGGGGCGGCAAGAGGGAGCTTAAACGGGGGGAGGGTGGGCGGAGCTCGAACTCTGTTCTCACTAGCTCCTGGAACTGTCTTGTATTTGTTGCAACCTTCTGTTTTTGTTCACTGTTCAGAGTTGTGTTCAGGTTACCAGAGCATCTGCATACATAAATCGAAAACCTACCCACAGACACTATGTTCTCAGGGATATAAGTCTACACACACGATACGAGGGTCGGATTCGGGGGGCACGGCGACTAGACGATCTTGCTCCCACTCCGCGTAGCGGCTCTCACTAGCGGAGGGAACGACTACCCCCACATAGACCCGGCACCAATAAGACCGGGTCCTGACCCGACAACCCCTACACCCCACACGACCCCATCAGGCAGGGGATCGACCCCACCCCTAGCCTCACACCCCCCCCCCACCCAGGGACGCCGGCGTTCCCGACCCCCTCCCTTCTTCCCCCCCCACACGTCCTCCCGCCCTTAACCTGCTGGCGGTTGGGGGCCCACATTACTCGGAGCGCGCGGACATGTCCCCCCCCCGGCACTGCGGGGGTGGAGGCGCGTGCGGAGGGCCAGAACTGACCCCGACCTGGACGGACGGTAGGGAGTGGACTGCGACAGGATGTAGATACCCACTATGGCCACGCTCAAACTCACCTACCTCAATGCCAACGGCCTCAATACCCCAACCAAGAGGCGATTATTGATGAGGGAACTCAAACGGCAACACACCGACCTTGCGTTTATGCAGGAGACGCACCTCGTGCGCTCAGCCCGCATTCAACTCACAGACCACGTATACACTAGAACATACTCCTCTCGGGGATTGACTAAGAAAAACAGGGTGGACATCCTAATACACAAAAGATGCCCGTTCGTGACGCAGAAGGTGCTAACGGACAGCGAGGGCAGATATATCATCCTCACGGGTACGATTCACAACGCCACTTACCATCTGATAAATCTATACGCGCCCAACCGCCCGGACCCTGTCTTCTGGGATCAACTCTATAACCGACTACACTCACTGCCACCTGGGATAATGGTCCTGGGGGGTGACTATAACTCCACACCCTGCCCAGCCATAGACCGCAGCGCCATACAGGTGGGTTCTGGGGCGAGGGAGGGAGGGAGACAAGACAAATTGTTGGCCAATTTCATCCAACGACTGAAGCTACTAGACCCCTGGAGACTGCAACACCCTGGAGTCAGAGACTACACATTCCACTCGGCGGCTCACTTGACATACTCTCGCATAGACATGTTCCTAGTTAATCAAGGAGGGATCCAGTGGATCCAGTCCACACGAATAAACCTTATAACATGGTCCGACCACGCGGACGTGGAACTCACACTGCGACTGCCGGGTCCTAGCACTCCATGGAAATGGAGGCTTAGGGACGCGCTCCTCAAGGACCCCGAGGTCATGCACCAAGTGCAGGAGGAACTGACAGCTTATTTCGCCACGAACGACACGCCTGAGGTGTCCCAGTCCACGTTATGGGCCGCCCATAAGGCGGTGCTAAGGGGGACCCTAATTAAAATAGCAACTAGACGTAAGAGACTGAGAGCGGAGACCCTCTTCGCACTCCAGAAAGAACTGCGACGGGCGGAAACCAAACACAAACAGGCGCCCACGGATCAGGGTCTCAAAGCGCTCAGGGACCTGCGTCACAAGATTCGAAGTATGGCCATCGAAGATCTAGGTAGAGAGCTGGTTCGTAAAAGGCGCCTTTTTTACGAACGGTCGAACAAAATGGACACCCTGTTGGCTAGGGTTCTGACCCCTAAATCGAAATTTCACGCCATACCGGCGCTCCAGGATGGGGGAGGAAGGGTAACACACGATCCAGTGGAGATCAACCAGCTCTTCACCGCGTTTTTCTCTAAGATTTATAACCACTCCCCGGAGTTACACGGGAAGAATGAGGCATACGACCTGGCAGTGAGGGAGTTTGTCACCAAAACTAACATACCCAAGCCCGCCCCCGAGGCCATGTCTTCGCTGGGACTGCCGATAATGGAGGAGGAAATCGATAGGGCGATCACAGCATTAAAAGGGAACAAGGCCCCGGGACCGGACGGTTTCGGGGGCTCCTACTACAAAGCCCTAAGGGAGACACTCACTCCCCGGCTTGCACAGGTATTCGCGGCATGGATGGAAGGCCGGCCGCCAAACCCAGACACGCTTACGGCAGATATAACACTAATTCCAAAACCAGGGAAGGACCCGACCGTAGTTGCCAACTTCTGTCCCATCTCCCTAATCAACTTCGACGTCAAGGTTTTCGTGAAGATATTGTCGACTCGGTTAAACCCCTTGCTGATGACCCTGATACACGCCGACCAGGTCGGATTCGTACCAACGAGACAATTATACGAGAACATGAGGAGGGGCGCAGATATTATTTGGTGGGCGAACAGAACCAAGACGCCTTCTCTGATCCTGTCATTGGACGCGGAGAAGGCGTTCGACAGGATACTGTGGCACTACATCTTCACCTTATTGAAACACTTGCAAATGCCAGAGCCCTTTGTTCGAGGGATAGAAACCCTCTATGCAAACCCTAGAGCGCAGACGATGGTGCCGGGGGCACACCCTACCCCCTTCCGACCCCACAACGGTACCAGACAGGGTTGTCCCTTGTCCCCCCTGCTGTTCATCATCGCATTAGAACCCCTACTTCATCAAATACGCGGGGAGGTAGGCGTTGCGGGGATTCGGGTCGGAGAGGACGAGTATAAAGTCTCCGCATATGCGGACGACATGCTGATTACGATGTCCTCTCCTGGTCAATCGCTCCCCCGACTCCTGTCGCTCTTAGACGACTACGCGTATGTCTCGGGATATAAAATCAATATGGGAAAATCAGTGGCAATGCTACTAGGCATGGACCCGAGGGACATTGAACCGCACATCGGATTACCATTGCGAAAACCAACATAAAATACCTGGGTGTCACGCTCACAGCGGACACGGATGGCCTATATGCCGCGAACTACGGCCCTAAGATACAATCATTGTGCCGCGATCTAGAAATGTGGCAAGAAAAGCCATTTTCCTGGATAGGCAGACTCCACGCTATTAAGATGACGCTCCTTCCCCGCTTGCTATTTTTGTTCCAGGCTTTGCCTGTAAATGTTACCAAGTCAGACCTCAGTTCACTGCAACGGGACATTGACAAGTTTATCTGGGCTCACAAACGCCATCGTGTGGCCAGGGAGGTGATGTACCGGCCAAAAACCAGGGGGGGACTGGGTCTCCCGAGTCTCTACTGTTATTACCTGGCGGCGCAGTTGGCCCAGGGGGTGGCGTGGCACTCCCGGGCGGGCTCCCATAGGTGGGCGGACCTAGAATCACGCCTGATGTGCACGGACCTACCACAATTTTGGATCTGGGTACCCAAAAAAGATAGACCACCCATTCGCACTACGTGCCCGACAATACTTAACACAATCCGAATTTGGGACCTCACAGCAGACAAATACATTCTCAAACACACCCCATCTCTGATGACCCCATACCTCCACAACAGGGCATTCCTGCCGGGACTGAGCGCGCGAGATTTCCGGGGTATCGAGAACACGGGGGTACAGAGATACGTCCATCTATACGATAAGGGGAAATTCAAAACGTTTGAACACCTGAAAACCCTAGCCACCCTGACCACGAAAGACGTATTCCGTTATATCCAGCTTAAGGACTTCGCCAACGGCCCAGAGATCAAACAGGCAGCACACACACCCATGACGTTTTTTGAACGACTGTGCAACGCCGAGACCGAACAGAAAGGACTGATCACACTTCTCTACGCACACCTCAGTGCCCCAGGCAGAAACACCCCGGACCCCAGATACATTAGACAGTGGGAGACTGATCAGGGTGGCGCGTTGGAGGGTGAGGACTGGGTGGATATATGGGAGGCGGCTGCAAAGTCGTCGATCTGTGTTCTCCACCAGAAACAATCATATAAAATGTTAATGAGATGGTATACCACACCAGTACAATTATACAGAATGGGGCAAACCACAACAGACACGTGCTGGAAGGGATGCGGACATAAGGGCACTTTTGTGCATATGTGGTGGGAATGCCCAGTCATAGGCAGGTATTGGAAACAAGTACAGACTTTATTAACGGACGTCCTGGGTAGACAGGTGGAAATGGACCCTTGGTCCATCTTGCTATCTAGGCCGATAGATGGCCAACCCAGACACGAACAACTCCTATTCAACAAAATCACCCTGGCGGCCAGACGGGCACTAGCCCAGGCGTGGCGGACACCCTCAGTCCTGACAAATACCGACGTCATCTTGAAAATTAAGACACTTACTTAATGGACAAACTCACTGCCCAAATAAGAAACACGGAAACGAAGTTCCACAAAGTCTGGCAACCATGGGAGGCATACATAGGTGACTAGGACATACAGCACTTGACGAGAGCGAGAGACAGTGGCGGATCCAGGGGGGGGGCAACGGGGCAATTGCCCCCCCCCCGAGAAATCCGCCGGTCTCCCTCTCCCTCCCCTACCAGCAGCACATGCAGGTGCCAGCCCTGCAATGTGCCTGCGGACCGGAGAGGAGATCACAGATCTCCCTCCCCGGTCCGCAGGCACTGTGCTGGCAGCCGGCAGGGGAGGGAGAGGGAGGACCCGGAGCTCAGGCTGTGGCTCCTCCGGGTCCTCCTCTCGCGAGATTTGGAGCGTTACCACGGCAACACTCCAAATCTCGCGAGAGTGAACTCTAGCCCGGGAGCGCGGGCTAGAGTTCACTGTCCCCACTGGGACCACCAATGAATCCCCCACTGGGACCACCAGGGAAATGTCCCCCCTCCCCCCAGTAAAGGTAAGAAGGGGAGGGGGGACATAATGATTATTTATATTAAACTAAATTAAAAAAATATATATTTTAAAAAAAAGCCCCCCTACCCTTATCACACACACACTGATCCCCATACTGCCCCCCATACACCCATACTGCCCCCCATACTGTCCCCCCATACACCCATACTGCCCCCCATACACAC
>OW240912.1:235598968-235698645 GCA_933207985.1 Pelobates cultripes | reverse complement strand
TGAGTGCTGCAAGGATTGTCGTTCTTCTGATCCTCACTTGTCTTCACAGAAGTCCCTTCAAGACACTCTGGCTGTGACACGTAGGTAGGTGGTCAGGCTTTATTATGGCCGTCAAAACACCTACTTGCTGATATCTGTTGTTACTTTCAACTATGATGTCCCAATATCTCCTCGTATTATTTCTCACTTCAACTGAGCTACCCGCTTTAACTGGATCTTGCAAGAATTTTCAGAATCTGGAATAGCTTGCCAAGAATCTGCCACTGGTTTAACCCTAGAATGATGAATTCACGGAGTCACTTATGCCACCTTTACAGCTTTTGGAGTAGATAAAAGAACAACATAAGGACCTCTCCACTTTGGACCTAATGGAACAATATTCCATTCTTTTATAAACACTTGATCTTCCGGTTGATAGGAATGAACAGGTGGATATATGTTCACAGGTAACCTATCTTGCACCCATTTCTGTACTTCCTCCATAGTTTTACCCAACTCTACAACCTGCTGCTGAGTAATTCCTTCACCCTTAGATTACTGAGTATGGGAGGTGGACGCCCATACACGATTTCAAAGGGAGACAGACCCATTCTTCTGGAAGGAGTACTACGTATCCGCAACAGAGCTATTGGCAAAAGGACATTCCACTTGAGCTGAGTTTCCTGACACATTTTAGCCAATTGGGTTTTTATTGTTCTGTTCATCCTTTCCACCTTTCCAGAACTCTAAGGTCTATATGCTGTATGAAGTTTCCACTTAATACCAAGCACATGAGTCAATTGTTGTAAACACTGATGGATAAAGGCTGGACCGTTGTCTGATCCGATAGAACACAGAAGTCCATATCTGGGTATAACTTCTCGCAACAGAAATCGTACAACTTCTCCTGCCTTTTCTGTACGAGTCGGACAAGCTTCTACCCAACCTGAGTAGGTACACACAGCTACCAACAAGTAACGATATCCCCCAGATTTAGGCATTACAGTGTAGTCTATTTGCAAATCTGACATTGGGAGTCCTCCCATATATTGAACTCCAAGGGGTTTGACAGGGCCTTATCTTGCATTGTTTCGAGCACACAAAACACATCTTCGAACAATAGCTTGAGTAAGATTGGATAATTTTGGTATGTAGAAATGTTTCCTGAGAGATTCTTCCATACTATCTCTTCCTGAATGTGTACCATTATGGAAGTTCTGAACAATTTCTATAGCCAGAGATGTCGGAATAACTATTCTTCCATCTTCTAACTGATACCAATTATTCTCCAAGTATTTCCCAGCTTCAGTCTTCAACCACTCCATCTCTTGGGTTGTATATATCGGAGTCCATTGAGACAGAGGTGCCGGCACAAGGGCAGCAACATACCCCACATATTCCTCTTGCTCGGATTCAGCGGCATGTTTTGCTGCACTATCGGCCTTGCGATTTCCTTTTACTACATCACTATCACCTTTCAGATGTGCCCTGCAATGTATAATACCGACTTCCTTCGGTTCCCATACCGCCTCTAACAGTTGGAGTATTTCTGCTGCATACTTAATTTCTTTCCCTTCTGAATTCAACAATCCCCTTTCTTTATACAATGCTCCATGGGCATGGGTGGTTAGAAAAGCGTATTTCAAATCTGTGTAAATATTCACTCTCAACCCTTCAGCTAATTGCAAGGCCCTTGTTAATGCAATCAGTTCCGTCTTCTGTGCTGATGTCTCTTTCGACAGTGGCCGTGCTTCTATCACCTTGTCTATAGTTGTTACCGCATACCCTGCATAACGTAACTACTACCATCCGTATAATACTGTATATCCGGATTCTGGATGGGGAAATCATGAAGATCAGCCTGCTTGAAAACACTTCATCCATTATCTCCAAACAATCATGTTGACTTTCAGTAGTCTGGGGCAGAAGGGTAGCTGGATTCAAATTATTGACAGTTTTGAGGTGTACTCTTGGATTTTCACATAACATAGCTTGATTTTTGGTCATTCGACTGTTGCTAAACCAATGATTTCCTTTGTAATCAAATAGGGTCTGCACTGCATGGGGTACTCGCACATAGAGTTCCTGACCCAATGTGAGCTTGTCAGCTTCTGCTACCAACAGGGCAGCGGCGGCCACTGCTCGCAGACAAGGTGGAAGACCACTGGCCACTGCATCCAACTGTTTGGACATATAAGCTACATGTCTTTGCCATGATCCCAAATACTTTTAGTTAATACTCCCACAGCCATTCTTCTTTGCTCATGTACGTACAGATAGAAAGGACGCATGTGATCTGGTAGACCTAGGGCTGGGGCACTCATAAGTGGTTTCTTAACATCCTCAAATGCCTTCTGTTGTTCAGAGGTCCACAAAAATGGGTCATATTCTGTGCCTTTCACAGCTTCATATAAAGGTTACGCCAGCATCGCATAATTAGGAATCCATATCCTACAGAATCCTGCTGCTCCTAAGAATTCTCACACTTGTCTTCTATCCTTAGGTATAGATATCCGACACACTGCTTCTTTTCTTTCAGGTCCCAATATTCTTTGACCTTTGGAAATATGGAATCCTAAATATTTAACAGTTGACTGGCACAATTGCGCTTTCTTCCTTGATACCTTGTATCCTACTCTCCATAGAATGTGAAGCAAAACATAAGTTGCTTGTTGGCATATCTCTTTACTAACAGCTGCTATCAAAAGATCATCCACGTATTGAAGCAATACACATTCTCCTGGGATGGAATTGAAATCTTGCAAATCCTGACTTAATGCAGATCCAAGTAGGGTAGGTGAATTCTTAAACCCTTGAGGTAGTCTGGTTTAGGTCATCTGACGCTTTGAACCTGTAACAGCATCTTCCCATTGGAAAGCAAAGATACACTGAATCTCAGCGGCAATCCGAAGGCAAAAGAAAGTATCCTTAAGGTCTAGAACTGTGAAGTAGGTTGCCCCACCTGGTATCAAAGCAAGCAGATTATAAGGGTTGGGTACAACTGGGTGTATATTGACTACTGCATCATTAACTGCTCTCAAATCTTGTACAGGACGATATTCATCTGATCCTGGTTTCTGAACAGGTAATAATGGAGTGTTCCAAGGGGAAGTACAGAATTTTAGGATGCCATACCTTACGAACTTATCCAAGTAGGTCTGTATGTTTTTCTTAGCCTTTTGAGGTATACGATACTGACGTAGCCTCAGAGGATAGGCCCCAAGCTTTAGTTCAATATGTATAGGTGGAATATTACAAGCAAGCCCAGGTGGATTATTCTCTGACCATACTCCTGGAATGTCAAATAAAGGTTCATCACTCTTAGGGTTTACACTTGTCATTATGGAGTAGAAGCGCCATTCTTCTTCCCTTGGCACCGATACAGCCATTATGTCTGGTAATCCATTAAACCTCAGAGACGTTGATCCATTAGGTAGAAAGGTTATCTGGGCTTGAAGCTTCGATAATAGATCTCATCCTAGAAGTTGAATCGGACACTCTGGCATATATAGGAACTGGTGCTTCACCAAATGCCCTCCCAGAATGCAAGTGCGACTTTTAAGAACCAGTCTAGCTGCGCTTCTCCCAGTAGCTCCTATCACAGTCAGGGGCGTTTTAGACGCCAGGCAAACAAGGCATTTGCCTTGGGCGGCATTTTTCAGGGGGCGGCAAAAAACGCCGCCCCCAAATGCCTTGCGGCTAACTGACATGCCGGGCCCTGGGCTGGCGGGCGGCACTGGTTAGGCGGCTTGCGAGGGAGCTCTTCCCCTGAGCGATCTGCTCAGCTCCCTCGCGCGCCGCAAAGTGAGGCCGGGAGCCGGAATATGACGTGCGAGCTGAGCAGACCGCTCAGGGGAAGAGCTCCCTCGCCAGCCGCCTGCCCAGCCCAGCCGGCAACCACTGGACCACCAGGGAGGTAATGAACCCCCCTTCCCCCCCAGCACTCCCAAAGGTAAGGAGGTGGGGGTGGGGGGGTAAATAATTTTTTTTTGTTAATGTGAGTGTGTGTCTGTTAATGTGTGTGTGTTTTGTTAGTGTGTGTGTGTCTGACTGTGTGAGTGTGTGTCTGTTAGTGTGTGTCTGACTGTGTGTCAGTGAGTGTGTGTCTGACTGTGTGTCAGTGAGTGTGTGTTTGCCTGTGAGTGTGTGTGTCTGTTAGTGTGTGTGTGTGTATTTGCCTGTGAGTGTGTCTGTTAATGTGTGTGTGTTTGTTAGTGTGTGTGTGTGTCTGCTAGTGAGTGTGTGTCTGACTGTGTTTGTCTGTTAGTGTGTATGTGTGTGTGTGTCTGACTGTGTTTGCCTGTGAGTGTGTGTGTCAGTGAGTGTGTGTCTGTTAGTGAGTGTGAGTGTGTGTTTCTGTTAGCGAGTGTATGCGTATCTGTCAGTGAATGTATGTGTGTGTGTGTGTGTGTGTATTTAGAAGGCGGGTTGGGGGGGGTTGGCGCGGGGGGGGGGCGCGTCTGAGTTTTGTCCTGCCTAGGGCAGCACAAAACCAGGATACACCACTGATCACAGTTATAGTTTTTCCTGAAGGCAGAGCCACCAGTTTAGTCATCACGGAATGTTCAGCACCAGTGTCAATCATGAAAGAACTTCTCTTTCCCCCTATTGCTACATCGACCATAGGCTCCGCTCGGCCATGGAGCCCGGTCAGTATCAAAAGTCTTCCATGATAGTGTCAGCCAGACCCACAAAATCTCTATCCTCTCTATCTCTTAGTAGGTGGATAATATCTATCTCCTTGAACACTCCCTCTACTATTCCTACCGTTCCCTCCAAAACTTCCTCTTCCTCTATAACTACTACTGTAACCTCCCCGTACTCTTCGCTCTCCTTGTCTATTATTTTCATAATGCTCTCTTTGTGGACACTCATTCTTCCAATGTCCTTCCTCTCTACAAAACGCACATTGATTCCTACTTAAAGGTCCCTTACTCAGCCTATTCTCGACTCCTTTATTCACTTCCCTTCCCTGTCTTTCTACACTTGTGATAGCTACCGCTAGCATATCTGCCTTCTTCCTCATTTTATGTTCTTCCTCCCACTTTATCTCAGTTTCCCTATTCATATACACTTATTTGCGATCTCCATTAGCTGTGATATGGACATCCCTACAAATCCCTCTAACTTTTGCAATTTTCTTTTAATATCACCTTGGGCCTGGCTGACAAATGCTGAGTTAATCATTCGAGAATTCTCAGGGGCCTCTGGATTAAGAGGAGTATACAATCTATATGACTCCAATAATCTTTCATAAAAGGCCCTTAATTGGGGCATGTCAGCACCATTCACATTCCAATTTGTGTCAACATTTGGATAATGGGCTGCAGCCCATGCGTCTGGATTTTGAATATGGGCCGTTTCCTCAAGCGCTTTAATAGCCGCTTGATTAATCCGGGTCCTTTCCTCACAATTAAATAATTTAATAATAATTGCTGGCAATCGGCCCGGGTGGGATTGTTAGTTTGTATAATAGAGGTAACCAAATCTGTCATGACTTGAGGTTTGTCGGTATACAAAGAGTTATGAGTCTTCCAATTAAATAGATCAGTTGTGGTGAAGGGGACATATACAAACACTGGATCTGCCCGTTGTATTTGGCCATTTTCGTCAACGTGTATTGGGCCCGGTGTAAGTCGGAGGGGCATTTGGTAATGTCGGGGTTGAAGGGTACCAGTCATTTGTCGGGTTAATATAGGACTTCGGCGAGGCTGTTTTATAGTAAGTTCCGGTCTAGGGTTAGTAAATTAAGGAGAATGAGGCGGGTTAATTTTACCGGACGGAAGTTCAGTCAACAGGATGTTGCGGGCCGGGCTGGGAAGAGCCTGACCAGGAACCAGAAGTGACGTTAATTCCGGATATATAGAACTAGTGGAGGTAGGTACCGGAAGGGGAGGACTCAGGGCAAGTGGACTGGGCTCTAAACTAGATGAATAAATTGGCAGGGACAATGGGAAAGGGGGAGTGGCAACACCAGCAGCACCTCCTCTAACCTTAGAGGAGGAGAAAGGGGGTGGAAAGGGAAGTTCAGACTCAGAGGGAGAGTCTAAAATGGGTGGGGTTGCGGCCCTGATGGACAGGCGAGTCCTGGCCACCATGAGGGGACATTGCTCCTCATGGCATACCTTAATCCATTTAGGCAATTCTTCCACAATCTGTTTCCAACAATCAATATACGTAAACTGATCATAGAATTCAGGCCTACTAGATACAACCGCGTGCACACGTTGTACTAGAGTTAGATCAAGACTACCACGTGGAGGCCATGCGGTCACCAAGATAGGCCACTCTCTACTACATAATGTAGTCAAACGCTTTGGGGATAATTTCACTCCAAAATCACAAACTTTATATCCCTTTGCAAAGTTTTTCAACATACACAACATGGGATCAACCATCTTTGAGTCAGACGCACCCATACTGGCAACAGAGCGTCTAATACAAAGAAACACAATACCCCAAACACACTTCCAACGATCACACTTGTTTCCCTGGCAACAGCACCACGTGGCACAGTTGCTAGGCCAAACACACACACACAAATTCTCGTACATACAGTGATATCACAACGACTCATTCACAAAGATTTACCAAACACTAGATACTTATCTCTGTAACTATAAATCAAACACTACAATTATCCACATTATAAATCAACTTTTAACTAACCGAGTATATCACATTCTAGTAACCTCATCTTTACAATCAGTGGTTATGGTATGGTTAGCAAGTGATTATAATACAGTTTTAAAGTCACAGATCAGTTAGTAACAGTTATGGTGTTACACATATAACATAAGACAACAGTTTTTAGTAATTTTTACACAACGTCAGTAGTTATAGTACATGTTAATGGTTATAATACCGTGCGCTATTATTCAGTATACACACAATTTACACTCCCACTAGACGGCAGAGCTCAAGCTTTCTAGCAGGACATACAATTCACCAACTACAGTATATTTAACAACATTTACAATAATCCCAACTATTCTAATTGGCCAGCACCTCGAGAACTATCAAACTATTTACACCAGGATTCGGTTAGTCTCCGCTGCCCAAACACCACATATAGCGAACTAGCGGGCGGAATTTACAACAGTACCCATTTAGTCTATCTACTCTATCAATAGTCTAGTGGCTGAATGTACAACCGAGCACACTTAGCCAAGATAGGTTGAGAACTAGCAGACGGAATGTACACCAAAATCTGCTTAGTCTCGCCGGCCTCCCCGACCTAGCGACTGAAATTTACACCTAGACACGCTAGTCAATGTGATCTGAGCCCCATTCAGTAATAATTTGCGCTCAGATCTAAGCTATCTGGGGATATGTTGAATGTACCCGTTTTATGCAATCGCTGCAGAGTTATATATTTTTATGTATTATATTGTATTTTGATACCATGTGGCTAATGGAGTTTTGCCTCTGTCCTTGGAGATAATTGGATTACTTCCCAATTATCTCCAAGATAGAAGACTCTGTGGAACTGGTTTTGGGCAGAAAAACCATGCTTCATTTTGTCAAATAGGACTTTCCCTTAACTTTTTAACCCCTGAACCGATTGCCCTGATTTTTGAGTATGTGTATATTTCAAGCATGCGGATTATGAAAATGTATGTTTTATGTGAATGGCATGTATATTTTGGAAGTTATTAATATTTTGTAAAAACTGTATTTCTCTGCCTGTGATAATTATATTAACCATGGTGTTCAGTAATCATATCACAGGCAGAGGGCAGGATTTTGTGTGGGAGTGTCTGTGTGTATTGTACGGATTGATTTGTTGTATTTCAAAACCCTGTGGGCAGTACTATGTTTGTAGATTGTGAATAAAAGAGGCTGTATGTGCCAGTACAGTCAGTTCTGCTTGAACTCAAAACGAAGTGTCGTCTCGTTATTGGGGGAATTGGATTGTATGCTGATTGCCAGGAGTGTAAGCTGATTGTATGCTTTTCCTGTTCAGCTGCTTACAGCATTCATATGCTTGAGAGCATTCATATGCTTCTCCGGTTCGGTGGTTGTGGTGTCTGCTGCAGTGCTTGGAGTCCTCAGGAAGCGCTAGGAGCATCCTTCAACTGAGGTACCCAGTAGGGGTGCCAGGTGATCCGTTACAGTAAGTCCTTGTTAGAATGTTTAAATTGCGGCAAGAGTTCTTTGCATATTTTCAGAATCATAAATTTAGGTTATCTAATCAATTCATAAACATTTTGTGGTTATCATATCTTGCGTACATGTTCACAAAATTTAATGATGTATGTTTATCAACCCAAGGAAAATTATTTTACAATTTCTAATGCAAAAAAAAAAATTTTTTTCACTGTCTTGTAAGTTACAGTTTTGGACCTCAGCTGTGGAGCAAAATAATTTGAGCACTTCATCAACACTTAAAGGACCATTATAGTGCCAGGAAACATACTCATTATCCTGGCACTATAGTGCCCCTCAGGGTCCCCCTCACGCCGGGCACTAGGGGGTGGAAGGGGTTAAATTGACCTCTTTTTCCAGCGCTGGGCGGAGGACTCTCCTCCTCGTCATCGGCTGAATGCGAAAATCACAGTGAGAAGCGCCGCTAGCGGCGGTCAATAAGACAGCCACTAGAGGCTGGATTAACCCTATTATAAACATAGCAGTTTCTCATAGCAGTTGGGTGGCTATAGTGGTCCTTTAATAATTTTCTTGAAGAAACATAAAATGAACTTGAAAATTAAATTCGCAATGAAATTGTAGATCATTTTTGCAATTTACACACATCTATTAATCAGTATTTTCCATTCTTGAATGAAAAAAGAAAAAATTTTTTTTTACTGGATTCGAAATCCCTTCATACAACACAAACCAGACAATTTTTCCTGGCATAGATTTTGAGAATCTGATCAATATAACTTCTGACAGTCAACTAACCTGAATATTTCAAGAAGTGTCTTTTTTTTTTCCTTTTAGGGGCAAAATATGCAAAGAATACCCAAAATTCTCACAGTGGCCAATCAAATATCTGTTGCCATTTGCCAGCACATACTTATGTGTATTAGATTCTCGCTTTACTCTGCAACAAACACAAAGTTTGAAACTGACTTAATGCAACTGCAGACATGAGAATACAATAGTCAACAATTAAACCAGATATAAAAAGAATTTGCCAAGAAAAGAGAACATTACACTTTGCTCAATAAAAGGTTTGTGCTACTGTGAAAAGATATTTTTTTTTTGGGGGGGGGAGGGTTTATACACTATGTCAAAGGGTTCAGCTGGAAAAGTTAATTGGGAACCACTGCCCTCTCAGTGTTTTCCTATGATTTCTGAGTGAGCAAGCTGGGTGATATGGTCTCTTGTCTTTTTCTCCCCCTATGTCTAGGTGCCAGGCCGGTTATTTCTGGGCTGGATCCTACGGAGGCCGTCACAGGCCATGACCTGGATGGCAGTTGTCTTGAATCTAAATTTGTAGCGAATTTCCTGTATAAGTTTTCGCAGGCAGTTAAGAGCGGATGGGCAGGCCCTGGTTCTCACTCCAAACCTGTGTGTGGTGATTTTGGACTTCTGGGCTGCTTTTCGCACCACTCCTCCGGCTGCTTTGAGGTCTCTAAGCCTTTGTGGCTGCCTTCCTAGCCGCTGGGGCTTTGTCCCTTGCTGGAGTCCCCTTGAGCGGTTTGCCCTAGTGGCCTCTAGGTGGAGGGATAGTCCTGGGACAGGTGATGAGCCCTTCTGACCTGGTATCCCTGCCCTATCATTGTAATCCTACCCCTGTCACTCCTTGTCCTGTATTTGAGATTATCCCTCTAGTGCCACTATTGCTCTGTAGCCTCTGTGGCTGCCAAATCACAGACTTCGCAAAGCAGCTCAATGAAAATTCTTTTGCAAGGCATGTGTTCTGGGCAATTACCCGCTCAAATTTTGGCAGGGGTGGGGGGTTAATTAACAAGGTTCATTTATAAAAGTGTAAAATTGAAAGCAGACAAACCTTGTGTAGTATTGGTTAAACTTATAAGTTATATTTGAATCCACTAAAACCATAATCACACTTGCAGGCCTTAAACCCCTTGGTCCAGCGATGGACGTTTCCTCCACTTTATTATCAAGGGTTCTGCTGATACACTGTTAAACAAGTTCTGTTCTATTCAGCAAATTTGTTGAAATGTGCACTTTTTGTATTAAAAAAAATATTAAATAAAGACTTTACATTCAAAGCACTTTAGCAAGTTAAAATGTGCTTTAGGGTCTGGAGTTCCCCCTTTAAGATGTTGCTTACAGGGTGTTTTAGAGATTCTAGTGTTCTATTACATATTGTTTGTCCCATTACTTATTGTTTGCAATAGTATTGCCTACTATGTGAAACTTATCTGGAATCACTGCTTCAGTCTCCATGGTCCAAAATTAAATACTTCTCATTGAGCTCTCACCGGCAACAAATGGATGGGTATTAGGAAATGTGATCTGCCTACAAGCGTAAGAGCTCATTACATGTCTCCAGCATGCTGATGACAGGCATAGTTTTTTAACAGAGATCTAACATTAGACAACCAGGAACAGAGTCACATGTACTGGGTGTGTACCTAGTTCCAAAAGTGCAGATAACTCAGTATGTGCAGCATTTACAGACAAACAGACACCTTCCTCTTCACTTCTGAAAGCATTAGAAGTCATGGAACTTGAAATAACCTTATAAAAATCAAGAGATCACAGCCCAAACCTCATCAAGCACATACTTTTTATCCTGACTTCAAACCTTTTTTTATTACCCGTCCTATGTTTTAGTTTTAGAATGTACTTTAGCATGACATCAGATCAGGTATATTAAATTAGTGAAAAAATTATGCAAATCTTGCATTAAAGTGTAATTAAAACAATATTTTGAATCCACACACATCTCTCTTGAATTAAGTCACATAAACACCATACTGAATGAAATAGAAAGTCAAAATGGGGTTAAAGGGTGTTCGATAAAACAGGAGTGTTATCTGTCATTTTATTATTCCCCCTAAACATCAAAAAGCTTTAAAAATGTCTTATGCTGCTTTGGCAACCAAGAGATTCAGCCATCATTGATCCCAAGTTATATGATGTGACTACAGACTAAAATGTATATGGCTCTGAGAAACTAAAAACAGGGCAAACTACATATTTAATCCTTTGCATGGCATAGAACTTTATATTTACTGGGATATCGTTCATTGTTGTATATCTAGTTCTGATAGAATTACACATATCAGAAAAGGTAAACAGTATCCTAAAAATTAAGGCAAAATTATTTTGCAGAAAATAAGTGCACTGATATTACTCAAGTCTAAACTATATGTGCAATTACTAAACTTTATAAAATAAACTGCTGCATCTTTTAGTCAACTTCTTTCCCCACAAAAAAAGTTCCTTTGCATCAACAAATCACATTTTCACACTCATTTTTGTTAATGTATAATTACACATTGGAACAAAATGATTACCATTAGTATTCAAATAAAAAAATACAGCTATAAAACACGTTATCTTGTGTAATTAATCCATGTAGTTTAGATATTTAATTTGTATATCAAATGATTAGATTCATGATATATATATATATATATATATATATATATATATATATATATATTTTTTTTTTTTTTTTTTTTTAAATATATTTTAAACTTAGGACACATTAGTGTTCAAACATTTTGACAAATTGACTCCTGTTTCACAGCGCACTTACTTTGAGGAGCATGGCTAACAAAAGGAAGATTGGGAAAAGAATAAACAGTGAAAATAATCAGTTCCACGCAAGTAATAATGTAAGAGGCCTTTTAACATGGGGTAAATATGTTTTGTAAGTTATTCATACAGATTACCTAGACATATCCCCGATAAAAAAGGGGCATACATGAATGAACACAGTTCTACCACAACTCCACTTAAGTGTTGGTTATAAAGCTGATATTTTAAGGCCACTTTTTAATTGGCTTTCTTCAAAACTAAACCCTGTTTTAGAAAACATTGTTTTTCCCCAAATTCAGCGGGATATTTATGACATAATTGTAAAGATATGGTTGACAAGATTTTAGGATGTGTCAATGGGAGGGGTGTTAAGAACTCATCTGGACAGAGGGCTTCTCTCAAATGCGTCTGGGTTGAACCACTTCGATACTCTGTTCAGCCTAAGGTTCAGGTCAATATTTTACCATTCCAAATACATCACTGGACTTTTGGGGAGTCCAGTTAGCATCTAGTAAAGCCTATACATGTACAATCATACACATTGTTTATAATGGAATATATCATTATATGGTCCATTAAGTCCATGATGGAAGTGCAAAGTCCTTCTGCTTGGTTGGGAAGATATCTCAACAGAAATGCTGTCCTTCAAAAACCAAAAGGTCTATTTCTCCACCGATACTAAGAGAATCCGCCCAGCGTCAACACATCGAAGCAAATGTTACAAACTCGTACTGGTTTGTTCAGGTCAAATTTTATAATGGGAATCTCCTTGGTTGAGCATTTATAACATAGCAGACGTCCACAATGTCGGCTGCAAGAAAACATAAAAAGAAAAAGGTAAGCATTAAAAGTACTATTTTATTCTTTCGAACATTAAATATAAAATAATGAACTATAAATCTTGTATTCTTATCCTCACTTTAAAAACAACTATTTTGTATTGAATGAAAAAATTCTTCACATTTCACAAATAGGTTTTAAATGCACATTATCAAAAATATATGTTTTGGGGGGCTTGGAGATTTCATCTTACCAGTGATGCTTTCTGGTGGTGACCCCAAACTTGGCTGTGCATTCATAACAGTTTGATCCATCACACCAGGGTGGCTCTTGTGAAAGCATGTCTAAAAATAAAGGCAGAACAAATCAGTTGGCTGTTTTGAGTTTTTTTTTTTTTTGCTCACATAACTTCATGTAAATAGAAACAAAGAACAAATGCCATACTATTTACTCCCTAATGTAACAAAAACATTTTTGTATTTGACAATTTGTAGCAAGAATGACCCACTCCCACAACAAAAAACAAAACACAATGACAATTACATGACAGCAAGGACCAGTGCAGTAACTGCCAGTATTTATCCAACTGCTTTTGCTTACCTAGAAGTCTAAATAGAAGTTGCTTTGTAGCAACTTGATAGTTAAATATATTAACTCCTTGGTTGTTGTTTACTCCAAGCCTGGCACCAGCTTTCACAATGGCTCGGCAAAGATTGGCATTTCCTTTCATATAGGCCAGGAGGAGTACTAAAAAAAAAACAAACAAAAAAAAAAAAAACAACATATATAGTCTCCATTTTAAAGTGTCACACACAACTTCTAATATAGACAATGTTAGTAAGAAAGTGAGCAATTATTTCTAAATACACCAACAAATACATGCTAAAACAATTGTCTGTTATCCTGGTGTACAAAAAGAGGTGAAAGAGAGAATGCCACATTTCATGTTTTATTAATCAGTTTCCTTGAAATTCCTAGACATTAACACAAGAAAAACACAATGTTTTGGCAAGTTCTATTAATTTAACAGTGAAACTAAATGTTAAACATGAACACTTTCTTTTAACAACTGTGGTACTACTTGCCTGTATTTCCTTCTGTGTCAGGTTTATCAAGTGGGTACTCTGGCATACATTCTAGGAAAAGTTCAAATATGGCAGCTGCATTTTCTTTTCCATATTGTCCCAAAATATGCATTGGAGACTGGCCTCTGTAACATTAAACCACATATTAAGGGTTATAAATAATGCCGATTATTTATAAAGAATAGACAATCCAGTATTGGTCATTTCAAAATGAAACGGAAGGGCACCCAGACATGTCTGATAGGATTTATATCAGTAGTGAATCCTATGATTGGATCAATAGCTAGTCAATTTTGCCACTGTACAATGAACAAGACAATTGTTTTGACATTTATGGACCTAGGCAGTGTGGTGTGGCACTGTAAGCAAGGTATCCACTATAGTACTCTTAAGACGTAAAGGGTTACTTCAATTAAAACACTATTTTGGTTGAAGTAAGCCTTGCTAGCATGCTCTCCTCCGAGTGTTTACACACACACACAAAAAAAAAAAAAATTAAACTTACCTTAGACCCCACTGTAAAGCCAAGTTCTCCTAGCAGACTGATCATCCTCCAGTGACTTAATTCCCCCTTACTGCATGGCATGTACTTGGCCATGGGACGTCTGTCGCCAGCATGCTATGTGTGCTGACAACAAATGCCAAATATGCACAAAATTAACATTAGTCTCTCGTTTTGGGCTGGCTAATGTGGCTGCCAGTGGTAACAACTCCAGCAAAGTTATTTAACTCTGCATGTGCAGCAGTTCAGAGTGAAATGCTGCACATACAGACTACAAATACCATCACCACTTCAAATCACTGAAGTGGTTGTGTTGCTTGAAGTAACACTTTAAGGGAAACTAACAATTTACACATAAGCCATTGCAGAATTTATGGGAAAACAGAGCACAAAGCAGTGGAAAAAACATAATTTAAAGGGACAGCTTAAGGTCGTTGTTCTGGAGAGTATAATAATTACCTGCAGGCAGTGTTTACATTGCCCCCTAGGGACACCTCCAGATGACCACTGGAGGTGCTTTCTGGGGAAGGTGCTGCACAGCCATTCAGCGTCTCAATGCTGAGAACATTTCCTAATAGAGATGCACCGATTCAATGTATCTCTACGACGAGGTGCTGATTATCCCCACCCCCGTTCTGCCTCCTTGCCGATTTTAGCCAATCCAATGCTTTCTGGGTTGGCTGAAATCTCGGCAAGGAGACGGACCAGGGGCAGGGAAAGTGCAGACGGACCAGTGCAGTGCTGGAAATAAGGTAAGGGGGAGGGCAAGCCACCAAAATGGTAGTTTTAACACTGTAGGGTCAGAAATACATGTTTGTGTTCCTTTAAATTAAACCCAGCCATCATAAAAATACATCATCATACACTCTGGCTGTACATATATTATGCCTGGAATGTTTTATGGCAAGTAACAAATATAATACAAATGCTAACATTTAAAATACTCAAATGGATTTTGTAATTCAACAAAAAATATTTTAATGAATTCAAATCGTTACATAATGACCTGACTATTGTTACCTTAAGTTAAGTGCTTCAGCATCCACATTGCATTCTGTTAAAAGACAGCGGATATTGTTCAAACGGCCATGCATCACTGCAAGATGGAGCGCTATAAAAGAACATAAAAGGAATACTATTAAAAAGCTCACACATAATTCATAAAAAGGTAGACAGTTATCGCCTTAAACTTGGTAGGTCTCTCTCAGTGTATACTGCATTGCTAATATATTATCAATGAGCTGCGACTTCATGACATATCAGACTCTGTGGAGGTACTTGCATGTTGCTGTCCTCCTAGCCTCTTCCCCATGGTTCCTATGTGCCTTCTGGCACTTGAACCCTTCAATCCTGATCATCATCTCTCTCTGTTTGTTTGTTTTTTCTTTATTTTTGCTTGCATATGATTTACAGACATTCTGTCAATGCCCCAATAGCAGTGACAAACAAGCAATTAGACAAAGCATAACATTTATATGGCATTTGAGTATGCAGCACATTTATTTTTTTATAGTATGGTTTAGAGTCCAGGTGAAACCGATCATGTCTAGGCTATATAGTAAGAGGGAAATGTTGAGTTATGCTGTATCAGACATGGTGAGTATGGGTGTAAAATAGATCGTGAAACATGCTAATGTTGGGAAGACAAGGTGACTGACACAAGGATAACAGAGTAGTGACATTAGGGGATAACAGTGGGATTTTTATCCCTATTGTGTGGGAGGTGGAGGATAAGAGGCTTGCATCTGCTAAGGCATTGCTTGGAGTCGGGTGGCTCATCCTACCCCGTAACTATGCTGGTGGCTTAAATTCTGCAAGGTAGCCACCCACCAACCCCAGTCTTTACCCCCCACACCCTCAGGTCATTTAAATCATAAGTCCCGTGTCGGGTCGTTGGTACAGCTCGGGGATTCTTGGTGAGTCTGCTGACCCGCTGAGTGTTGTGCTCCCTAGGGTGAGAGGAGACTTGAGGGGTCTGTCGCGGAGTAGGCCGCAGCCTGGAGCGAGGGCAGTAAGCAGTCGTGCCAAATCTCCCAGGCTGGTGCGCTCGTCAGGGTGCTCGACTGAGCTTCCTCACTTTTGGAGCCGCGTCCGTGTCCAGTTCAGAAGGTGTGGAGTGGTGCGCGATCACTTGCGACTTGATCGGTCTTCGCAGTCGCACTCTGGGTGTCTTGTTTTCCCACCATGTAGGTGGACAGCGGTATGGCGTTGCTTGTGTGGGCAAGGTGGTTTGTCTTGTGGGTGTCTATTGTGGGTGCACAACCTACTGTGATGGTGAGGGTGCTATCAGCTGCTCAGAGGTGGTGTGATGCCTTCTCTGCTCCAGGGCCCGCCAGAATTTGTCAAAGATTCTTTTGAGTCTGGTCGTTAGGTCGCTTTGTCCATTGACAGGGTCGTGGTGCCACGTGGCGTCCGCCATGCTAGGTGGCTCACTTGATTTCCCTGCGGACTCTGTGGTCTCTCCCCCCGTGCCCAGTAGTGCAGGCGATCCTCCCAGGGGTGGCATCTTCTCTCTTTTTGCTATCACTTATTAAAATTCTTCTAGTGCAAACAACATACCAATGCCTTTGCTGTACTAGTTAGGGGGATCAGTGAGTCTATAATCCCCACTCACTCTTGGCATACAGCTTGATGTTGTTCATGTAGAGTAGGTGGATGATGGTAGCTCCATTGTTGCACTTGTATCGGTATCCACTGAGGCCTATGCAGAACAGCATCAGGGATAGCATATCAGCTTCAAATATGCCACTTTTGATATTTATTTGCATAACTGTCCTGGAATTGGCTTCCAGTGATGTTCTTCAGTTGCCTATTGAGTTCTTGATGGTTCTTAGTGTCTAGTTGACCTTGTACAGAGCTAAGCATTCCATTATCCATGTGTGTGGAACAATCTTGTAGTCAATCGAGGCTGTGAACAGATAAGTCTGGATCTGCTCTTTGAATCTTGTATAACTGCTTGATGGTGTTTCGAGCTTCTGGTGTGGTTTCCATCCCCTTCTGAGTATTGCTCATGTATTGAATCATAAGACCTTTGATCATGTAGGCTATGATGTCAGGAAGCAGGTGAGATGGTGTGATTCCCTTCATGACCAATATTGTTGTGCCTTGTATAAGCCAGTTCTTGTGGGAGCCTATTGCTACTAGTTAGTTATTTGAGCGGATAGGTGTTCATCCAGAGCTGTTTTTAATTTTTTTTATCATGTCCTGATCAACTTTCCTTGTTTGCTACTTATTGATGATGAGCGGTTTCTGTTCTGGGAGCATGCAGTGGTCTGCTTTCAGGTCTAGTAGCCACTGCAGGCTTTGTGTTCTGTGCTTTTTCTTGAGACAGACAGAGACACACACACACACACACACACACACACAAAATCTGAATTGGAAAAGGACATGAAATAGAATTTGCATTTCTCCACTACACTTATACATTTAGAATGCTAGTATTGTAAAGCGGTTTTAGAATCAGAAGTGGTCAGACAATTTGACAGGTTTAATTTACAGAAAGCCATGCTGATGGAATATGCTGATGCTTGAAATATATATATATAATATTCTGTGTCTTGACTCAGTTTTCATCTGATGGGGAAAGGTTTAAAAATATCAGGAAGTATTACTTTACTGAGACGGTAGTGGATGCATGGAATAGCCTTCCAGCTGAAGTGGTAGAGATTAACACAGTGAGGGAGTTTAAGCATGCATGGGATAGGCATAAGGCTGTCCTATCTATAAGATAAGGCCAGGGACTAAAAAAAGTATATAGAAAATTGGGCAGACTAGATAGGCCGAATGGTTCTTATCTGCTGTCACATTCTATGTTTCTATGTGCTATGACATTCTCTGGTGATCCACTAATTATCCCCACTCCTTACAGTGACAATGATGCTACTTTAAAGGGACTAAAACATATTTTTCTTTTTTTGTTTCAATCTACAAATTGTGCTAGCTAAATGACAGGTGTATAGTAAAATATATAAATTCATCTAAATAGGAAAAAAAAAACAACCTTCTGGACAAGTTTGGATATACCTACTGCTGTTTTGTTCTAAATATGTAGAAGAGTAGGAAAAGTAGGTGCAGCTACCAGATATATATGTCATCTTTTCATTAAACACCTGCAATGACTGCCCCAACAAAGCTTACCATTATTTCCATTCTCATCTGCAGCCCCAAAATCTACTCCATTCTCCAATAAGACTGAACATATGGTGGGCATGTCCTGTTGGGCGGCCAAGTGAAGGGCAGTCTGTCGATGTTTTGTTAATTCATTCACCTTAGCACCTGCAAGAAGCTGGCAGAACAGATCATCCCTTGAGAAAACTGTATTTACTTACAACAACATTAATGAACATGTTAAATGAATGTGTGAAACAAGATGACAAAGTTAATAAGCAGTGGGATTGAGCGCTAGTGGCAAAGCCTATTTGCACATTTCTTTGTATTTATGCTTTACACTGTGTGGGTGTGTTTTTATTCTTTCCCCTTTGTTTTGAATAAATAGATTTGTAGCACTATAATATTGCTCTTGGTTTCCCTTTATGAGAATATCCATGCATTGGAAGAAGAAAAAAAGTCCATATGTTATGTGTTGCAAATAGTCTTATATTCACTATTGTTTTGCACAAATGATTGTCTGGCATCCTCGTTGAATCTAGTGTGGTCTATAAACGCTTTTCTTTTGACAAAGTTAATATATTAAGTGAATTTCTGCATGTGAAATGAAAGCAAGCTATACATACCAGGTTGCGCACAATAATCTCTGATCCTGCCTGTACAGCCAAGTGTAAAGGGGTTAACTTCGAGGCATCTTGGACTCTGGAGTTTACATTAGCCTGTACACTGATCAGGAACAGCACACTCTCAATGTCGGAATTCTGAACAGCTACGTGTAGGAAGTTCCTCCCCTTATTATCCACCTAAATAATGGGGAGGGGGGAGCAATCACTATTAAACACAAGTTAAACATGCAAGATGCCTCATTATAAAAAAACAAACAAGTTTTACAAATTAGTATAGTTCTCCAAGTTGGTGCAGGTAGAAGATGGTATATATATGGACACTGTAATTAAAGGGATGCACTAGGTACCTGCTTGTAAGCGATATGTAAATTAGGAAAGCTTTGTTTTATATTCTACAAGCTTTTTTTTGCATTTTCTAATGAATTCTTAGAAAAACATCTACCTTCTTTGGGCAGAATCAATACACAAATAAATATTGAGATAAAATTCTTCAATAATTGCCACCATCTAGGAAGAGGATGATATGTAATTATTTTATTTCTTTTAAATGGCACGCTTTGGAAAAGTCCATACCTGCTCAGCTGCTCCAGGTTCTCGTTTCAGGATTGATTCTGCAGCTTTGTTATTTTTAAATGTCATGGCACATGCGAAGGGGGTCATGCCTTGCCTGTCACGTACATTCAGTTTGATGTCAGGATGAGAAATCATTAGTTGAATAATCACGCTGTGCTGGTTAATGATGGCAATGTGGAGTGGCGTTCTTCCCTCAGCATCCTATGGTGATCAGACAAGACATATTGCATACATGTTACGTTTATCTAGCTAAACATACAGACACACAAAAAACAAACAAACAAAAAAAACAGTGTTTTTCTAAATGCAGTTTTTACATAGTGTGGCTGAAGAGGACTTTACTAATGAAATATAGCTAAATTTGATACTATTTTGTGGATAAACATGCCGTGGGGGGCGTGGCTTGGAGGCCAAGGAAGATGGCGGCGTAAACCCGGAGCTCCCCAACAGGCTCAGCTAAAATCCTCATCACGGCACCTAAAAAACAGGCAAACATGGGCAAAACCCACCGGCATCGCATATAACCAAGCCAACTGACATGCCGAAGTGCACAGCAATTCCTAGTGACTCCCACAGACACGGCCGCGCGGGCCTCCACCACCTCGGAGATTGCTGACATTTCCCACCCAGCGTCGCCACGAGGCGGCCGCCAAGCGATGCATGGCCCAGACCTCCCCGGACCCCCAACCAGACTGGGTACAGTTGATCCGGGAACTCCCAACCAGGCAAGACCTGAAGGAGACTAACTCGGAGCTACGGGCTACGGGCTTCCATCACAGCGGAACTACATTCCCTTCGGGAAGACATACAGGGCCTACATACCAAAGTATTTCAACTGGAAGCAGACTGTGACCACTTGTCCTCCGCCCAGCCTGCAAACACCGACGCAATCTACCACCACACAACACAAATGAGACAAATGGCCCTACACATGGAGGACCTGGACAACCGAGGCAGGCGCAAAAACATCAGGGTGCGCGGCATCCCAGAAGACCTAGATCAACCCACACCGATAACAGATACCCTCAGAGAAATGTTCAACAAGATCCTGGGCCGCCCAACGGCCACCGACATCGAGTTTGTCAGAGCACACCGTGCACTGAGACCAAGGGGTCCACCGGAGGCTCCCCCAAGGGACACTGTCTGTTGCCTGGCTAGTTTCCGACTAAAGGAAGAGATCCTTCAGAAAGCACGAGGCACAGAAAGGGTAACGCTGAATGGAGTGGAAATACAACTGTATCCTGATCTCTCACCAGCTACCCTGGCATACCAACGGGCAATGAGGCCCCTCACGAGAATCCTCCAAACCAACAAAAATCAGGTATCGGTGGACCTTCCAGACCCGGCTCCAGGCCATCACAACAAAAGGACCTTTTCACAGTCCGACACCCGGAGGACCTGAGCGATCTCGTAACAGAACTACAACTCCCACCCATCAACAAGACATGGCCGGACCTCTTACCTTCTACATGGCACCTCCGTTGGACCAGGGGCTCCCGCCACAGCCGCACAGAGGCATAGGGACCCGACAACAAGCCACCCGGCAGCATAAGAGACTAATGTTAGCAGCTGTAGCACATAACCGCAAGTACCATCAATCGGGACTCTCTCTCCAATAGGGGTACCAGCCCCCTTATGGAATTTTGGGGATCAGGACCACTAACATACACCACAACAGGCGAAGAGAAGGGGGGAGGGTGAGAACGGGAGGGGGTCCACCTGGCTACCATAATCAGAGGGGGGAGGAATTGGACACACACACACAAAAGAGGCACGCAAGCAGACTCAAAATAAATAACAAAAGGGGAAGATATCACAGGCAGACAGCAGTGGTAGCCAACTGCCCAGCTAGACACTACTATGATGCACTTAAGTGTATTGATACTATACAGGAACAAGCTTTTACCAGTGGGGCTGCTGCACCTCCCCCTCCCTACTAGCCGGATTGCAGCTTAATGTTTGGAAGGATTTGTTTAATTGCTTAACTGTTCTGTTATAAAAAATTTCTATGCATTTGCACACGACAGGCACCTGAGACGGCAATGTGACCTACGACCCGGAGCCCAACAATTATGAGCTCCACTGATGAGGATCTTAATAATGACCCGAACCCAACAGACAGAGCCGACAGGGGACCTACACGGACCTGACGGACCGAGACACTTAACAAAGGTACACACCTAACAAAGGTACACACCAACCACCGACACGGGGAGGACTGGTACCACCCGGAGTCCCTTGGCTTCCTTCTACAGCCCTATAGGGCACAGCGACCTAAGAAAGGTGAGTAGAAACCGTGGACCACAGGTGGCCGCGGGCTTAATCGCTCCCCGTCGCTGAAACCTCACCGTCACTTTATAGTGACGAGAACACATACACACACACACACACACACACATCCCATAACCCCCAACACCCCCCACCCTATAACCCCCACCCGACCTACAACCAACAGACCCATACACCCTACGAACCCCAAACCAGACCGAGACTTGTAGAATGAATGCCACGGCCACCCCCACACATGGACAAAAGGGCATTAGTGCTGGACTGCCTCACTGTCCTCTCCATAAACGCCAGAGGCCTCAACAAACCTCAGGAGCGCTGAGAGACTTCCACGCCAAACGAGCCTCGATAGTCTTAATCCAAGAGACACACTTTAAGGCCCAAAATTACTAACCATCACTACCCGACGGGATATTATAGCGACTACCATCCTAGTTAACAAAAAGATACCCTTTGTAGAAACTGGACAGATGACGGACAGGGAGGGTAGATTCCTTTTCCTCAAAGGCACAATTGCAGGACAGGTCTATACATTCGCTAACATCTACGCCCCGAACAACCGACAATACAGATTCCTGGCACACACACTTAAGAAACTACAGCCCTTCACGGAGGGAATCCTCATTGTGGGGGGAGACCTTAACATAGCACTCAATCCACAGTGGGACACCTCCTCCGGACACTCGTGGGTCCAGACACAAAACCTGAACTCAATCAAAACCCTTCTGACTCGCCACAAACTGATCGACTGCTGGAGGGCCTACCACCCGGATGAGAAGGACTATACTTTCTCACACTCACACAACACTATCATCTACCAATAACACGCGATGCAGAGCACGGTGTGGCGACATGGTCAGACCACGTGCCGGTACTCCTGACACTCTCGTCCCCCCTATACAAACCCCGGTTCAACAAATGGAGACTAAATGAATATCTCCTAACCAGACCCGACTTAACAACCGATATAAAGTAAGCGCTCAAAGATTACTTTGAGACGAACACTGCCGAACAGACCTCGACGACCATTAGATGGGAGGCCCACAAAAGCGTGATTCGCGGCCACTTCATCCACCAGGGCACCACCCTTAAAAAGCAGACCGACAGTTGCCTGACAGAACTAGTGACGGAAATACAAAGGGTAGAAGCACTTAACAAAAACACACAACATGCAACGCACCTGTCCCTGTCCCTGTCCACAAAAGCTTAGATGCCAAATGTTACCTATCTAAACTATAAAATAAATATGCTGCACCGTAAATCAGTAAATGACACAATAATGAACATACCTGGGTATTCACATTGGCACCAAATTCCAAAAGGCACTGTACCACCTCTTCCAAACCCCAAGAAGAAGCCAGATGCAGGGGTGTCTGTCCATCCCGGGCCTCCTCTTCTCCTTCTCCATTAGGTCCTGGTTTTCTAGCACTGTTCACATCACACCCACTGAAATAGAGATAATAATGTTAAAAAATACACACACTCACGCGCTTTCGCCTCACTAACTGCACAAAGAGAGAAAGCTAAAATGAAAGTATGTATTGAGAGTCAGGCAATGACTAATATTAGTTAAAATATTAATCAATAATCTCAACTTGTTTGCAATATACGCTATACTACAGAGTTAAAGTCTGCAGTTCAAAGTAATAAATCAAACCGGAAAGCTACGGATAGAACTTTGTCAGACATCTTTAAGTGTCCCCCAATTACTAGTTTCTCAAGAGGAAAAAGCATGTACGATTTGGTGGTGTTAACAGATCCATAAAAACAGGCTGCTATCGTTGTTGCGGCTGTTTTACGTCTGGCCATTTGATCCAAACCCAACATTTCATGCATCCACTTACGAAACGACAATTTCACATCAATCATTATATACCATTATATACTAGCCAGGCCCATGGAAAAAAATATTACTTTTTAAATTGGTTACATGTGATTTAATACTTCCCCTCCGCCCCCTCCCCCCCACTTCATTTCATTTTTCTTCACTACGACTTTAACCCCATGTGTTCCGGTCAGTTCCTCTGATATTGCCACTTTGTCCAGATTACAAAACAAGAACCCAAAACTCTAATTTTAGGTATTAAATTTGATTCTATTAATTCAATAAAATGACTCTTACAGGGGGACTCTACGCACTATAACACTAAGGTGTTTGGGTTGGGGGGAGGTTTCCTAAAAAAAAAAAAAAAATACAAAACCTGTCTTGTCCTGAGTTGCATTGATAACGCAGAGTTTATACTTCTGCATTATCAATGTTAATTCTGGCCAATTTGGACAGCAGTGTAATAAGTGTCATAAGCCAACACTAATAGCTAATGTTCAAGGCTTCAGGGATCTAGTGGCAATGGTCATTGTCACACTCCTAAAACATAAAATTTAAAATACCTGCAACTCCCCAAAACAAACAACTGAACACATTTTTAAAAAAACAGGTCGATGTAACACTGGAACTTCCATAGAGTATGAGGAACTAATTAGGATTTCTTAACAATAGATTTCCAAAAAAAATTTTTGGTGCATTGCTTTAATAATATAATTAATTGTGTACTTATTCATGTGTCAGACTTTATGATTAATTTACAATCAAATGACAACGATTTACAGTGGGAAAATTTATAAGTAAGAATTTAAATTTGGTTAATCAGTTTACCTGTGGCATATTAAAGCAAGACATAACTAATCTTATGCACATTATTTCATTGTAGGGTTATATTGTAATCTTTAGAAATGTCAAACAAGAAGGAAACTATTTTATTGCCTAACCTGCGAATAAGAAAACATGCGGTCTGTTCTTTGTTTTCATCAATAGCTCGATGAAGAAGGGTCTGTAGACATCCGCTTGGTCCTGTTCCCCAAAATGTGGCATCACACCCATGTCTCACCTAAAGGAATAAAATTGTACAATATGGAACATTTGCTTACATAGACAAGTGTCCTCCAAAACTAGTGATCTAAAGCTGCACACCCAAGTTGTAATATTAAGTCTGTAAATTATGACCCATGTACCCTGAGAATATCAACTACTGTCTGCTATTTCCTTCTAGAACTCTCATCAGTACATTAGGTATTGTCCCCATTCGGCAGCGGTCTTCATTTTCCCATGACATAATGGTGACATTTCCATAATGGGTCAACACAAAATGTGGAGTTAACAGCCAAATGCCAAGACAATTTGGCAGATAACAGTCTCTTCTAATCTAGCCTCCACACTACATTGCAGTAGATAGCACTAATTGTTTTTACCTTGCCAAACTATACATGCATGCAATCCTCACTTTCTTACCAGACGCCTGAGGAAAAGAAAAATAATTTTACTTTTCATAAAAGTATTTTTCTCTAGCATCAGTATAGTAGTACTCATGAATGGATTTTTTCATATGTTAGGTAGGAAGACCACTAAACACATATGAATATCAAAGCCTAGCCCCACCTCTCATCTTTCCCTTGGCATAATATTAGGGATTTCTCCAAATATCGCTAGTATGAATTAAGGACCAGGACACCACCATTTTCAAAAGGGAATAGGGGTTAAAACCAGTCCTGCTGCTAATAATAGGGGTAAAGAAATTCCCTCTAAGCTTTTTATGTCCTATATACAACAGGTGTGCACATTACTGGAATATATACTATCATCAAAAAAAGGAATTATTAAAATGCTGTTTGAACAGGGGATTGTAACTGGGTTTATACATTTGTCAGAGAAATATCTAGGGAATATTTAGATTTGTATATTACCTAAATTCATTTGTTATTTTGATTTTCACTCATTTATACTTCTATGTAGTTTATGGATACAACTTCTGTGTATAATAGGTTAGTGTTTGATATATTTTTTGGTTATAATTAAGGGCCACAACTTATGTAAATAAGTGTTTTATTTGTATTACAGTATATTACAGTATTACACTATGCACAGAGTTGTTATTTCCCTTTAAGATGCTATTGTGTTACTTTGATGGTGGGATACATTGCCAACTGCACCAGTGGGTTCAATTATATTTAGTTCTCACCTTTCATCATTTCATTGAAGGAGTCCTGCTTTATATTAATTCTTTATAAGCTAAGTGAACTGTTGCATATATTTGATATACTTTAACATGTGGACTTTTTCTATATCTGCTTGAGAGTAATTTATAAAGGAGGCTATAATATTCCTGTATTTATTGCTTTTTTTTGCGCTCTTAATGGTTAAAAAAAATATATATATATTTTCTCAGTTTATGTACCTACCAAGAAGTTGCTATTTTACTCTTTAAAAAAACCAAAAAAACAAAATTTGGATCACCAGCTTATTTCACACAAGTATCTAAGTCCTTTCACTTGATAGAATGAACCAGGAATACTATGTCTACACCTGGTTTGGCATCTTCTAGAAAAAAAAAAAAAAAACAGAAAAATTCCCTTTGTGCATACCAACCAAGCCGACATAGAATATAACCAGGCCACAAAGAAAAAAAGATATCATTGTGATACAACGGGAAACAACCCATGCATTCCAAAGGAAAATTACAAAGTACAGAGTCTGCCAGTCCTTGAGAGGAAGGATACTGTGGATGTTGGAATGGTGTGTGGGTGTATTTTAAGGAGTCTTCGTATAAAACAATAATTGGCACATTGTGCTAAACATCTTTAGTGATCTACCTAACAGAGGGAAGAAAAACATAATTTCTATAGTGAGCTATGTGATCTACCTAACAGAGGGGAAAAATAACCTATTTGTGAGCACTGCCAATGTGCGTGGAGAAAAACGTGATGCAACATAAACCTTGCTTACTGTACCATCAAGCTGTTGCAAGACAGGTGCTAATATGGTATGTCATATTTTTGGACTCAGGCAGATATGCAAACATACCAAAGTTGATGCAATATCTTCCAGTTCATTTTCCAGTGCAAGCCAGAGAGGAGGATTCCCTTGATCATCAGTAACAGACATGTCAGCCCCACGTGTGCAAACAGCATCCACCACAAGAGGGAGCTGGTTTTTAATTGCCAACTGCAATGCCGTTTCTCCTTCCCGGGTTCTAAAACAACAAGAGTAATTTGCTTATTTTGCTATTTACTTTGTACATTTTACCCCATACTTCTTCTATTGACATTAAAGGGTTATTCCAATAAAAAAACAAAACAGAACTCACAACTGGACCACCAGGGCTGGCTGTGCCCCCCCATTTCACCAAAGGTAAGAAGAAGGGTGGGGGACACATAGATATTTTATTTAATGTATAGTAGTATTTAAAACAAAAAAACAAACAAAATTTGCTACCTGCACCCCTCAAACTCTGCAACACACACACACACACACCATCCCACTCACTGCACCCTTCACTGCAGTATATGTGTATTCAGCAGTCTGTGTGTGTATATATACAGTAGTCTGTGAGATGTATTGTATGTATGTATTGCATTTGTTGGAGGTACTAATAAATATAAGCTTTATTGTATGTATAATTTAAATTTTTATTCCTGTGAGTTGTGTAGGCAGAGCCCCACTGCACTGCTTTGCCCGGGGGGTCATAATTTTGTTAAAATGGCACTGGTGTCTGTCAGTAAGTGTGTGTCTGTCAGTAAGTGTGTGTATAAGTTTATGTGTCTATTAATAAGTGTGTCATGGAGTGTGTATCTGCCTGTGTGTGTGTGTGTGTCTGTCAGGGTTTGTGTGTGTCTGTCAGGGTTTGTGTGTGTGTTATTCACAGTGAGTGCCAGTGTGTCTGCCAGCAGGGCCAGCCTTTGAGGTGTGCAAGCTGTGGTGGCCAACACAGCTCGCAAGTTGGGGACACCAGCATATTCAATTTAAACTATTCCCTTGTGGTCCACTGGTGATCATATCCTCTCCCTCGTGGTTCCAGTGCTCAGTTAGTGAGTCAGAGCACAGGCCTGAGGATGCCAGCCCTCCCCTGTTTCCATCAGGCGTCACCTAAGTGCATTGTGCAATTCAATCACATTGATATATTCACTTTTGTGCTGGCGGCTAGTTCAACCATACATGACAGCCTGGAATTCCTTTCCGAATATCAATTCTGTGCAAACATTAAATCTGCAGTCAGCGTGCATAACGAGCTGGCAGCAGACATAATGAGCTTCAACCCTTGCAGGCAGAGTAAGCTTGTATATTCCCCCCACCTTTCACTTACTCCCCTTAGCCCATTGGGAAAATAAAATGCAGAGTGTACAGAAGTATTATGCTTCAAATAAAATGTAGGTTACTCAGTAAATAATAAACAAAATTTGCTTTTTAAAATTGTATTTATATTACTAAGTCCAGATATGTAAATGAAAAAACAAATAAACCATCAACTCCAGATGTTACATACAGGTAGAAATCACACATTTATACTCCAATATTGTTTATATGCGATAACGAGGAAAAAAAAGTCCTATTATTACACAGTAATCATATTGAAGAAGTTCTGCCTGAAGGTGGCTTGTGTTTGGCTGATTAAAAACAAAATCTTGAGAGAATCTCAAATTATCAAGTCTAATTCATGTTTATGGACAATACCAATGTTGGTCAAGGATAATATATTCAAATTGATTGCTTCTATTATACATATATAAACAGGTAAATAATATTGCATTAGAGAGTTCACTAGCAATTTATTTGACAAATTTTGTTGTCTGCTATATTTTATTACTCAATACCTGACGTTAATGTCAGCTTGGTGCTCCAGCAGGAAAAGGGCACTCTTGCTATCCTGTCTCTGTATTGCCATATGTAACAACGTCTGCCCGTCTGACATTGTGTCATTTATAGAGGCCCCAGACCCCAACAGTTGTGCAGCAATGGTGTGCATACCTGAAGAATATAACCACAAATTAGTAGATTAAAATCACATTTATTGCTGTGACATTATAAAGTAATTATACTAATGCACAAATACAAAACATCATAGAAATTAGAAGTGTTTTAAGTAAAATTAAAAAACAAACAAAAAAACTCACAAATAGTGAAGATTAAGATATGCCATATTTTTTCCTTACTGTCAGAAACATATTGCCATTACTGTAACAATATCCAGTGGTTTAAAAGAGTACCAAAAAACTATAGAATTTATTTAATGTTACTTGAAAATTGGTGTGTTACTGTATTTGCTTTTTAAAAATAAATGTATTTGAAGACTTATTTGAAAATAAAGTATGATATTTTTTTTGCATTACTTGGTGTGCTGTTGTGGTTTAAACAGTGTTGTTTTACTATTTGCTTAGCAGGGGAACTAACCTACCCAGAACTGCACCCATTTCTATATAGGGTTCAGAAAATCTGGTCTGAAACTACTTGTGTGCAATCAGACACTAATACATGAAAATCTCATGACGTTTAAACTTGACGTGATGATGTGTTGTAACTAAAGGCAAAGCTTCATGGGAGTTGTATTTCCACAACTTCTGCAGATCTACATTTTGAGTACACCAGTTTTAGGTGCTTTATTTGGGGAGATGTAGTCACATGGTTCATGGTTTAAATATCTGAATTAAAAAGCAAGAGTAACAAATTAAGTGGCCACATATACACAGGCCCACTTACTTTTGGCATAAATTGAAACACATTTAGAGCAGTAATGAGAGATTTTTCTAGATACATACCTGTCCATAACGCCAGGCCCAGCACAGTTTGTTCTCTTGAGTCCTTCAAGCTGAAGTCAGGGATAATCTGAAGATTATTTGTTGCATGAAGAGCATTGGCTGCATGGGAATACAATAATAAAATAATTTATTAGATGACTTTTACACAGCTCCAGCTATATTGTTTATCAATAGATTTTTATTTGGAGTACTGAACCATTTTTTAGGGTTGCTGGGTAAATAATAGTCTATGTGTAAATAACTATGTGAAGTTAAATTGTTTTGAGAAATAATTTTAGTAAGGTGTCATTTTCATCCACTATACAGTGTTACTTACAGATATATATTTTTGTATTCATAAACAATCTAAAGACATATTAAAGAAACACTACAAACACCTTAACCACTGTGGTGAAAGTGACCTCGCCACTGGTTTTTGGAGGGGCCTGTTTGCTTGCCTCCTACCCTGTGACTATGGGCCCTGCAATATACCTTGCCCACTTTAACCCCTTAAGGACACATGACATATCATGATTCCCTTTTATTCCAGACGTTTGGTCCTTAAGGGGTTAAAAGGCACCATGCATGTAATGTAAGTACTTTTGTACTCCATAAAGAGAGACCGACCGCTGGCCCTAATTCCCTGGAACTGTTTTGGGCATGAAGCCATGCTTGCGGCCGGTCAAAAAGACACTCCAATGAAACTTTTGAACCCCTGCTCTGATCTGTGTAATTTTTGGATATGCTGTTCACCCAGATCAGGGCTATCAGGGGATGTTATGTTTTGGGGTACTTTCTGAACTTTGTAAAAATTTAGTTTTTCTGCCTGGAGATAATTGAGTTACTTACAAGACTTTACTCAATTTTCTCCCAAGCAGAGGGGAGAAATTGTGTGCTGTACATGGGCGTGTTACAGACTTTATATTTGTTCTGATTGGCTTGTGTTCCTGTGCCCTATCAGGTCCAGGGGGTGTTCCTCTGGCCTCGAGAATTGAATAAAAGCCAACCTGAACCATTAAAGATCAGATCATCTTGCACCTTCATGAAGTTTTGGTTCATGTTTGGGGGATTGGAGAACTACACTCTGGAGGATTGCAAAAATCCCTTTACTCCCCTAAGTATAATCACTAAGCTCTTGTAAGAGCTTGTTCCTGCTATGCTCTCTGGACTAAGAGAGGTCTACCCACCGGAAGCTGGATCCTGGTCATAGGTCCAGGGTGGGTAGGAGATGGCGAGATCCCATCCAAGCTGCGACGGTTCGTTGTGTATGCAGTAGTTATGGTGTTCCAACGCAGTGCTTATGGTACTCGTTAGTACTAGGGAGCAGCGATTGACTGAGGTACCCGGTCCGTCACAACCACTATAACGCACTGTAGTGGTTCATAGGGACTATGGTGCCAGGAGTTCCCTTCGCATCTCCCATTATAAGTAGACAAAACATTTAGAACAATTTGGCTTCTTATTTGCACCACTCCTTCCCTTAACTACTTTTGACAGTGAGCTAGAAGCGCTCAGCCAATAAGCTAGCTCTGCACTGATCCAGAAAACCCAGCTGGACCATTATGGATACAAAACCTCCCTGCTGGACCGGCAGGGATACACCCAGTCTCCCTGTAGAAAGGTGAAAAGGACCTCAATACAGACAGAACGTTTTTAATTGGGTGAAGGTCATGTTTTGAGAGGAAGGGAATGGAAAGGGAAAGAAAAAGGAACAAATTAATATATTAACTGTGCCAGCAGCAGGAATAAAAACTTAAAACTTCAAAGGTTGCCCATTGAGGGGATGTTAAAAATAAATAAAAATAAAATAATAATTAAATATCAACTTTGTTCTTTAGAGAGTATGTTATATTATTCCCCTGAAATTAATGCATGAATCTTATGTGGCATTAAGTTCTGTAGGGTACCCATCCTGTTTTTCTTTTTCACCCTCAAAATTAAAAATCGAATACATACAATATTAAACATTTGAAATAACCTGCAACAGAGACTTTCCTAAAACATACCCCACGATATATAAATAATTAAAACAATTGGAGTAAATCACTGCTATTAAACAAATAGTGGGGGCTAGATCAAGCAAACATCTTTGATTTAATTCTAAAAATAATCCAGCCACTGACAGCAACTCACTGACATAACTGCACCTATGAGGCAAAGCACAATTCTCAAGTATTAAAGATTGTTAGCTACTACAGATTTACACATTATATTATCCTGACATATTGCAATGTTGGTATGCATATATATGGAGGATTAATACATTAATGGTCCAACAAAGACAAATACCTTTTTGCTCCAATATGACGGATACCACGTCGGGATGGCTGTAAGCTATTGCCATGTGCAGGGGTGTTTGCAAGTATACACTGGATGACGGGTTATTTGCCACAGAACCTTTTGGGGATGGTACAGGCTCTTGGGTCTGGATGTTTGGGTTGGCCCCTTGCTGTAAGAGTTCTGCTGTAAGGTTGGAGAGCCCCTCCCGGCATGCTGTATGTAATGGGCTTTCTCCCTGTAGGTATACACAAAAAGAGTACTCTCAGTAAAAGGTGTACTAGTATACAAAACAATGACATGCATCATTATTGAACCATGATGTACTCAGTTCTTTACACTTCCACACTCGTAAAGGGGATGCAAGAACAGCATGCAGACAAGTAAAACCATTAAACAAACACTCTGGCCCTAGTTAAAAATAAATAAACAACATCTGCTGGAACATCAGGAATAGAAAAGCCACCTTCCTGCAGGAAAAAAAACTATTTTTATTATAACTGCTCTGCAATTTAAAATGGTTTTATAGTTTGTGTGTGGTATTCAGTCTGTCATAGAAGAATTAAAATTTTTAAAACTTTCCATGAATTTGTGGTTTTACACTCAAATCCTACAACTCTGATGTTAGATCTAGGACCGTTCTTAGTAGAATACATTTTCCAGAAGCCTATGGAACTACTATTGTCTCTCCAAACTAAGCCATAAAGGATAACTGAAAATCTGGCTAAAGCTTTTAACTAGCTTCCTTGGTTCACATAAAAGTTAGGACATATTTTTATTCTGGTTAAATGTAGGAACTCTTCATCGCATTCAAAGTCCAGCAACTTTGCAGTCACTTGGATAAAGCAGAGGTTACACTACATCTTAAGTCCAACCTTGGAAGGCAATGACAGACAGAAAGTGCTAGAATATGTTTGGCTTTGGACTAATAGTGCAGAAGTGCAAATGTATCCAACCACATTTTCCAAGAGACAGTCAAGGTATCAGAATGTGTGTGCCAGGAACAGCTTCTTTTGTTTTTTTTATTTTAATTATTGGACATAAAACTAGAGGATAATTCATCAAACACTACAATGAGATGTTAGAGTGCATAGTGTCCCTTTAATGATCAAATCTGCAGTTAAGCAACGCACCTTAGTTGGCTCTGAACTGAGCTGTGGCTACCCACTAATTTGTTTCCCCATTATATGCAAATTAAATGAATAAAAGGGTCAGGTAAACCCGCTATCAAGCAGCACATTTTGAGTTGCTGCAATAACCCTAATAAATTTGATGAATGACAACTCATTATACATGAAAGAATATAATCAAAAAGCATTATCTGGGTTAAAAACACTGCCCTATGGGCTGCAACCAACGTATAAATCACATTCCGTGGTTTTTATATTTCCATTAGTGTTTTCTCTGCTTTCAAAATACTGTATCACTTAGACAGATAATCTGTAGTAAGTAAATAGGATATATCCTAGGAACATTATCTGTAGAGTGGCTGTATATGAGTACAATGCTCGAACACCATGAGTCACCGATGAGCCTCCTTCAAACTCACCCATTTATTTTTATGATTGACTTTTGCTCCATGAGTTGCCAAGAATAAAGCGGCTGCCTCGCTCCCTGCACCTGCAGCTCTCTGTAACAAGCAATTACCTGCAAGAAACATTACATATATACACACACATGAGAATCTCAGAACATATACAAATGAAACAGTCTGCACCATGAATGGACCTGGCTGAGTGTATGATGTTTTGTAAACAGGATGTGATGTGTGGTTCTAAAGCAGTGAAGGTTGAATTGTGTAAATAAAATAATAGACTATTATTCTTATATTATGAATACACACTATAACCTGTCCGAATGTAATTCTAAGCATAATTAAAAAAACATTTCCATACAAACGATAAAACAATATAGCATACAAAAATCTATTTTCTACACACAATATTTAAGGACATTATGTACATTATAGAAACACTTCAAGCACCATGACCATTACAACCACACTAGTGGTTATGGTGTTAGGAGTGCACTGGAGCCCTCTGTAAGTAAGTAGTCAAACAATTTAAGAATAGTTTGACAACTTCCATTTTTAAATACTTATTCTGAGAGGGCACCAGCGGGCTGTAGTGGTTATGACAATATGTCCCATAGCGACTTGGTTTCAATGAAATATGTTCTGAGAGAAATGCTCTTAAGGTTGGCTAACCATTACGGGATGCTGTGTGGTGACACATGTAGCCATTACATCTCTAACGAAGCCCAATAGTCACTAGGAAAACCTTTAGGTCAAGGTTGCAGGTGAAAAAGTCATGCATAGTTTATTCATGCAACTAACTGACCATAGCTCACTGCTGCTTGCCTCCAGTTGCCATCCAAAATTGCTTAAGCAATCATTGCCAGTATCTCAAGTTTTAAGAGTCATAAGGAACAACTCTGACTGTACGACCAGGGAGGTACAGATTAAAGTAAATTTTGAAAGTTCTTTGAAAGGGGATATGACCTGGTTGAGGAAGCCCTCAGATCAGCTAGACTGAAGAATATGAACAATGATGTTAAACAACATCATGAAACCAACAGGGTGGTATTCCCTCAAATATTTAACTCTAAATGTTATCAATTTGCCAGAACCATTCGCACTAATTGGCACCTTATATAGAGTGACACGTCATTGCCCACGACAATGAGAACCCCATCCCCCCAATCAGTTATAGAAGAGGTACTAACCTACTTAATATTTTGGTTCATACTGACCAATTTACACAGTGTGCGTCTGAGAGTGGCTCCAGGAATACTGGCTGCTTTAAATGCTTGGGATGCACCACTTTTAATCAGATGGTTCAGACTAAAAGATTTCACCATCACACACTGGGAGAGAGTACAAGATTCAGCACTGGATCTTGTGTACTACTGAATGTCTGGTGTATAAATTTGTATGCCCCTGTCGTTTGGCATACATTGGCAAGACCAAGAACGGAACTATTCGATAACATCACGTACCTAACTGGTCTACGATGACAAGCCCACAGGAAGCACCACCTGTCTATGTTTGTGCTCTATGTCAATATGTCCCTTATTGTGTATTTCTAGATATCAGCCTTAATTGGATATTACACTCCCCAAATTTTTATTTCCTTTTATCACCTTTTTCTTCTGTCTTTTTAGAAATGTTCCCATGAAAGCTTTGTTTTTTTTATTTATTTTTTTGTACTATTTTGTTAAATTACATGACAGGGTTTTCACCTGGGAATAATTATGTATCCTGATTTTCTGTCACCTTTTACAAGTAGAGAAACTGCTATGTTTATAAATGGGTTAATCCAGCCCTCAAATCCTCTAGTGGCTGTCTCATTGACAGCCGCTAGAGGCGCTTGCGTGATTCTCACTGTGAAAAATCACAGTGAGAACACGCAAGCGTCCATAGGAAAGCATTGTAAATGCTTTCCTATGAGACCGGCTGAATGCGCATGCAGCTCTTTCCGCGCGTGCGCATTCAGCCGAAAGGGAGGAGAGGAGGAGGAGAGCTCCCCGTCCGGCGCTGGAGAAAGGTAAGATTTAACCCCTTTCCTCTCCCCAGAGCCGGGCGGGAGGGGGACCCTGAGGGTGGGGGCACGAGAATGTTTTCCTGGCACTATAGTGGTCCTTTAAGTCTCCCATGTGGTCTACAGCACAGGTTTTCAACTGCACAACAAGCAAGGAGTACGCCGAAAGCTGGCTACCTTACAGCTCCCAGGTGGTGGCCGGCGGTGAGCTAAGGCAGAGTAGGCACCAGTTTACATGGACAGCAGGTGCCTAATCTGCTTGAATGTGGAGGGGATGAAGAAGGAAGGCAAGGGAGAGCTCATGTCTGTGTTCTTCTAGCACTGCTCTCTCGTACACCCTACAGTGATTCCAGGTTAATATGTCACTTTGGCCCTGGCGTCAAAACACAGTAGGAGCAGTGCTAAACCCCAGAGAAAGGATCCACTCCAGCTCTCCCAAAGGAAGGAACGATGTGTGGACTTGTATAAAAATAATAATTTGTGAGTGTGTGAGAGAGAGAATGTGTATGTGTCTGTCAGTCAGTGTGCGTCAGTGTCGTGTGTGTAAATTTGTGTCACTGTCCTGTGTGTGTGTTTCAGTGAAACTATTACATGTGTATTATATTTTCATTCTGTGACTTTTATACTTCAGATTAAAAGCTCATACACTCCTCCTTAAACAAACAATATTCATATTATGTCATTTAAAAAAATATATACATATTCTTTACTACCTTTAAATCAGGCTTTTTCTCCAAATGGAATGGATTTAAATATTGATGTCTGCACATTTAGTTTGGAACTTAAATCAATAGAGGTTCTTGAGGCATGGGGTACTTGGGAATATATTTTGTTTTAGACCTGCAGAGTTACTTTTCTGGAAAAGATTGACAAACACTGGTCTACAGTCCTTGTTGTTGTCTGTCACAAGCTTCCTTGTAAACACAGCACTCCATTCACACAGGTTGTAATTTAATTAAACTTCTTGGTGTGATTGGTTGCTATTCTAAAACCATACTGATATGGTTGACTTTTGTTCACTGTACATACAAACATTTATAAAACTCCTGAATGAGTCTAAATAAAGTGTACATTGCTTTTCCCCATTTTATCACGTCTGGATGATATTTGTAGGGGAACGTCTGCAGTAGCTCTCTCTCCTTCTGGAAGATCCTTGGCAACACTAGTCGGATAGTGCTTGAAGCAAAGGCTAGCTCACTCTGGGACCAGTCCTCCTGTATCTGTTACAGGGGACTTATTTCCTTATCCCGAGATTCAACCGCTGGTCACAGAAAAAGAGTGCAGTTCTGGGAAAAATGGTCTACATCACATATAAAAATATCAGGCACTAGTGATCTCTTGAATTTTACATTTTGCAGGAAGTTGGCTCTACTCTGCTGAATGCAGCAACAATGCTTGTACATGAACATTTTTCATTGTAGAATATAAGAAATTCAGAACAACAACAAAAAAAAAATCAAAAAAAGACACCCCACAATTTATTACTCCTTATGAGATATTCTAATAAATTGAATTTATTTTGTTTTAGGAATCAGTAAATCCGAGATGATCTAAGGTGGTGATTCCATAACCAGTTTTCAAGAACCACCAACAGTACAGGATTTAAAGTCGTCACAGTGAGAATAGATAAAAGCGCTACTGTTGTACGTGCAAGCAGACTAATGTGGGAACTACTGGCTTAAAGGGACACTCCAGACCCCTAAAGCAGGTCAGCTTGCTGAATAGCTTTATGTGTGAAGAGTGTCCTTTTTTCAATTGGGAAATAGTGCAGATTTCAATAGAAATTGACACTTTTATAAATTATACTGATTACACCCCGCTGGCTTTTCAAGCAGAGAACAGGTCCTGTTACTTCCTGGTTTGGTTAGCTTATTTGCACTGAACTCAAGAGGAAGCAACCGCTCAGAGCACCTGCCTTGCAAAGATTTCTCATTGAGCTGCATTGGGAAGTCTGTGATTGGACAGCCACAGAAAGTTTGGGCGGGGTTAGAAGAGGGGGGCTTTCAAAGGCAGCAGACAAGAGAACTCCACTGCCCAATACAAAATAAATAAAAAATTACTGTTTAGCATTTAATTATGCCTTTTTTCATTGGGGATATATCTAAAAAAAGCTTGCAAAAATTGCAGTTCTCTTGTCTGCTGCCTTTGAAAGCAGTGGCTTAGAATTATACTTGAGTAGAAATAGTTAGAACCATAGCTGTTACTAAAGGTACTTTAAGCACTGGAACAGCTATGGTTCTACCTATTTCTACTCAAGTATAATTCTAAGCCACTGTTGATACAGGTTCACATGCTAATCACCCACATGTCCCATCCTGTCAACGGTCATATTGTTTCTACTAGACTAATCTTGCAATGGCAGAGGTACTATACACGAAGAAGCCAAAGACATGGAAATTGAACTTACACCAATCTAAAGCAATTACAGGGAAAGCACATAGTCAACAGATTTTTAGCAGCAAGTTATATCTACCTATTAAACCGATGCCAAAGAGAATACAAACCTCTTGTGTTTACCTGTTACTGTGTCAGGTGCATCTGTGTTGCTTCCTCGTTTGATAAGCCTTGCTGCAAAGCTATTCTCATCAAATGATGTTCCATTCACTACAGGGGCATCATCAAATGGATTTACTGATTGATCCGAAGACATTGTAATATACTGAACAGCAAGCCAAAGCGCCGTGCTTCCTTCATGGTCCTTGAGTTCCAAGTCTAACCTAACGTAAAATGGAGTGAGAATTATCAGATCATACTATTACATCGATCAACACTGCCCTTAAATCATTTTGATGACCCAACCTATTAAAAAATATAACCAAATTGCTGCAGACCTTTATATTACATTAAACTCTGGGAACATTAGTACTACAACAATGATCTCAAACACTGCACCCCACCAGATGTTGATGGCCTATCACTCCCAGAATTCTCTGACTACATCAAGGAATGGTGGAGTTTTGGTTCAGCAAACATCTAGGGGATGGAATGTTTGTTTAAGTACAAAGGACTGCAGAAGATTCTAGGATAGGTTCAACAATAATTTGGAATTGAACACTAGTAATATTAGATGTATCTTCTAGCATACAAGTAGTCAACTGTACAATTGCAAACTATGGAATGAGGAAAAGTTAATACTAAATTACTATACACCATGGAAAATATTTATTCATAAGAAGTCAGAGCAGTTTTTAACCTCTTAAGAACTAAACTTCTGGAATAAAAGGCAATCATGACATGTCACACATGGCATGTGCCCTTAAGGGGTTACACACTGTGGCACATCAAGGGCATGAATACAAAAAGTGCAAACTAGACAGAAGAATCATCACAACTATTATGAGAAGATCCCACTGGATAACAACTGCCTAAATATTTACAGAAAGTAGTAAGAATTTATGGATGTAGGTTTCATAATTATTCAATAAATAGAAAGGCAAGGAAAAGGAGTGTTGTCATTATAGCATTTAATCTCCAGACAGATTCTGCCATTGTCTAACCCAAATTGTAAAGCAGTGAATCATATTACTTACTGTTTGCATTGAAGCAGCTGGTTAAAAACGTACTCATTTCTGGCAAGGATAGCGGTGTGCAGAGGCGTCCTGTTAGAAGATAAAGAGTTTTACGGTTATTGTGTTCATCATTTCTGTTGGATTCATTGTTACACGTAATTGTGTCTTTTCCGGGATGGTCCATCTACACACGTACAACTGCACTGGTGGGGCTCCATGTAACCCAAACGCTTGACATTAACCTTTTTACTCTACTTCTAATTTGATATTACTATGCGATAAATTCCAACAATGATCAAACATGTACAGAAATGACTAAAATACAGAACAGTGAAAACAAAGACCTGTGAGGACCAAGCATCTCTTTCAGGAAATACTTGCCTTCCTTTGCCATCTTGCATGTTGGGATTGGCCCCTGTATGTAACAGTGCTTCAGCAATTTGAGAGATGTCAGACATCTCTTCCAGGGTGTGGTCCTTCATTGAGCAAGAAGCCACCAAATGTAGAGGAGTCTTCTGGTCTACGACTGTAGCTGCATTTACAAGGGCTCCATTTTTTATAAGGAAGTTGCCAGCAAATTTATCCTCTTAAAAAAAAATGTAATAAAATTGATTAGTGTTATACATAAAACCTAATCGTTTTATAAAACGGAGAGGACAAAATATTCCAAAAACTAAATATACATGCCATTAACAAGGAACTTTAAAATATTGTACAGAGACATTTAAAACATTTGGAATATTGATTTAAAATTACAGCTGATATCTAATGAAGCTATACAGGGTTTAGTTGTGATTACCACAAAAAAAAATCACCAATCACAGATCCACAGTTTGTGTAACATTAGCTACTCCCATCACAACTCTTATGAAACGGCTAATGAAAGTGCATTCTTAAATGTCATATACCCTCACCAAATATGGTCAAAGAAAAGCATAGATAACTATTTAAACATGTCACATTCAATATTAGTTGAGTTTCATTTATTGTGTTCAGTAGTGACACAGATATTGTATTCTTAATGTCATATCAAAAGCAGGTTCTTCTTAAGTGTGAATATGTAGTTTCACATATTTCAAGCTACTGATGAAATAAATAATATTGGATCAAATACATGTAAATAAAATAAACATGCGCAGGGGCGGAGCCAGTGCCTAAACAAGCAAGATGCACAATCGTCAGCTCCATGCTCTTACTTTGCTAACTTCGATTATCCAGCGTCTCAAGTCACCTTACCAGGGTTTGAAGTGGCAGCCCACGTGCCCTATGCTATGGGGAAGAAAAATAGAAAGCAGCAAGCAGACCCAGGCTCTGGCTCCCAAGATATAGGGGCCATTCTGCGCACGGCCACATGGCCTGAGCTTCCCAAGCTGAGGTCTATTACTCATAGAAGTCGGATGACTATAGCCTATATGCAGAATCGCCAGCTTTCTTAAAATTACACACAGTGGCACGGGTGTCTCCAGAGATAGGGGACTCTGCACCATCTACCATGGGTGTCATAAAGGCATTTATACTAGACATCATGTTCCAGGAGTATATGGCAAAGGTTAGAAAGGAAGTTTCTGCCCTTACTAGCCATTTTGTGACAAGTGAAAAAGATGTGGGAGACACCAGGCTAGCGCAAATGGCAACTGATGCTGCAATAAGCGCACTACAAACAAGCTGTGCGGATCTGACAACGCAAATGGCTAATATGGAAGACAAGGCCAAGGCACACAATATGCAGATATGCAGCATACCTGGAAAAGTCACGCAATTACTGAGAGAAAAGACCACACCGCCTAACGGCAGACAAAGCTAGCAAGTCTCACCACCTGTCCCAACTACTGGAAGTTCCTTCGGAGTGGAGAAGTGCTTTTGAGCAATCACTGGACCTGTCGGCAGCAGCCTTATCGGCCGTTCGACCCCCCTGGTCAGTAGAACGAATCACTCATTTCATGGGGGACAGTCGAATTACCTGCTTGAAGGAGTTATTTTTTTAACTGTTCAAGCTGCATATACTGTTGCATTACCTATACTGGCTCCGTTAGCTATTAAATTAATGGATAGTTACGTTACTGTCTCCCCCCCCCCCCGTCACCACTCAATATAAGCAGAGCTTGCTTACGTCGGCGGGGAAGTCACACCCACCAACACTTCTAAGAATGCTAACTTTCACTCCCCTTTTTCCCCCCAACGTCGACGCGTTAATTATGCACGCCGAAGCCTTGTATGAACCACAAGCCTCATAACGCTTAATGGCCATTCAACGTGACGCACAAATTGTGCGTGTCACGTGTTCCGGCAATATATGCCATTAACTTATAAAACCCTTGTTTTAATAAAATGTTTAAATATTTGTTTTAAAGGTATATTGCTGTATATAGACACTAATAAAGGTACTTTGTACATGTGATTAATTACTGCAATTACCAAGTATATTTTTATTACCTCTTTACTGCTATGTATTTTATTGAGAGCACTATTGATGCCTTTTTTTTTTTTTTTCATCTCTTTCTCTTTGAGCCCTGGTTCCCTATTACATCAAGGACACTCGCACCATTTCCTATAAGTGGGGATTGTACCAATGTACGTGAGATACGTTAGAGCTGGCCAAGCTCTAATAAATGTGAGTTGATTACCACCGTTTTTACCTTGCTCATTATTTTAACATTTTATTGGATTTTTCTTTTTAGTTCTCCATTTGTTGTGAACACGTGGGAAAAGTGGAGCCATAACGTACCCCTTGGGATTTAGAGAATCATTTCTCCACACCATACTCTAAGAAGGCCATTTTCCATATGTGAGATATTCTACTACTCTAATTGGAACTTTTCTACCTTCCATTTTCTGGACTTTCATATTGTTTATTTAGACATTTGTGTGGCCCAGCCTTCCTATCTTTTTTTTTTTTCTCATACACTGTTGCAATACCTATACTGGCTCCGTAAGCTATTAAATGAATGGATAGTTACGTTGTGGTCCCCTCCTCCTGTCCCTTCCTCACCACTCACTGTGCAAAACCTTTTGTTAGACCCATTAACATCTACCAGCATGTTCAGCATACAACCTTAGACTTCTCATATACTACCACCAGATTCGGTGGCATTTATGGGTCAAGGAAGGCTTTTGACCTTCTCTTATTACACGTGTGTTCCTTAAACCAATGTATTTAGTGCTGCATTTATCTCTTATTACCCTGGGCACACGCCGCCTTCACTGGCACCCTCTGTTTTATTGTTACGCCTCACCTAGTCCAGCAATAGGGGTTTATATATAGCATGAAAAGTTAAAATAGGGTCGACTACACCCATGTTTTGTAATCTCATCTGTTTTTAATCATAATTTGCTCTGCTCCTTACTTCACATGCTGTATTGTTTACATAATGCTGACCCGTAAAATTTTTTTTTTAAATTAAAAAGAATAAACAGGCGCCTAATATTTAGAATAACACAAGGAAACATGACATTAGCATGTATAAAAAAAAAAGTAAACTACTTTGATAGTTGATACTAAAATCACTTAACATGCCAGAAGGAAGAATAAGCAAGCAATATTATTTGCCACTGACAAAACAAAAAGGGAGATGGATGAAATAGGGTATAAAATGATCAACATAGCACTCTTCTCAAATATAGGTATATATCTCTTACAAGCAAGTGGTTAAGCAAAATGCAATATGAACATAGTTGTCTACAGAGTTCCAAGTATAATATCAGACTTAATCAAAGCCACACACAGTGTGAAAGTAACAACTTGGGAAAGAAAACAAAGCACAGAATGTTCCTCCAGAGTGGAGACGGTGTTTCTTTTTAACATACAAATATAACCAAAACGCTAAATGTAGGAATGCAATCCAAATTTGTAACCACTAAGGTAGGGTTTACTGCAAGAAATATTCTCTACACAAACCATCACCAACAACTATCTACAATAGCATATATATCATAGCCATAGCCTTTCTTGTTACAAATCGGGGATATTTTCTACAATAAATAATGTTCGTAAACGCAAACTCTTAAATTAGGCAAAGCTCTTATACAATATAAAACCAAATACATGGGATGGTTAGATCTAGAACTACCTAATGGGTTTCATCTGCAATTATGGTAACAAATTAAAGGACAATTCCAAGCACTGATAGATAAGTTGCCTCTTGACTCCACTATCATAAGTAATTGTAAATCCCTATCCTCACCTCTTTGGATGGCTTTGTGCAACAAACTCCAACCCTTATTGTCCACCATGTCAAGATCTGCTTTACTGTTTACCAGAGTAGTTGCGATGCTCTCCAGCTTTCGGGAAAGGGCCAGGTCCAAAGCAAGGTCTCCATTTTGGTCAAGCTCATTTAATTTCGCAGGCAACTGAAATGACAATTTGGTATGTTTTTTTCTTTAATAATAAAAACAAATCATTACATTTACATCTATATTGATTGTGTACAATATAATATTTTTGGAAATGTTATGGAATTGGCAAAATGGAGTTGTGTGATTGAAAGTATTTTAATGTTAAACAAGGAGGGTTTATGTACAAGTATGTTATTCAGGTCTGAATTTCTAGAAATGGAGCAATCAATGGAAAATGCACTACTTGTAATGCTATGCCCTAGAATTTCTCTTATACACAACCCCCACTGAGATGTTAAATGGGAAGAACTATAGTTCTATAAAACCAACCAAATCATGCCGATGTCTATGCTCACTTCAGTTTATAGTAATGGGATTATTATTTGTAAATAGTTCTCAGTTTAATTATTCTAAAATTACCATCTTTTTGTCAGACACAAATATTTACAAAAGTAAAAAAGATACAATTTTTTTTTTTTTTTTAAATTACAATGATGAATCAAGCTTTATTTCCACTATCATAAAAGTAGTAAGTTCTCCATGTGGGCATGCATTAAGTAAAGTTGTCAGCAGGACATTAGGTCCCTTTAGCAACACAGGAGCTCAATCTTGTCTGTGCCAATACACAAAAGTGAGGCTTAGAAACAGGAATTGGGCTAATTAAGCTCCTTTCCTTAACCCCTTAAGAACCAAACTTCTGGAATAAAGGGGAATCATGACATGTCACACATGTCAGGTGTCCTTAAGGGGTTAAAAGGGTCACATCGAGCACTAACAGCCACTATTGCATGGAAATGCAGTGCACGTCTCTCTTCCTCTCTGAATACAATTGTTTCTTACCACAGTGAAATAAATTAGTGTGGCTATAAGCCAATTCCATACCGGTTTTGCAGATGTCACACAAGAAAGGTCATTTTCTGCTACTCAAATATTTGTCCAGTGTGTGAACATTATATACAGTACACAGTAAAGTCTATACTTTGTGCTGACTTTATTTTTATTTTTTTAATTGTTCTGCAGTTTAATAAGTAAATAAAAGATTTGCAGCTAACCTGGGGCACAGAGCACTGTTAACAGTCCAAAAAAACAAAACACAAAACATCTGTGCACATTTGCTTTTCCAAAAAGTAAATTTAAAAGTTATCGCTTTTGACTAAATAATTGTCAAAAGTTATATTTTTAGACTTTGCTGCAATTCAGTTACCTGTTACTAATGCACGGCTTCATAGGCAGCTGATAGGCAGGAGGAAAAGTTGCATAACCAGCCTTCTGATGTTATCAAAATTTGACATCATAGGGGGGCATGGCCTGACAGCCAAGCGAGACTGTCACATGGTGCTGGTGCTCCTCAGGGAAATTGTGTTGTGTTAAAAAGCCTCAAATTGGGCATTAAACCCTGCTTTTAGCTAAAAGCTTATCACCGCCTTCAATTGGAGCTTTTGAGCTGTATGCCCTGTTCCCCCCCCTCCCCTTTGGACCGGTGGGGGTTATCACAGTCCCCACTGGTGTGTTGGAGTGGTCACCTAGCCAGGTAATCCACCCTGCCTGCGATTCAAGGCCTAACAATCAAGAGGGCCACCACACTTACCGCCTATCGCAATAAGCAACTCCCCGCCAACTTCCACATACGTGGAACCACTATTCCAGGCTTTTGATCGCCTCTGTGAAGCCTTTAAGGCACAGCTCCGTGAGAGGGGCTCACAGCCTCTACAGGACGAACTACAGCGTCCCAGTGCCGTCCGGTCAACCAAAGCTGCAATTATGGGCATTCCCCACGTGTCCCGGGAGATTTACAGCGTAGGAGAAGGCGCAAGAAGGCGCTGTGACGAGCGGTTTGCTTTCGGCTGGTCAACAATACCCATCACTCACTATGACAGCAGAGACACACACATCTTCGCCACCAGTGTGACCAGCGTGACACAGGCGCCTCCACTCTACCAGGGGGTACAAAACCGAGAATCACTGACCGGATTACTCTCATGGCAATAAACCATCTTGATGCTCTGTAGTCTGTGGTTCAGTGGTAGGGCTTCAACGTGGTTACAACCGTCAAGGACAGCTGGAAAACTCCTTCCATAGGCATCGGTTAAGTTCCCCTTCACTCTCAATTGCAGCTTGGTTATATTAGTAAAAATGCCCCAGAACCGCTGAACGCTGTTGGAGAAAGTCTCACTGTGCGTCTGACTTTCTCCACTATAAATTTATGCTGCGCTAATACAGCTTGTCTCTTTCCTCTGCAAAAGTAAATTACTTCAATACCCTTATAACCACACTCTCCTGCGAACCCAAACAACTATTTCACCCTATTGTTCCTCCTCCACCTACTAACTTGACCACTTCAGACTTTGCAACTTCACTGACAAGATCTCTACAATCAGGGAAGAGATCTCTAATCTTTCTTCTTCCCCTTACAATACATCTCCTAACCTCACTCCCTCTGCTGTTCTATGTTCATTCGCACCCGCTACAGCAGAAGAGGTTTCTGCTCTGCTCCAGTCCTCCTGCCCCACCACATGCTCCCTAGATCCAATTCAATCGCATCTCATCCGTACTACTTCTCTACCTCTCACTAAAATTCTCAATCTCTCTCCCCCCTTTGGCATATTTCCATCTCCCTTTAAACATGCAACGGTAACCCTAATTCTAAAGAAGCCAAACCTTGACCCTAACTCCCCTTCCAACTACCATCCTATGTCACTACTGCCTTTTGTGTCCAAGATCCTTGAAAGTTGTGTATGCGAGATTGACAGACTTCCTGTGCTCCCAACTTGCGCTGTTACAGACCATAATTAATGCGGCGGCAAGGCTCATAGCCCTGTCCGTCCCCAGCGCCCACGCCTCACCCTTCTGTGAGTCCCTACATTGGCTTCCTGTAAGATATAGGGCTCAATTTAAAATTCTGGTTTTCTCTCTCAAATGTATACATAAGGCTGCTCCCACCTATCTATCCTCCCTAATACACAGGTATGTCCCGTCTAGGCGCTTACGCTCTGCTGAAGATTTGCGTCTATCTTCTGTCCATACTCCCACCTCTGATGGTCGCCTTCAAGACTTCTCGAGGGCTGCACCGTTCCTGTGGAACTCACTTCCCTCCTCTGTTAGATGCTCACCCAGTTTCCACTCCTTCAAAAAAAATCATTAAAAACCCACTTCTTCTCCCACTCCGGCAGGAAGATCCGCACGACGCCACATTGGGAGATAAAAACATGCTAGGTGGACATTGTACCCAAGGAAGGTGGAAGCCCAGTCAGGGAATCGGCTGACTGCCTAAACTTTGGGAGCTGGCTGCCGGACGAGATAAGTCTTCGGACAGTTATTCTTGGGAGTACATGCAACCACTGTACAAACCAGTTATGCATAACGTATGTTTTTCATGCATTAACCCCTTGTTTTACTTTCTGTACTGAGCCATCATATGCCTCAATAAAAACAAAGATTGACAAAAAAAAAAAAAAACTTCTTCATAAAAGCGTATCAATTAAACGGTTAATAGCTCCGGACTGATTCCTCTCTTGCAACTGTCATTAGTCTAATACTATCCTTACCTTTTGTGTCACTTTACCCAACTCCCTCTAGCATGTAAGCTCATTGAGCAGGGCCCTCAACCCCTCTGTTCCTGTGTGTCCAACTTGTCTCTTTACAACTACATTTGTTCGTCCACCCACTGTAAGGTGGTGCAAAATTTGTTGGATAGAGAATATATACACATATATATACATATATACATATATACATATATACATACACACACACACACACACACTATCCTTTCTATCATTTCACATTTATTTCCCATATGTCTTTTCACCCTGCCGGGCTATTCTCTGTCACTTATTTTTGTACTTGTTCCGTAGCGGTTCCCATGGAGATGTGTACAAACGTTGCTGAGGCAATGACGTGTTTGTTACATCATCACGCATGGGTCGCGGGTCAACGTGAGGGCACACAGGTTGTCGCACACGCGTGGTGAACGCCAGGGATTAAGCACAACACCTGGGGTAAGTCACTTATCTATAATGATTTTAGTTATATATTTGAAGTTGTTTGATTTTATTGTTGAGTCACTTGATCCTGAGGAAGGTCCCTGCGTGGACCAAAACGACCTGTCTGTTTGATCAAATAAACACCATTGAAATTTAAAGACCGTGAGTGCAGCCTGCATTTTCAATTTGTATATGTATATATATCTTATACGCTTATCTACAGTTCTATGGTTTTCTATAACATGATTTAACATATTTCTGCTTTTATTATTAGAACTATGCTCCTGTATTTCCTCTTATTACAAAAAGTGCAATTCCCTAAACATTTCATAAGTCGCTAACTCTTCTGAGTTGAGCTATGTATACTCAAGAGAAATGTTTATGTAAGCCTGTATATTGTCTTCTGAACCACAAAAATAAAGAATTGAAAAAAAAAAAAAGTATCTGACATTTATTTTTTAACACATTTTATATAAAACAGTTTTGGAATATCTGGCAGATTATGAGGGACCCACTGCAAATAATGAGAAAATATTGGTAACAAAAAAACAACAGCAACAAAGAAACACATAACTCATTCAAATGTTGCAATGAATATCTGTCCAAAGAAAAAAACATTCTCCGATTACTAGTGTTTCTCAGGGCTTTCATTGCAACCTGATAACAGTTCTCAAGCATACATAACATCCTGTCACCAAATCTCTAGATACTAGCAATATTCTGATTCCACAATGTCAAGCTCTTATCATACCTGGGAATCCATTTCAATCAGGTACAAGAAAACAACATCTTCTCTTTCCAACTTAATTGCTTTGTGCAAAGGGAATTGAGTTTTTGATTTAATCATTTTATACAACAGCTGAGCACTCATTGAACTGAAGTCTTCTTTTCTTAGGTCATCCTACAGAATTCAAATAAACACATTAAATTGAGCAATATATACAAGAATTGTCTGATAAGACACTTTTTTTGCTGTTGTACATGGACAACTATTTCATTCACAGCAAGTAATAAAGAAGCAAACACCTGATATATACTTGTGTATAATCATCACATATAGCCTGAAAACAGATACACTATTTAAAAGGACACTATAGTCACCAAAACAACTTTAGCTTAATGAAGCAGTTTTGGTTTATAGATCACGCCCATGCAGTTTTACTGCTCAATTCTGTGTCATTTAGGAGTTAAATCACTTTGTGTATAAAGCACTATTCACACCTTACTGCATGTGACTTACACAACCTTGCTAAACACTTCCTGGAAATTCGTATAATGTTTACACTTCCTGTATTGCAAACTCTGTTTTATTTAGAATTTTTTATCTTCTGTTCTGTTAATAGCTTGCTAAACCCTGCAGGAGCCTCCTGTATGTAACTGAAGTTCAATTTACAGAGCAAGAGATAAAAACGTTTAGAGTAAGTTACATCTGATTTAAAATGAAACCATTTTGATTTCATGCAGGCGGTGTCAGTCACAGCCAGGGGAGGTGTGGCTAGGTCTGCATAAACGGAAACAAAAGTGATTTAACTCCTACATAGCAGAGAATTGAGCAGTCAAACTTCAGATGCATGATCTATACACAAAAGCTGCTTCATTAGGCTAAAGTTGTTTTTGTGACTATAGTGCCTCTTTAACGTAATTTTGATTAAAAAAAAAAAAAAAAAAAGGAGAGGAAAATGTTTACCAAGAAAGGAACACTCGTGCATTATAAATAAATATTGAGTTTCCTTTCATTTTACTTGACAAATAAAATACAAATGTCAGCATCCCCTGAAATAAATTTTATTCCATAATGTATGTGACCCTAATATTCAAATGAACTGCTTCAATGTGCAATAGTGGATTCTCTTCCAAAAGTGCTACTGTGAATAAGTGAAGAATATTACAAAAGAGAAATGAAAGAGAAACGGTGTATACTCTGGAAATTACAGCTCCCGATTCCCTCACTCGAGTAAATGATCAACTAACGTTGTGCTGTGGCAGAAACTTAAAGAACAACTAAAGTCAACCAGATTTTTCTACAAAAGTGTAATGTTAAAACACAACTCTAGTTTCTTAGTGAATGCCTCCAGGAGATGTTTCCGCTGCATTGACTTAGAAAGGAAAGCATTGAATTCATGCACTCTTATGAAAAGCTTTGGATGCGAGCATGTGTCTTTCTCCGAATTTCTTTAAAAAAAAAATTAAAAAATTATAAATGCATGTAATAGAGGCGATGCAGCACATGATATATTGCCTTACCCAGTGACTCGCAATAATTTCTCCACAATAGTTTAACAATGTACTGGCGTTGAGCTCCTCTGCCGTCTGGTAGAAACGTATACAGTTCCTCACATTCACCAATGACATGACTCCCTTTTCACACCTGGTACAAAGATACAAATGTAAATAAGATGGTACACATGCAATAAAATGATGCATGGCCTTTACATGTTAGCTATACACAAGCTCTTGTTTAGTGGCATCATATCCATGTACTTTATTTTTATTTTACATTTTTTATTATATATTTATGTTCAACTCACTGACATGAAGGAATAGTTTCATACATTACAAGGACATATTTGTAATAAGTAAAACATAATGCATATGCTTACAAAATAACACTTTTTAATGAAAGCAAGGACAAAAGTTAGGTGGACTGGCGAGTGGGGAGATGTCAACGTTGGTGGTATTTTCCCCACCTAGGATATCTTGGAGCACTAAGTAAAAATGCCAGGTAGAAATAAAATAATAAAAAGTGTATTTAAAAAGCTGATTGGCACAAATAAGTGACCAAAGAACTTTATTTAGCTTTAAAATACACAAAATTCAAACATCCAAACGCGTTTCGTCATAACAGACTTCAAGTGAATTAAAAAAAATACCACCAACGCTGACATCAAAGAGCAGTTTGCCTGCTCTACACTTGAGTATTATTTTATTTGTTTATTACTGACAATTCTATAATAGTGAGCACTATCAGTTGTCTCTTTACCTTTTTTTTGAGTGTTGGATACATCCCTGACGGAAAACATCTACTATATATACCATAAGCGGGGATTATACCTAGTTATAGCTCTTGTAAATGTGAGTTGACTACCATCTTTTCTATATAGCGAATATATTGGATTGTACATATTGCACTACTTGTCCCTCCTACTTTTTGTCTTTCATATTATTGGATCTACCTGGACAAAGACACTCAGGACATTATTCCCGGTTAAGCACATTACCTACCATTTGATCTGAGTGAGATCCTTCTTTTTCTACTCTTATTTACTGTATATTCGGACTTTCTTTTATTTGTGACTCTTTTCTTGGACATTGTTTTTTAACTCCCTACATTGTTTTTTATCTCCTTATATTATATTTTGTTCGGCCCTTATTCCTCTTTCTGCCATCTACTTCTGTTTTTTTTTTAAGGGTTTGAAGGATTTCCCTTTTTAGGGTTGCTTTGTTAATTAGCGCTGGCCCCTCCTCTGTTGTTGCTCTGTTATTGCCTGCTGTTTTTGACGTGTGCACAATTCGTTTTCAAGTAATTCTGTGTTTGGTTTGCCAACGCCATTTCCACTGTCCCGAAGAGACCAACCAGGCCTGTGATCTCAGTGCTGTGCGATGCCACATCTGCTTGTAGTGTTTTCTGGAGATCAGTAAGCATCTCCTTGAGGATGGCAGTCGTCACAGGCATAGAGTCTGTACTCTGTGGGACTGTCTGAGGCTGGTAAGTAATCAAGATCGGCGGCCATCTTGGGCCCAAACACGCCATACGCTTGTCTGAGGAAGCCTTAAATATTCACTCCCAACCTGGGCTTGTCTGGCTCCTGGTTTTTGTCTTTTGACCCATATAGGCAAGAGTGGCAAAACCCCTGTTTTCGGGCTTCGGAGTGACTTAATAGCACCATGATACAACGGTTAGGTACAGAGCCCATCGAGGGAGAATACAACCTTTTTAGGAGCTTGGCTCCTACCCCATGTACTTTATTATAAAACACCAATAGGTATCATATGTAAAATAAATGAAAAATAGTCCCTGGCTTCCAAGACCCAGAACCTCTGCAACAGATTAGATAATACAGAAGATTGCATTCTGTATTATTCCTCCAACCTAATATAGCAATTATAGGTCTGGAGTGCTGATTAACCTGCAACATTCACTTGAACCCAACCACTTCCATAGAATGCTGGACAGTTTTGGCTGAAAAATGAGGAAGTGAATATTCCTCTTTATATTGGAGGCTCGAGAAGAGCAAGAGAGAGTTCAAGGTGGTTTGACAGAAAATGGGGGCCAAAATCATGACAGGTGTTATGATGCTTAAAGAGTCACTTTAATTCTTCTTTTAATTCTAGTTATGGATAAAGCACATAGGTAGGAGTGTATTTTTAGATTTATAAGAAATGGTCTGTACCATTATCTACTCTTTTCTCTCTTTGTCACGGAGAAATAAGCTTCATTAGTATTGTTATATTATATTGGTCAATTTTGGTCTGAAGAAAGCATTTCTCCCATATCCACATGTGAATGTATATCTAACACTACATTACCTTTTTTAAAAAAAAATGATTATTCTTTAATTAAATTTGCAGAAACCATTGAACAGACCATCACAAAGACTATACTTAATGACATTTGTTACAGGGAGTTTATGAGTATCGGAAATGGTGGGAACGACAAAGAGTGGGGTTAAAGGATGATGGTGGCATTTCTCAGTGGGTCCCTAACCATAACAACTCCGAGCCATCTGTTCCAGAATACGGTCTCTCCTCCCATGGCTGCCACGCTTTGGAAAATAATTTAATGGAGTGCCTAACGTGAGCAGTACGTTTTTCCATTAGGTAGATATCTTTGATTTTTCTTTTCTATCACTACCGTAATTGCAGGGGATATTCTTATACATGCTTTGAAGGATTCAGTGTGGATCCTCGGATACGATTGCTGCATAGGGAAATATACAGGGAGTGCGGAATTATTAGGCAAGTTGTATTTTTGAGGATTAATTTTATTATTGAACAACAACCATGTTCTCAATGAACCCAAAAAACTCATTAATATCAAAGCTGAATATTTTTGGAAGTAGTTTTTAGTTTGTTTTTTAGTTTTAGCTATGTTAGGGGGATATCTGTGTGTGCAGGTGACTATTACTGTGCATAATTATTAGGCAACTTAACAAAAAACAAATATATACCCATTTCAATTATTTATTATTACCAGTGAAACCAATATAACATCTCAGCATTCACAAATATACATTTCTGACATTCAAAAACAAAACAAAAACAAATCAGTGACCAATATAGCCACTTTTCTTTGCAAGGACACTCAAAAGCCTGCCATCCATGGATTCTGTCAGTGTTTTGATCTGTTCACCATCAACATTGCGTGCAGCAGCAACCACAGCCTGCCAGACACTGTTCAGAGAGGTGTACTGTTTTCCCTCCTTGTAAATCTCACATTTGATGATGGACCACAGGTTCTCAATGGGGTTCAGATCAGGTGAACAAGGAGGCCATGTCATTAGATTTCTTCTTTTATACCCTTTCTTGCCAGCCACGCTGTGGAGTACTTGGACGCGTGTGATGGAGCATTGTCCTGCATGAAAATCATGTTTTTCTTGAAGGATGCAGACTTCTTCGTGTACCACTGCTTGAAGAAGGTGTCTTCCAGGAACTGGCAGTGGGACTGGGAGTTGAGCTTGACTCCATCCTCAACCCGAAAAGGCCCCACAAGCTCATCTTTGATGATACCAGCCCAAACCAGTACTCCACCTCCACCTTGCTGGCTTCTGAGTCGGACTGGGGCTCTCTGCCCTTTACCAATCCAGCCACGGGCCCATCCATCTGGCCCATCAAGACTCACTCTCATTTCATCAGTCCATAAAACCTTAGAAAAATCAGTCTTGAGATATTTCTTGGCCCAGTCTTGACGTTTCAGCTTGTGTGTCTTGTTCAGTGGTGGTCGTCTTTCAGCCTTTCTTACCTTGGCCATGTCTCTGAGTATTGCGCACCTTGTGCTTTTGGGCACTCCAGTGATGTTGCAGCTCTGAAATATGGCCAAACTGGTGGCAAGTGGCATCGTGGCAGCTGCACGCTTGACTTTTCTCAGTTCATGGGCAGTTATTTTGCGCCTTGGTTTTTCCACACGCTTCTTGTGACCCTGTTGACTATTTTGAATGAAACGCTTGATTGTTCGATGATCACGCTTCAGAAGCTTTGCAATTTTAAAAGTGCTGCATCCCTCTGCAAGATATCTTACTATTTTTGACTTTTCTGAGCCTGTCAAGTCCTTCTTTTGACCCATTTTGCCAAAGGAAAGGAAGTTGCCTAATAATTATGCACACCTGATATAGGGTGGTGATGTCATTAGACCACACCCCTTCTCATTACAGAGATGCACATCACCTAATATGCTTAATTGGTAGTAGGCTTTCGAGCCTATACAGCTTGGAGTAAGACAACATGCATAAAGAGGATGATGTGGTCAAAATACTCATTTGCCTAATAATTCTGCACTCCCTGTACACAGTTGTCTTCACACATTTGGCACATCGATATTTTATTTTTTTTGGTGCACTAATTGTGCAATGGAATATAATTTGGGACCCTATCAAAAAAATAAAACAAAACTATGAGCCACACAAAAATGAATTGTTATTGTGTTACTGGTTGCCACAAGGAAAGAAAAGCCCATAAGATAGTCACTCTAGAATGGAGCATAGGTTCTGCAGTACCTATACAAATACAAAAGAAAACACTGCTACTGTTACACCAGCCCCATGTTGCTTAGAAATCGAAAAAAAAAAACCACGAGGGCAACGTTACATTCATGCAAAATGTATTCAAGGACATCAATATAATTTCAGTTTCTACCCTTTTAGAATTCAAAATGCCCCATTTTTAGCAAATGTTGTGCCCATTCACAAGTAAGGTAGTAGGGAGGAGTCGGGTAACTATAGGCCAGTAAGCCTTACTTCAGTAGTGGGGAAAGTAATGGAAACCATGTTAAAGGATAGGATTGTTGAACATCTAAAAACACATGGATTTTAAGATCAGAGACAACATGGGTTTACTTCAGGGAGATCATGCCAAACTAATCTTATTGATTTTTATTGATTGGGTAACTAAAATAATAGATCAGGGTGGTGCAGTAGACATTGCTTACCTAGATTTCAGTAAGGCTTTTGACACTGTTGCACATAGACGGCTTATCAATAAACTGGAATCTTTAAGTTTGGATTACAATATTGTTGAATGGCTAAGGCAGTGGCTGAGTGACAGGCAACAGAGGGTTGTAGTCAATAGAGTATATTCGAAGCATGGTCTTGTCACCAGTGGGGGATCTGTACTTGGACCCATTCTCTTTAATATTTTTATTAGTGATGTTGCAGAAGGTCTTGATGGTAAGGTATGTCTTTTTGCTGATGATACTAAGATATGTAACAGGGTTGATGTTCCAGGATGAATAAGCCAAATGATTTAGGTAAACTAGAAAAATAGTCAGAGTTGTGGCAACTGACACTTAATATGTGCAAGATAATGCATCTTGGACGTAAAAACCCAAGGGCAGAGTACAGAATATTTGATAGAGTCCTAACCTAAACATATGAGGAAACAGATTTAGGGGTGATTATTTCTGATAATTTAAAGGTAGCAGACACTGTATTGGAGCAGCAGGAAATGCTAGCAAATGCTTGGTTGTATAGAGAGAGGTATTAGTAGTAGAAAGAGGGAATTGCTCATGCCATTGTACAGAACACTGGTGAGACCTCACTTGGAGTATTGTACGCAGTACTGGAGCCCATATCTTCAGAAGGATATTGATACATTAGAGAGAGTTTAGAGAAGGGCTACTAAATTGGTTCATGGATTGCGGGACAAAACTTACCAGGAAAGGTTAAAGGATCTTAACATGTATAATTTGGAGGAAAGACGAGACAGGGGGGATATGATAGAAACATTTAAATACATAAAGGGAATCAAAACAGTAAAGGAGGATACTATATTTAAAAGAAGAAAAACTACCACAGCAAGAGGACATAGTCTTAAATTAGAGGGACAAAGGTTTAAAAATAATATCAGGAAGTATTACTTTACTGAGAGGGTAGTGGATGCATGGAACAGTCTTCCAGCTGAAGTGGTAGAGGTTAACACGGTAAAGGAGTTTAAGCATGCATGGAATATGCATAATGCTATTCTAACTATAAGATAAGGCTAGGGACCAATGAAAGTATTTAGAAAATTGGGCAGACTAGATGGGCCGAATGGTTCTTATCTGCCGTCACATTCTATGTTTCTGTGTTTCATTTGCACTGAAAAAAGGGAGAAACGCTTGTTATAGTAACAATACATTTTCCGTAGAAGTTTGTGCCATTTTGCATACATATAGCGCTGTCCTTGTGTTTTTTCATGTGTCTAGATTTAACAATAATTTGAAAAATGGGGGCTCTATGCAGGCTCTCCTTCTGTGTTTATAGCTGTGTACGTTGGTGTGTGAAAAATCTAAAATGACAGACAAAGGCAAAAAAAAAAAAAAAAACAACGGGTCTGCTTTAATGCACTGCAAAAAGAACAATAATGTTATCACAACACTTGCAGGATAATAACTGGTTGTCCATCCATCCTTTAAAACCATTGCCATTACCTTTCCCGCAGGGGTTGAAGTTGAAAACGATTTGCAAGCTTCATCAGCTCTGTTAAGAAGATATCATCTTCTTTCAAATCCAACTCATCAGTGTAGACCCACTGCAGCATTGCCATGGTCACCTCTGTATTCGAATCTGGGGGTAGAGAGGCCAAGCTTCATTCCTGATAAACATCTGTATAGTACTGCAAATGGTAGGTTACACATCACAACCAGGGCAGCTATTCAACCCAAAGCAATATAGTGATACTAATACTACTATAAGTAATTTAACCAAGGAGATTATCACATCCTCAAGGTCTCTGCACTGCCACCTGCACTAACACTGCAAAATCAGCTATTATCAAACAGTTATGCAGAGAAATGTCCCTACATATGTAATAAATGTTCTCTTCCCACAAATTCCTGATGATTTGCAGAGCGTGATATCACATTTTGCTCCTCTAAAAAAAGAGATCCCTGCAATTGTCATCAACTAGTTCCAATAAGGATTAGCATGACTCAATACTAATATGTTGTGCAGCATGCTGTGTGCAAATCTGAACAACTAGACCTATACGCAAGCACATCTCATCCAGAAGAATGCAAAGTAATTACTCCTATGCACTCAATGGACTTTGAAATATGAAAATGTGACTTAACTTGGTAGACAAAAAAATAAATACATTTAAAAAAAAAAAAAAAATACATACATACAGAGTCACTGTAAGTACCATAACAGCTAAAGTTCATCGTGGTGGTTATGCTGCCATAGGTTTTTGAACAATGTTCATCTGTTTTCAGTAAAATTGATTTATACTAACTTTTAAAACATCATTTTTATTCTATTTCAAACATGTGCCTTTCCCTGCAGTATAACCTAGACCAGAGACAGGCAACCTTCGGCACTCCAGATGTTGTGACATCACCCATAATGCAGGCAAAGCATCACGGGAGGTGTAGTCCAAAACATCTGGAGTGCCGAAGGTTGCCTATGCCTGACCTAGACCCTCAATCTGCATTAACTGTCCAACATTTGACAGCAATTATAGGCTGCAAGTTATGGGCTAACATGTGCCCAATGATTTTTGCATGTTTACAAAATCATGCACAGAAGAGAATAAAAAAACAAATGACCAGGAAAAAACAAAACAAAAACACTCACCTGAGAGGTCTATCTCTTTAGTTGAGGCTAGGTTGGCCAGACTCCAAGTCTCACTTCTTGCAGCCAGCACAAACTTGTGAGCACTAATCATTTGGTCACCAACTTTTATTTTAAGATCACTGCATTTAATATGAGAGGGGAGAGGGGAGAAGACAAAAACAGAAATAACTGAGGCTTTGATAGAACATCAGCCATTTGTCAATCCCAGTGTCACTTATTTTTAATGCATAAAAAAAATAAAAAAAAGTTATTCACCTTTAAAGTTCAGAAGCTTTTGGTATATGGGGCTTTCTCGTATGCCATACATTCCTCTTCAGTAGGGGTTTAAAGCATATGTAGTTCAGTCCAGAGGGTTAGTTCCATTAATCAGATAGGATGAGTGAAACTTCTGAATAGGCCAACAGCAGCTATACTAAAGTGATCAGTACTCTATTTAAACCCTCATTCACAGTTTTGGCAATGGAACAGTGTACAGAGTTTGCCAGAGCTTGACCTGTCTTGAGACTAATAGGAGAGGTGGGACCTTAGACAGTGTACCCCTACACAAAGTGCGCTCCATACAAATACCTGGATAGCCAACTATTTCTATTAGTCTGACAAAATGGAAAGGCTAATAGATGTAGTGATTTATGCAAACTACCGCAATTATAAATAACATAACTATAACAAAGGTTAAAGAGACATAAAATCTCTTGCAATGGGCACGTATTATAGCATTTGAACCTCTAAACTACATGTTGTAGCACAAATGAACATAGAAAGTGAACAAAAACCTAATATTTAATTTTGATTTAAAAAAAAAAAAAAAAGGGGGGGGGGTGAATTTACCAAATGACACAATAACAAAGTGTAACAGGAACAATAGGTAGTTGAGGACCCTGCTCACACAAGCTTACAGTCTAGAGGAGGTGGGGTATAAAAACACAACATGAAGGGTATTGAGGGAGACGGCAAATAGACGTGGTAGGAAAGTAGCAGAACTGGAGGCGAGAGTGGAGTGGTGGCCCTTGAGGAGAGAGCAAGAGAGGGGTTTGAGAGAGAGAAGTTACTCTTGGAGGTATAAGCAATCCTGAAAAGATGGGTTTTGAGGGACTTCTTAAAGACTAGAGGAGAGTCTGACAGGGGTAGGCAGGCTACTCCAAAGAAAAGGAGCCCGTGAGAAGTCTTGTAGGCGTGAATTTGCAGTAAGGGTGCGAGCAGCAGACAGGAGGTGGTCACCAGTAGAGCGGAGAGACCGAAAGGGGGCATATACCTGTGAATCAGTGAAGATACGTAAGAGGGGCTAGAGTTGGTTAGAGATTTATAGGTAAGGGTTAGTATTTTTAATTGACACCTGAAGGGTACAGGAAGCCAGTGTAAGGATCAACAGAGGTGAGAGGAGCGACGGGGGAGAAAGAACAGCCTGGCAGCAGCATTCATCACAGATTGTAGGGGAGCAGTATGGCTTCTGGGGAAACCAATTAGGAGAGAATTACAGTAATTTATAGGAGAATTTACTAGAGCATGAACAATCTCCTTGGCAGCATCTTGCATAAAAAAGTGGCGTATGCGGGCAATGTTTTTAAGGTGGAATCAACAGGTTTTAGCAACAGTCCGGACATGAAGCGCAAAGGTGAGGCCAGGATCAAAAATGACAAGAAGACAATGAGCTTGAAAGGATGGGGTGAGGCAGGTACCATCAACCTGCAGGGAGAGTGAAGGAGGGAGATCAGTGTTATGAGGAAGAAAAATAAGAAACTCAGTTTTAGAGAGATTGAGTTTCAGAAAGCTGGAGGACATCAATTCAGAGATAGAAGAAAGGCAATAGGCAACACGTTGTAGGACAGCAGGGGAGAGGAGAGATATATCTGGGTGTTGTCAGCGTACAGGTGGTAGTGGAATCCAAATTAATGAGTTTGCCAAGAGAGGCAGTAAGAGAGAGAACAAAAGGGGACCAAGAACTGAATCTTGAGGAGACAGGATGAGGAGGAGGTGTAATTGGATAAAGAGAAACTGAAAGAGCATTGGGAGAAATAGGAGGAAAACCATGAGAGGGCTGTGTCACAGAGACTAAGAGATTAAAGAGTTAGGAGTAGGAGGACATGATCAACAGTGTCAAAGGCAGCAGAGAGGTCAAGAAAAATAAGTACGGAGTAGTGGCCTTTGGATTTAGCAGCAATTAGATCATTTGTAACTTGAGTAAGCGCAGTCTCGGTGGAGTGGGCGGAACGCAGACTGAAGAAGGTCGAGGAGAGAGTTGGAATTGAGGAAGCAAGTCAGACGGGTAAAGACAAGCCTTTCCAAAAGCTCTGAGGAAAAAGGGAGCAGGTATTTGGGACGATAGTTGAAAGGGGAAGTTGGGTCAAGAGATGGCTTTTTGAGTACAGGTACAACAGTAGCATGTTAAAGGGGAGCTGGGACAACACCAGAAGAGAGCAGTTGAGGATGTGCGTTAATGACTGCACCAGACAAGGGGCGAGAGATCTGATGAAGTAGGATGGGATGGGATCAAGCGGACACGTGGTGGGACAAGAGGAAAGGAGAAGTGCAGCCACCTCCTGTTCAGTAGCTGGAGAAAAGTCTTGGAGGGTAGTGATGGCATGGTCCAAGTGAGGTTGAGATAGAGAGGGGAGAATTCATTTAACAGTTTAATCTTGTCAAAGTAACATGCAAAGCTATCAGCTGAAAGATTAGTTTGTGGGGTGGCCACAGCATGGCGAAAAAGAGAGTTAAAGGTATGAAAAAGATGCCTATTGTTGCGGGAGCATGAACTAATGAGAGAGGAAAGTAGGACTGTTTAGCAAGGGTGAGGGCCGTGCTGTATGAACGCAAGACAAATGTATAATGTAGAAAGTCTGACAAGGTGCGAGACTTCCTCCAGCAGCCTTCAGCTGAACGGGAGCATCTCTGCAGGTAGCTGGTTGACTTAGTGTGCCACAGATGGAGGCGCGTTCTCCTTGAGCTGCGTGCTTGGAGCGGGGCTGCAGCGTCTAGGGCAGAGGTGAGGGCAGCATTATATGAAGAGATAGCCAGAGAGGGACAGGAGAAGGGTATATATGTCACAGTACCTTAATATCGATGGGTCCTACACAAAGTTTAATATTTATAAGTAGTGTTACGGGCGTGCCTCCAATACCAATTTTTCTGTTTCCAAATCTGTATTTTGTAATGTATTTTGGTCTTTAAAGCAGAACAATTACTTAAAAATGCATGTTCCGGGTGTGCCCCCAATTCATCTTTTTTCTATGTATGTTTTGATTCCAGCCCTGATTCCTATTAGGCTGAGAATCCTCACCCATCCACCATCCCTTTGGGAGTGACCATAAGAAAGCATAAATTGTGGAGCGTCTCTGGAAGCCGTTTAAGCAGTAAGTATTGCTGTTAGAATGTTATTTTCCCATGTTAAATTTAGTGTAACTGAATATGGCCATATAGTGTAACTGAAAACTCATATTTGTTTTCAAAAATTGGTCATTTGAAGAAACTAGTCAAATGTAAAACTATTTTTTGCTGTGTGCTGTTCACTAATCAGTATTTTGTTTACTTTACATTAGGAAATGCCTAGTACTAAAGTGACACACGAGTTTGTAAACAAATGTTTGATTGAAATCAGATAATTTCTGAAGGGATACAACAAGAAGCACTTAAAAAGGTGGGTTTGCAAACCTAGAGGGTAATAAAGTGAATTAATCTTCAAATATTTCAATCAGAATAAAAATAAAATTAATTTAAAAAAATATATATTTATTTTTTGTATTAGAATATATAAATATTTTGTATCCCTTAGAGCCTAGTAAACAACAGCTGTTTACAATGGAACTATTTCGACCGTAAAGGAGTCTACTAAACAACTGGACAAGCCTGAAATTATATGTATCCTTATTATCAATTATATGCAAGATAATAATTTGTAAGCATTTCCATTTTCCTTAGTTTAATTTATTACTTAGATTTATTTGATGCAATCATACAAATAGTAACCATTTATCAATTTAAAAATAAATTTAAAAAAATTAAAAACATACTGACAGTTCAAAGGACTACTCTACACCCATTAAGCATGTCAGCTTGCTAAAGAGCTTATTGGCTGAGGAGTATCCAATTTTAATTCCAGTTTATACAAGTGCCAATTTCTATGAGAAATTAAAATGTTTACAATTAAATTATGAAACACCTCCATGGATGTCACTCAGACAGGCAGTCAGGTTTGCCTCCACTTTCCATTAACTCCCCAGAGCTAATGGAAGTGGCAGCCAAGCTCTTCTTGAATGTGTCTGTTTCCTCCCTCATTCCTTCTCAGAGACTTGACAACAGACCAGAGTTCTTGCTAAACGATGTTGCACTGTGCACACGGAGGGACTGATTCAGAGGTTTCTTATTAAGACGACTCTGGTTATTTCCGCATGAAGAGACTGAAAGTGTTTTCCGGGAAAGAAGGGGAGTTCTTGGTTCTTGCAAAGGACAAAGTCATAAGAACTGCAGTTTTTGCAAAGTCTTTTTAGATAACATACAGCAAAAAAAAATAAAAAAAATTTTGCTTGTATGCTTTCATTAGGGGTATATCTACAAAATAGTGATTCCTCACTCCCATTTTTTGAATGGAGTGTTCTTTTAAGTCACTGCCAAAGTGTAAATATGGGAAGTGCAATAAAAAATGTACACAAATGTTGTGTCAGCAATGTCAGCTGTGAAATAATATGAAAGTTTAGGCACAGAATTTGCAAAATTGCAAAATCAATTGACTAGACAACACTGTAAGTCATTAAATGTGCTCCTCTGTCAGTAACAGAAAGCTAAACTACAACTACTAGTAGTAGTACGACTAGTAGAAATAAATGTGTCTTATGTCAACACAAAACACAATCACATGTCAGTGAGTGGATCCTAGTGAAATAATGTACCTGAATTATCTACAACAACTTACCATAGCAAGTGTCGTTATTACAATAAATTGTCACTGTCGCGATTTTGCACAAATAGCTAATTAAAAGTGAGGTTTTATGTTACTAAAAACATTCAGTAGTTTTAACTTTGTATAAAATGGCATGTAAATTACATTAACAACTGCAGCACATCACAGACCGCAATACTATAGCAATTTATGAGAGAGTATATACTTGCAGCACTAATGAATGCACAAGGAGTATCAATGTTGGCCTGAACATGCAAGTGCTGCAGAGATTATTTTATTTTTTCTTACCTCCTCAGTACAATTAAACAGCACTTATTGGGTTGAGGGGACATGGAACTATCACTTCTCTAGAACTGACAGCTTGGCTTTGAAGAGGATTAATTAACGCGTTGTGTAATGCGAATGTGAAAGCCAAAGGGCTATGAAGTCAACAGGAGTCAAGAGCTGATGAAGGCACAGAGTTGGTGTATTTGTGTTGCTTGATCTTCAGTTTAATAATTTGTGTTTGCGCATTTTGCAACATTTTACAAGACTGGAAAGATGTAAGAAAAAACAAAAAAACAACTGTTCAATAATGTATTATTAAAAACTAGAAAATGATAGACATCTAATATTAGCATGTTGTGCTATATGTCTAGAAGGCCTGACTAATGTTAAGTATACAAAAAGCTCTCAACTAGCTTTTCCTGTACTCAAGGAAATGAGGAATCTGGTTTTCGGTCACATCCTGTGATAAAACATGAATATTTCCGAAAGCGCATAACAGGAACTAACTGAAACAGCAAGCTATGCAAAGATAGTGGTAAGGACACAGAGAAAGAGCATGCAATCAATTTTTTTTATAGCTGAAGACCATTAAGGCTGAGCTTTAATTACATTCCCTGCACTACTATACACAAGTCTTCTCAATGCTGCATTACTAGGACAGGATATATGCAACACACACATTAAAGGGTTACTCCAACTCTTTTTTTTTTTTTTTTTTTAATGTACAATGCCCTATTGGGTACTAGTAATTGGGACCTTTAATCAGCATATGTGCTCTCTGAGCCGGCAAGCAGAGGTGATGGGGAATGGGTGGAGAGGGAATGCAGAGAGGGAGAGCGTGCCTCCCCTCTACTCTTCAATCCTTTAAGAAGTCCCTAAAAGTCCAAACCTTCAGAATATAGTATGGACTTCCTTACTCTCTTAGTTAGTCGGTCCATACTCCACTTCACGCTCACATTCCAATTCTGCTGCTTCTCACTTGGTTGCTATACTTCACGCTCCCTTTCCTCCTGTGTTTTTATACCCCTCCTCCACTTGATTGCAAGCTTGTTTGAGCAAAATCCACATCAACCTGTTGTTCCGCTCAAAATTTGTAATAGTTTGTCTCATTTTCTATTTAAGTCCACTTTATAATATCGTAAAGAGCTGCAAAATCTGTTGGTGTATAGTCAATGCCAATAATAATAATAATAATAATAATGATAATATGGTTAGCCGCAAAAGAGAGATTTATTAAAGGCAGTTTTAAAGTATAGGAGCATTTCATAAACAGTTACATATATTAAGGCCTAAGTAAAATCTAAATTTCTAACACTGAAACAGTTAAATGTCAGAATGTAACAAATGCACCTCCGAATTTTTAGAAATAGAAAGATTTTGTGCAAGCCTGTGAATTGAGGCATGAGATGTCCATTCTGAAAAGCCTTGGGGATTATAACTGAGAATGGAAGAGACAGCCTCTTGTATTCTCAAAACGTGCTGCTAGACCCCCTTCCCCCCAGCTCGTGAACACTCCCTTCCTCCAACACACAGAGTGATGCATCTGCAGGGAAGTGGGATGAACTTGTGGGGAATTTGATGTAACAACTTTGTTGTTTATGCTATGAACTTGGCCACATAAAAACAACTCTGTAAACCATTACAACTCTGACTTTTGTTGTCACAAATGGGTAACAACAATACAATTATAAATATTGGCAATCTTACATGCACAACAATTCAAATTACAGTGACTGAAGTAAAAAGCCACAGGAATGAACAGTATACAGCAGTGGTAGCCAACCTTTTTCTACCTACCGCCCACTAATGCATCACTCTGACTCCCTGGTCTTCCTCCCGCGTGGCTCTCAGTGTTAGCTGGGAGGAGTGACATGCAGTCACTTCCTCCCAGCTCAGTGATGTAATCACAGGGGGCCCGGTCGCGCTGTTACAATCCACATCCATCGGATGGCCCTGACAGAATGGGCCACCCGATGGAACCCTCCATATGCAGCACCGGCGGTTTGCCGCGCGGGCCGGGGCCGCAAATGGTGATGGCGGTACCCGGTCGCAGGGGTACCGCCGGCTCGCACCCGCCCGCCCAGTCTCTCAAAATTAGAAAATCCCTACCGCCCACCTGGAATCCTGAAACGCCCACTAGTGGGCGGTAGGGACCAGGTTGACGACCCATGGTATACAGAATGGTAAAATCAATACCCCATTGACTTGACTTAAAAGAATTTTCATATTTCTGCTTTAGTTTAAATCGGAATGGTATTGTTATAGAGCTCAGCCTGGCATCTATAACTGAATGTGTAATCTTTTGATATTCCTATCTTAGAACTGTTGTTTTATACTTTACTTGGAAAGAAAATAGCACAATAGTGGTATACTATTGGAAACTATGGAACCACAAAGTAGGAGAAACAGCTTGCTTTATTTTTATTTTCATCTATCTTTTAAGAAAGTATGCACACTGTAGGAAGTGTAATTGCATACACATGTTCAGCTTTCCAGAGCGTGAGCGTCATTGGTAGGAGAAGGTGATGTATTGTTGGAGTGAGGTAAGTAAGAAAGGGAATCAAAAGACAAAGTTAACATATAATGCAGAGCTTGAATAAAGCTCCACCTTTTGACAACCTCCACCTTTAGTTCCTACTTTTCATAATGTATACATTTATAAAACAATGTAACTTCAGTGGAATAAAAACTAGGCTTCCCTGGGCACACTGTGAAGTACTACAAATCAAAAAACAAAAAAAGTGACAGACGCTTTAAATAAATATAAATTGGCTAAAAGGAACACTTTAATCCCCTATAGCACTTGGAATTACTAAATTGCTTTAGAAGTTAGCAGCATCCTTGCATTTTCATTTTCTAAAATTACAGTTCGCAAGAAAAATGCATTTGTATGAACTTTTTCAGACAAACTTAGACTACAACATAAGTGTCAAACCGTTTATAAATGGTTTGACAGCTTACTTGCACACAGTATGTAAAAAAAACAGTAGAGACTGAGAAGAGGTGCACTCTGCTAGCTGCTCAGGCCAAACCAGAAGGCGGTGTACTGTAGTGGTTATGGGGCTTGGAGTGTCCCTTTAATTAATGCTAAAACTTGAAAGAGAGAGTGTGCAGAGTTTAACATGAGATTTAACATACCTTAAAAGGCTAAACAGATAAACATTACTAGAAGCAGGCAGTTTCTGGCTAAAAATAAAAATTTAAATTATAATGTATGAAACAAGGTAAATTAGGTATAATTAAAGGGGCTCTGTCAGCACCACACCCCCTCCGTTTATTGTGACCAAGTATTTTGTTATCTTGAAAATAAAAGTGTGTTTTCAGGCTACGTTTCTAACTATTTGGTCCAATGCGGTTTCACTGTCCTTTTTCTACGCAAAAATGCAAATTTTATTCCGTAAGTACAAAGCATAAAAACAGAAAGAGGCTCACCTACCTGTACTGCTCCTGTTTAAAGAGCTGGGCCACGATTGCAAGAAGACGACTGATGAAAGAGTCACCCGAAACCTCCTTGTTGGCCTGAGCAGCTAGCAAAGTGCATCTCTTCTCAGTCTCTGCCAGTTTCTGCTGCATTTTCACATATTCCTGGCGAAGAAGAGCCAGATGTTTCTGCAACTTGCCCACTTCCTCTGTAACATACAAGAAAATACATACCACATTTATATGGCGCCAACATATCAGCAGAACTTTACAATTATACAGTGTATATATTTATATCAGTAATGGAAACACAAAATACTGTTGACTGATACAAGTTGTCCACCTTTCAATGAGGTTTCAATCTAGGCAGAATTGAGAGAAAGAAAAGAAAGAGGAAGAAAAATGCTGACAGAATGTTTGGATAAAAGGGCCATCATTGTGATGATGTGTCTAGTTACACTTGTAAATGTGGTGTGTGAGGAATCAGAGTGGAATTTTAGAATGTGATGTGGACTGTGTAGTTGTGAAAATCATAAGCAGGGTTTTCAATAAATAGATGTTTAAGGGATGTATTAAAGCAATGGAGGCAAGGGGAACGTCAGATAGGTAACATTATGTAATTACATAAGAATGGTGTGGCCCTTGAGAAATCCTGTAGTTGATAGCAGGAAAAGAGATTGTCACAGGATAATGAAGTGATTGAGCAAAGGTGTAAATGTGACTTAAAGAGGAATCCATATGAATTGATAAAGGCTCTATAAGAGCAAAAATGTTGCTGTACTTTGTTCCCTGTACTTTGTACTTTGAAACACCTTGGTGTGCCTGGGTTCTCTCTCCTGTATATTGAAGATCTGACTTCCCTTCCTGTAGCACCCTTGGGCAGATACCCACAGCTCTGGACATGTGCACTCCCAGTTTATTTTTTTTATTATGCAAGGAGACCCTGTCAATGCCTTACTTCAGAAGCCTGAAGCCCAAAAATCAATAGATTTAAAGAGCTGCATACAGCTCACCAGTCAGTCCAGAGCCACTAAAAATACCTGCCCTATGTCAACTGGTGCAATTTTAGTGGGGTAAGCAGAGATTTAACCTAATTGCAGCAACAGGGATTTGAATGCCTATTTAAAGTGCTGCATGCACCACTCAATTTGAACACTGCATAAAGATCATCTGTCAGTCTGGGGGCACTAAAAATTGTCCCAACTGGCAGAGGGGAGCCACAGATATTGATGGATACCTGGGACTCCCTGGTGTGAGCAGGGACCCTGTTCACACCAAAATGTTAGGACATGCAAATAAGCCATTATAGTGTTAAAGCTCAGTTTAGTTGTGATATCCAAGTGCAACTACATAGGCACAAGGTGTTTCCTGGCCATGATCAAATTAAAGCAACACTTGGTTAATTAATGCAATTATGTACATAGGAATATGCACAGAACTGACAAGAGCCAGCCTGAAACAAGATAATGACGAGGCAGGAGGTGGAGTAACGTGTCTGGCAACAGATAGGTTAATACTGCACACAGACTCCAGGCATAATGACCACTGCAAATCACTGATGGGATCATGGTGCTTGGAGTAACCTTTTATCTGCAGCCTCTTAATAGTGATGCGGCAGTGCACAGAGTTTATAAATCTGACAGTTCCTTCTACCTGCACTTTGTGTGCGACTCATATCTAATATCTCCACAGAGAATTAAACGGCTAGTGACTGATTTAAACTCACTCATAAATCTGTCCGTTCCAAACTACCTGTCCGCACAATGTGCAAATGCAAGGAACAGATTTCAAATGTAACTTTTTGTAAAATGCAAGAATTAGGACACACTCTTCACACCTGAAACACTTCAGGTGAAGGTCATAAGGGGTTTGGAGTGTCCCTTTAACCCTTTGTGGTACCTGGCTTCTGATATGCGATCTACCAACCCTGGTTGTAGGCTGAATGTGGGGCTCTCTGCACTGGACAGCCAGCCAACCATCAGTACAAAATCTGGCCACCTGATTGTCCATTGTTCCTACTGCTACCCGTACCCCTTATCATTCTTTTTATTTTTAATACTAAAAAAAATTTAAATTACCACCCTCACACAGCTGGCTCTTTGAGAGACAATATATATAGTCACCACAACCACTACAGCTTAATGTACTTGTTGTGTCCATAGCTTGGCCCTGCAGCCTGAGCAGTGTAAACACTGCCTTTTCAGATAAAAGGCAGTGTTTAGATCACTACTGGCAGTCACTAAGATTACTACAGGTGTTTCCAATCTACTAGCATTCAGCATCTCCACGCTTTGCAAGGAAGCACTGTATGTTCCCCTTAGAAATGCATTGATTCAATGCATCTCTATGAGACTATGCTGTTTTGTGCAGCGTTGTGTTTTGCAGCTAATGTGCAATAGCCTCCTAATGCTTTTCTATGGGAAAGCATTCAAGTGGCTGAGATTATCACGGTATGAGAAAAAGGTGAGTAAAAGCACATTTCCCACTTGAGGGGGCCAGAAACCTTAATAGTTAAACACTATAGTGTCAGTAATAAATGTATGTATTCCCGACACTATAGTGTTCCTTTAACATTGACACCTGGCCTAATAGTGGCCATTTGCAATCTAAGGTTTTACTGGTGAGGAAGCTCTGTAATGCATTGATGCACATAACTGGGAGACTTATTGCTTGCAGCCCCTTACTGTGATTTTTTTTTTTCCCTTGAGGAACTCTGTGATGCACTCATGCACATTGCATGTGAGTTTTATTGTAGGTGGAGCTCTATGATACAGTAGTACAGTGTGCATGAATGTAGGTGCTAATGTGGCAGAGCTCTGTGATGCACTCATGCACATTGCTCATTACTGAGAGTTTTATTGCTGGGGTTGCTTTGTGATAGTCTTGTGAACATTTCTGTAAGTTTGAATAGTGAAGAAGCTCTGTGATACACAGATGTATCTTTTGTGCTCTACTTATGTGATGCAGTAATGTGTAGAATAAATGTTATTGTTGTGACCAATACTTTCTAGTGCTCCACAAAAAAAAAAATGCAATATTGTTCTTATGGTTTTGTTTGTTTTGACCAATAATTTTGCTGTACTGCAATTAAATAATCCTCCAGTGCCCCTTAAAAGATTGTGCTGTGGATGCACCCACAGTTGTATCAAAGCTGCACAGCCAGTTGTCAAGTAACTGCCGCAGGGCGCACATAGCTTAGGATAGTGTCCAGAAGGGATAACTAGGCAGATTAACAGTAAGGGGGTATATTGTTTAAAGAAGGGTCTCGTTTTTATTTATATTATTTTTTAAGCATTGACAATACAAGGTGTTGAAACACTACACTCAAAAGTTAGTATTACTTTTTTATCTCAAGTGTTATGACCAGTAACAGCAATGATGATGGTAATGCTGCAAGATACAATTATTTGTATAGATTGTAGTTGATGAACCTTCATTGAACATGCAAATATGTGTGTTTGTGTAGTGTGTGTATATAATGCAGAGTGTGTGTGTGTGTGTGTGTGTAGTGTGTGTATATAATACAGTGTGTGTGTGTGTGTGTGTGTGTTTATGTAGAGATGTAATTTTTGTAAAATGGGGGGGCATTTTTTTATTTTAATTATTATTTTTTTTTAATATTTAAATGTTTCTTTTAGTCCCCCTTCCCTGCTTCTTACCAAGGAGGGGGATATAGTATACCCTGGTGGTCCGGTGGCTTGTTAAGAACTGTGGGGGCCCGCAGCAAGCTGTTACCTTCCCAGCAGCTCCCTGTGTAAATCTGGCGGGCCTTAGTGACGCGCGGAGCGTTGCCATGGTACCCCGTGGAAACGCTCTGAGGCCGCGGGGCTCTCGAGATTTGACATGGGAGCTGAAGGGAGCTGCTGGGAAGGCAAGTAACAGCTTGCTGCGGGCCCTCCAGGACAAGCCCGACGGTCCTGGTATGTATTATCGGCAATATCGGTATCTCTATTGGCCGATACTGATATTGCCAAAAATACAGAATATCGGCCAACAATATCGGTAAAACCGATAATCGGTCAATCCCTAATTCTGTGTGTTGTGTTTCAGAGGGAGAAATAGAAGATTTTTGGTGTACAATTGCTCTGGAAAGTATTTGAAAGGACTGATTGCGTTTTTGTTTTAAATCTGTTTTTATTGAGGTCAACACAAGAAGCAGTTTTCCCACGCAGGGGATATAACGTAAACAATGCATTTGTTATGGAAAAACATGAGTAGTTATGTGTACAAGTTTATCATAGCATGTTATAGCCCTATAATGTGGTACACTTGAAATATGTTTTCCTTTTTTTTTTTCTTTTTTTTCTCTGCGTCGGCTGAGTTCAAGATGGGGCCTAATATGTCACTATGCGGTCAGATTGTGTCTAACTAAGCCTGTGGTAAAGCTTTCAGTATATGTAACCCTATGTAATTAAGTAAACTTTGCCTTTCAATCATAAGTTTAGTATGGGTCAGTGGATGGATAACTAACTACAGCATCGTACCATATAGCTTCTGGGTACTATAGGGCACCGATGTCGTATGTGCTTGCTAAAGCCACTTGTGTCATCCTATAGACAATTCCAATGTAAGTTGTACAAGTTTATCATAGCATGTTATAGCCCTATAATGTGGTACACTTTAAATATGTTTTCCCTTTCTCTTTTTTTTTTTCCCTTTTTTTTTCTTCTCTTTTTTTCTTTCCCCCTTCTCCTTCCTCTGCGTCGGCTGAGTTCAAGATGGGGCCTAATATATCACTATGCGGTCAAATTGTGTCTAACTAAGCCTGTGGTAAAGCTTTCAGTATATGTAACCCTATGCCATTAAGTAAACTTTGCCTTTCAATCATATGTTTAATATGGGTCAGTGGATGGATAACTAACTACAGCATCGTACCATATAGCTTCTGGGTACCATAGGGCACCGATGTCGTATGTGCTTGCTAAAGCCACTTGTGTCATCCTATAGACAATTCCAATATAAGTTGTGTCACATGCCATATTCGTATTTGGTTTGCCAGTAATTTGATTACTATGGCTAACATGCAGCCTATGTTCGCTGAAGCCGTTTGTCTCTTAACTGTGTATAATGAATTTTGGCATAGGCCTGCAACAACGAGTGCAAAAAAAAAAAAATTGGAAATCAACTGTAAGAACTATAACAGAGGCTAGTAGTATTATGCAATGTAAGTGAAGCAATGTATAAACAGGCGAATGTAATTTCAATGGAGATGTCCATCACATAACGTGCAATCTGATGTAGACAGTGGTTAGTTATGCCATGCAGGTATTTGAAGGCAAACAAGATTTTTATAACCTAAACATAGGTTGCAGATGTGTCATAGTGCATTTGCTGCCAACAGTGATGGGAAAAAGTGAGTCACTTCATGGGGAGTAGGAACATGCTGCGCTGTGTCGTTGCAGATAATAGGTTAAGGAGAGCAGTGTCAATTGCACCATAAGTGAGCTACCTCCGTGGTTGCCCCCATAGGCCTTCAAGCATGCCTGTCCTCCATCAGTCCTCCCTGGGGCTGACCCATCCCGCCGGTTTAGCGTTCTGTGGTGCCGTGGGCACTCAAAGTCCAAATCTGTCCCCTAGACCCTCCACACCTAGAGTCCAGGTTCTGACTGTCTCCTGCACCTCCCCAGCACCACTTCAGCCTCTGTGAAGCACTTGGACCCTCATGTCTCACCTGGCGCCGGCCACACACTTAGGACTGGGGCACCTTCCTCACGGTCACCGGTACACCGGAAAGGTCTGTGCGTTCCCGTCCCACAGGACTCACTGCGGCAGGGACAATCTCCCCTGGGCCACCCCCGAAACCCAAAGGCAGGGACTGGTACTTCTCCAGGGGGCAGGCCGCCCAGGGTATCCCTCTGCAGGGAAACAGCTGTTGGGGCCATCGAAGCAATGCGGGGAAGCCGCTCCATGAAGGTGAGTCTCCCCTGACATGCTTGCATTGCAGTGAATTTGTGTAGCAGTTCCTTTTACTGGGTGGGAGGCCGCCAGCACTCCCGACCCCTTCTGATCCCCTTGGGTGTCGCCGAAGCAGGGACTCATGGGCCAGGACAACCCCCACCGGCCCAGGGGGGGGGGAGCGGGGCCGGGCCCCCCTTTAACATGTGCTTGTGTTTCATCAGACCTCCGTCCTGTTGGTCTCCACAACTAGGCCCGGGTGCATGTGTCCGCAGCGTGTCACGATCCACCAGCAACCGGCTTCGCCCGACAACAGGCGGGTTCCTCCTCGTGCACCTCACGTTTTCCCGGGTTCTGTTGGGCATCGGAGGTAAGAAAATTGCCTTTTTTTAGCGGCACGATGCAGGAGCTAGCGAAGATGGCTGCCGCTCCGCTCGGCGGCCCGGCCCCGCCCCCTCCTGATTGCGTTTTTGGATAGGCTGCATTTTAATTGTAGGCTAAGGAAGTCATGTAACTTTGTAAGCATGCTGGGCCACAAGTCTGGATTAATGAAGCAGTTTTGGTGTATAGATAATGCCCTTCTATGCCATTTATGAGTTAAATCACTTTATTTATGCAGCCCAAGTCACATTTCCCTGCATGTGGCTCACGCAGCTGTCCTAAACACATCCTGTAAAGAGTTATCTAATGTTTAAATTTCCTTTATTACAAATTCTGTTCAATTCAGAATTTCTTATCTCTTGTTCTGTTAATAGCTTGCTAGACCCTGCAAGAGCCTCCTGTTTGTGATTAAAGTTCAATTTACAGAGCAGTTGATAACTTGTAGAGTAAGTTACATCTGATTTAAAATAAAACCATTTTTATTCAGTCTGTGTCAATCACAGTCAGAGGAGGTGAGTCTACGGCTGCGTAAGCAGAAACAAAAGCGATTTAACTCCTAAATGACTGGGTGTGTAGATCTTGGGCAGCTTGTTTAATTGAAATATTGTTTGTAAATATATCCCGTAAATTGAGCAGTGAAACGTCAGAGGCATGATCTATACACAAAAACTGCTTCATTAAGCTAAGGTTATCACCTTAAAGGACCACTATAGTGCCCTGAGGGTGCCCCCACCCTCAAGGCCCTCCTCCCACCGGGCTCTAGGGTGAGGAAGGGGTTAAAATCTTACCTTTTTAAAGTGCCGGGCTCCATCGGCACTGGGGAATCTCCTTCTTCTGCAGTCATCGACTGAATGCGCATGCGCGGCAAGAGCTGCGCCTGCATTCAGCCAGTCTCATAGGAAAGCATTCTCAATGCTTTCCTATGGACGCCGGCGTCTTCTCACTGTGAAAATCACAGTGAGAAGCGTGGAAGCGCCTCTAGCGGCCGTCAATAAGACAGCCACTAGAGGCTGGATTAACCCATTTGTAAACATAGCAGTTTCTCTGAAACTGCTATGTTTACAGCAGAAAAGGTTTATCCTAGAGGGACCTGGCACCCAGACCACTTCATTAAGCTGAAGTGGTCTGGGTGCTTATAGTGGTCCTTTAAGGTAAGTAGATCTCTCTATCTGCTTTTTCCTCGGCCACCAATACACAAGCAGACATGTCACAGACAAGGTCCTACAGGCGACAGTAAAACTTTAAACAACTAGTGATTACTCTTCTTGATAAGTTTTGCAGATAAACAAAAACATAAAATTTGTATATTCACCAGAACAATAAAATATTATGAATAAAACGAATGAGTTAATTAAATATAAATAATGCATTTGTAACACAATTAACTTTTTAGTATACAGGCTATTATTGTAAGTTAAATACATCTGTAATTAAAATAAAACTTCAATAATAGCAAAGGTTTAAAAATTCAGCTAATTATTACCAAAAGCATAACATTTTTGTTGGTAACCAGAGTGTTCCTTTAAATAACTAATTTTTATTTAAAATTTATGGATGCCTAGCAAAGTAACATTTGTCAGGGGAGGGGGATTTGATCTGACAACTAAAATATAGCTATAGCTACTAGAGAGATAATGTGCTTGAATAAAAGTTGTGTTAAGATGCCAGCATTCAATAAAAGATACATTCGTGGATTCTTGACCATTCTTGGCTTAATTTACGGGATACATTTACAAACAATATTTCAATTAAACAAGCTGCCCAAGATCTACACACCCAGTTGATATTTTAAAGGAACACTATAGGGTCAGGGACATAAACATGTATTGCTGACCCTATAATGTTTAATCCACCATTTAGGTGGCTTTCCTCCCTTCGAAAATGTTAAAATTCACTTTATGTCCAGCGCCGTGCGGGTTTGCAGATGCTGTCCCCGCCCTTGATGACATCAGAATTTCCAATTTTTAGCCAATCCAATGCTTTACCTATAGGGAAATCATTAGGAATCGACCGATTATCGGTTTTAACGATACGATCGGGCGATTTTCAGTATTTTTGGCAATATTGGAATCGGCCAATATAGATACCGATATTGCCGATAATACATACCAGGACCGACAAGTTCATTACAAGCCCGGCGGTCCTGGAGGGGCCGGCAGCAAGCAGTTACTTACCGCCCAGCAGCTCCCTACAGCTCCCATGTCAAATCTCGGCAGTCCCATAGCAACGCTCCACACGGCACGCAAACCGCAAGAGTTAGACTGGGGAGCTGAAGGGAGCTGCTGGGAGGTTAAGTAACTGCTTGCTGCCGGCCCCCCCACTGCTCAGTACGCAGTACACGCCACTGGACCACCAGGGACTGCAATATCCTCCCCTCCCTGGCCAGGAAACAAGCAGGGAGGGTGGACAAAAATAAAAGCATATACATAATAAAATTAAAAGAAAAAAAAAACACTGCAGATAAAAAAAATCAAAAAAAAAATCAAACATATATTAAAAATACAATTAAAATAAAAATGCATCCCCTCCTGCCCATTTTACACAAATTACATCCCTTCACAAACACACGCACACACTGCATTCATTATATATATACACACACTATACAAACACACACACACTGCATTCATTATATATATACACACACACTATACAAACACACACACACACACACACAAACACACACTGCATTCACTATATACACACTACACAAACACACACTGCATCCACTACACACACACACTACACAAACACACACTGCATCCACTACACACACACTACACAAACACACACTGCATCCACTACACACACACACTCACACAAACACACACCGCATCCACTACACACACACCACACAAACACACTGCATCCACTACACACACACACTACACAAACACACCAGATCCACTCACACACACACACACACCACACAAACACACCAGATCCACTACACACACACACACACTACACAAACACACCGTGATCCACTACACACACACACACACCACAAACACACCCGCATCCACTACACACACACACACACACCACACAAACACACACCGTAATCCACTACACACACACACACACTCCACACAAAACACACACTACACAAACACACACCGCATCCACTACACACACACACACACCACACAAACACACACTGCATCCACTACACACACACCGTAATCCACTCACACACACACACTACACAAACACACACACTGCATCCACTACACAAACACACACACTGCATCCACTACACAAACACACACACTCACACTGCACAAACACACCTCACACTGCACAAACACACACACCGCATCCACTACACACACACACACACACCGTACAAACACACACACACACACTGCACAAACACACACACTGCATCCACTACACACACTACACAAACACACACACCTAATCTTACTCACACACACACACTACACAACACACACTGCATCCACTACACACACACACACTACACAAAACACACACCTGCATCCACTACACACACACACACACACTGCACAAACACACACTGGCATCCACTACACACACACACACACACTGCACAAACACACACACTGCATCCACTACACACACACACTGCATCCACTACACACACACACACTGCACAAACTACACACACACACACACACTGCACAAACACACACACTGCATCCACTACACACACACACACACTGCATCCACTACACACACACACACTACATAAACACACACTGCATCCATTACACAAACACACAGCTCCCCTGTCTAAACACACTGCATTCACTACATGTGGCATGTATATTTTGTGCATTTACCTTTAGAAATAGTTTATTTTTTCAAAAAGGCAAATGTACAGAATATCGGCAATCGGCCTGAAAGTTCAAAGATTATCGGTATTGGCTTTAAAAAAACAAAACAATATCGGTCGATCCCTAGAAAGCATTGGATTGGCTTAACTTGGCAAGGAGGTGGGATGGGGTGGAGCCAAACGCTGTTTTAGCCAATCAGCACCCACTCATTGAATTAATGTATCTCTATGAGGAAAGTTCAGTGTCTCCATGCAGAGCGTGGAGTCGCTAAAGTGGCCACTTGGAGGTGTCCCTAGGGGGCAATGTAAATACTGCCTTTTCTCTGGAAAGCAATGTTTCAGACTCAATGTATGTCTTTCAAATGTTTTAGGAGACATTAATTCCACACATACTTTTAGAGATAAGCACGTAGGTGGTATATACATGTCTGAGGTGTTTCCATTAAAATAAAGCAGTCTTCCCATACACAGACAGCTACACACCCCCACACAACTTTGTGCAAATTTAATATACCCCCATTCCCTGTAGCATGGACAGGGTCTCAATGGAGGCTGCTAGTCTGCACTGTGTGCTCCAGTCACTCACTGAAGAACTGGCACACCAAGTCAGAGAACTTTGCTAATGATGCTGCCAGAAGCACAGAGCGCAATGAAATGAAGTTCTCAGGTTATCCAGCCTCTTCAGCCACAGCAAATAAAGGTCTGATACAGACCAGGTTGCCAACAGTCCAAAACATAGATGTATACCCAGGACATACCTTTCTATTCTAGGATGGGTGGCCCCATGCAACATTAAAGTATTTGGGGGCTGGATATGGCCCGCGTCTTTAAGACTACTGTTCAAAAGTGTACGCACATTAGTATTCAAAATAAGTATATATTGAATTTTTGTCACAGGAATCACCATCATGTGAAGTTTAGTTGTCAAATTATTGTTGCTAAACTACAATTGCCATGCAACTTGAAATATTATTGAAACCAAGAATAAAAAGGGCTACTCAAGTTAGTCAAACACAAGGTACTTCAAACATCAAATGTCAACCAAGCACTGTGTTACAGGAGTGTTTTTTCCAGGAAGGACACATATTCCTCAATATGAACTGAAGAACTGTAAAGAAACATAGTATTTGTACAAAGATAGAGTAGATTCGAAACCACTATTGGAGGTTAACTCCCTATTCATATCTATAGCAGACAGATATTTTAAATGAAGAGGCAATCACCCGTATGATGACATGAGTTTGCATTGAATGAACCACAAAAATAACTGACAGGGACAATCTTTGAATTGTAATAAATTAAAATCCTAATAACAAAACTGAGGCTTATATAGCGGATTTGGAAATATTCTCCAATATTTGTAATGTAATAATTGTTACAATTTTGCCACTAGAATTTTTATTTGGCTAAATTCACAGTACTGTGCCCTTCAACCCAAAAAAATATCACAAAGGAAACCAAAATCTTGCCTGGAACACCAACTGCGTTTCTCAACCTTTTGAGCAGAAACACACCCCTGAATGTCTTAAAACCAACCCCTTCTCCAGGGCCAATGAAAACATTTTTTTACCTCTCTAGGCAAAATCATCTAGACAAGTATTTAACATTTCTTAAAGCAATATATAATTTATCACTAATGCTTGACAGTGTTGAAGGAACACTCCAAGCCACATAGCCACTAAAGATTACTGTTGTGTTTACCTTGGCTGAAATCATCACAATTGACGATTTCAGCAAATCCAATGCTTTCCCATAGGAATGCATTACAGGCTAATGTGCAAGCGCGGCAAAACGCAGCACTATGCCAATCAGCATCTACTCATAGAGATGCACTGAATCAATGCATCTCTATGGGAAATGTCTCATTTCTCGCCTCTTTACACATACACACACGGAGCCTGAGGCCGAGGAGACGAATCGAAAGCCTAAGGAAGAGGAGATGCAGGGTAATCTAGGGCAGAGAAAAAGGATAGATGGGGCAGAGAAAAACATAAAAAGCTGAATTAAAAGCAATAATATGATTAACAAACATTTTGCTAATATGAGGGTTAGTATTTCTGAAAATGGGCTGCCAATGGGGTACACAAGTTAAAAAAAGGTTGGGGAGGGGAGAGGACGGGGCCTGACTCTCATGCTGACAAGATGTGTTTTCCAGAAGCTCCTGTCTGAGCAAGCCTTAAAGGATCACTATAGTGCCAGGAAAACACACTCGTTTTCCTGGCACTATAGTGCCCTGAGGGTGCTCCCACCCTCAGGGTCCTCCTCCCGCCCATCTCTGGGGAGAGGAAAGGGGTAAAAAAGTACCTTTTTCCAGCGTTGGGCGGGGAGCCCTCCTCCTCCGAACCTCCCATTTGGCTGAGCTGCGCGCGCATTCAGCCGGTCGCATAAGAAAGCATTTACAATGCTTTCCTATGGAGGCTTGCGTGCTCTCACTGTGATTTTCACAGTGAGAATCACGCAAGCGCCCCTAGCGGCTGTCAATGAGACAACCACTAGAGGAATTGGAGGAAGGATTAACCCATTTGTAAACATAGCAGTTTCTCTAAAACTGCTATGTTTATAAAAAAAATGGGTTAATCCTAGCTGGACCTGGCACCCAGACCACTTCATTAAGCTGAAGTGGTCTGGGTGCCTAGAGTGGTCCTTTAAACTAGCTAAAATTGCATTTTTGAGATGTCAGAAGACTCCGAATTACGCAGAGCAAGTATCCCGAATAAAGGGAAACATTGACAGCCCCAAAATTATCATTCCTGCACACCTAATCTGCCTAACAGGATTGCCGACCTAACAGCTGGGAGATCTCCTGCTCGAAGTTGCGCATTTCACAAGGAACCTACCAAAGCCCTGTCGCCCCCACCTTTGGAATGGTAGGGGTTATCCCGGTCCCCGCTGGGTATACTCACTACATTACAGTGGACAATTTGAGTTCCGTGTTGCCAAAAACATGTTGTGAATTCAAGATGGCCACCATGCTGGGACATCCATTGCATCAAGTGGAACCAGGGATCCAGGACTGGGTGCAGAGAGTCAAGGCCAGATTTGATGAGCCGTGTTGGGATTTTTGGATACAAGCAGCCTGCAACTCCCACGCTACCACCTTACCTGACTGGACCCACCGAGTGGAGAGGCCTACCACAGCAGCTTCGCTCCCACGAGATTCACGGCAAGGCAAGGCCAAGCTGAGACCAGCTGGACGAGACCCTGACGCAGTCTTGTCCTGCTGAGTGCCATCGCCATCACCTACCTGGGACACGATCCATCATGGGACCCTGACCCACCGCTCACACCCTCAGAAGGCTCCTACTTACCATGCCATACAGAAGCCTGGAACCAGGCCACGAGGTCAAGCCCAACTTGCGACTCACATAGAGACTTGTGAGATGAGTATAATAGTCTGTGGCACAGCTAGGGGCTGCAGGGGCACAGTTCAGCGGGACACCTGGGATCGCTTTCCCTTGATCACTAAGCATTATGCATCAGGCATAGGCTAAGCTAGTTACCACCATAATATAACATGCTATATGCGGACAGCTCTTTCGCAGTCTATGTTTATGCCCAGTGGTATATCAATCTGCAATGTATTTGCCTTTATCACTCTACTACTGACATACCGTTTCATCTCACTAGTTTTGCAACTACTACCTACTACTCACCTACTAAACTTAATTTTTACTCTATGACAGGTTGATGTCATGACTTGTTATACTTTTCTTAAAAAAAATTAAAAAAATTGCGTGCAGTAGTCTCTGACATAAGCGATGTATCTACGTTGTCATATATGCCTTCTCTATTATGCCAGTACAAACTTGTATGTATGTCTCTGCACCACAAAAATAAAGAATTATAAAAAAAATAAAATAAAAAGGTTGGGAACCACTGCTCTAGTACATAATACCTGGCTTCACAACATAGAAAAAAAGATAGGAGATATCCTGAGAGCACAAACACTCATCACAGCATCCCCCATCCTCTGAGCAATGGTACAAGGCAGGGGTTCCCGGTCTCGCCGCTACTGTTCGCACTCACCTTAGAACCACTGTTCCATGCCATTAATATGAGAGGTGGAAATAGCACACCACCAATTTAAAGTATCGGCATATGCAGATGATGTCCTACTGACTCTCAAAGATCCGATACTCAGCATGCTCAAAGTTGAGATCCTGCTAAACCACTAGGGAAACCTCTCCGGATATAAAGTCAATCTATCAAAATCCATAGCGACGCATTTCCCCCTGTCGGTCCCGGACACAGCCACCATCAGACAGACATACCACTTTAGAATAGCGGCAGACTAATTTAAATTCCTAGGAATAAACCCAGCAGCTGACCCCGCTTCCCTATTCAGGCAAAATTGTACTCCACTCTTTTACACACTCATAGGAGACTTGAAGAAGTGGACAGAGAAACCTATCTCATGGATAGGATGCCTTCATTCAGTCAAAATTAACATACTGCCAATAATCTTATTCATGTTACAATCACTGCCCGTACGAGTCACCAGAGGGGACTTAACAAACATGCAAAAAGCAATTGACCCGTTCAAAAAACAACCCAGACTTGCCCATAGCCTACTACAACGTCCCAAGTCCAGGGGAGGACTAGGTCTCCCCCATCTATACCATTATTACCTGGCGGCACAACTAACCCAAATCATACACTGGCACTCACACCCAGAACACAGGAGATTGGTAAATATAGAATCCCTACTGACAGGGGTGGACTTACCTCAATTTTACTTGTGGGTACCTAAAGCCCACAAGGCAATACTAAGAACTACATGCCCAGCGGTTCTCAATTCCATACAAATATGGGACCAGGTAAAACAAAAATATAAGAAAAAAAGGGGGTCAAGGGCTGCGCTTGAGTGAGGAGACAAAAAAGTGAATAAGTGAATAAAATCGTATTATGATAAAATAAACAGTGATAATAAAGTCAAATAAAGTTCATCCGGATTTGTAAAAAGTATAAATGAAAACAGTCTCACTGGTATGCAGTACCACGATAATAATCCTCAAGTATGGCTCCGTCCGTATAGTAGATAGTCCATATATGTGAAGATAAAAGACAAAAAGACAAAAAGAAAAAGCTACCAATGGTGAAATATTGTATATCCTGATGTTGTATATATTCAAAGGAAATATATTTCACTCACATTTTGTGGAGCTTGTGCCAGCTCTGGGAGAAGAGACACTAAGTGGTTTAATCCCCACTAACGGATATACTTGGATGGTCCTTTTATCCGGCTCGGAGTTCCTGTGGTGTCGGCTAGGATCTACTTCAGATGTGTGTTAATTCCTTGGAAGGTAGGTCCGCCTTTCCGGTATCGGATAATAGGTATCCACGGAGTATATATAAAACGGCAAATAGTGCTCTCAGTATGAACAACAAAGTAATATTTAACTTTAAGTAAGTTATACTTACAAGAATAGAGCAGACAGGTACTGCTCTATTGCCACAGCTCTGGTGGAATTATCCCCACCTAAGGATTTCTTTGGACGGAATATGCTTTCAATTTTTTTAAAATTAAAATAAAATAAAAATGAAAATGGGATGGATAAAACTATAAAATAGTATGGGATGATATAAAATATATATATATATATATATATATATATATAAAAATGCCAGGAGTAAATGAAAGTGTATAAAATACAATAAAAATAAGTTTGCAATTGGTCCTAGTATAAAAGGTAACCAAAAAAACTTTTATTGATTAAAAATACACTTATTAAAACCATTTACGCGTTTTCACCTTTGGGGTTTTCTCAAAATGGTAAAAGACAAAAATATACCCTGGGGCATGACCCTTCCCCGATGACGCCTGTCCTCAGAAATAGACTATTCTTGCCGGGGATGAGGGCGAGGGATAGAGGCAACAGGGCTCCAAAGATACATACACCTTTTTGTAAATAGAGACAGTCACCTACGACCACTTGCAAACCCAGGCTCAACTACAGACGAGAGATTACATTCGCTATCTACAGCTTAGGGACTTTGAACGTACCAAAGAGATCCAAGCAAAACGACAATTAACTTTCTTTGAGAAACTTTGTCTCGAGGAAATAACCCAGACTAAATCAGTTACACTACTTTACCAACATATAAACTCAGAGTCATGTAAATAGGGAACTCTCTGATACACATATCAATGGGAGGACGACCTGGGGGAGGTACTTGAGGGAAAGGACTGGCAGGATATCTGGGAGGCATGTACCAAAGTATCCAGGTGGCAACATTAAAAGAACAATGCTACAAAACGTTATTTAGGTGGTACACGACGCCGGTTAAACAATGCCATATGAAGTTGCGTTCCACTGATACCTGCTGGCACCTTTAGGGTGATATGGAAAGCAATATACACATGTGGTGTCCATGCCAAAAAGTAAGGGAATATTAGGAACAGGTGGTAGACTTTAGCTCTCCCGTTCTCCAACAGCGACTGGAGCCGGCCCTTGGGTGTGCCTTCTCTCCAGACCCACCGATGGCCTCAATAGACATGAACAAAAATTACTAAACACGATCAGGCAGCACAAAGGGCACCGACACAAAAATGCGCAAACCCCAAGTTGCAACAGATGTCCATAGTAATAGCAAAGATAAGGGACAACTATCTCATGGGTAAGCTAACAGCACAAGTCTGTAACACCACCACAACTTTTAACAAGGTATGGGAGCTCTGGGAAGAATATGAGGAATGCAATGGTATCGCAGAGCCAATTTTCTGTTCTGTAACATTTTCACAATGATGCATCTACCGAACTAAGGCTTCTGAGAAAGCCTTCTAAGATCGCAGTGTCTCAGTCTATGTCAATGCAAAAATAAAGATATTAAAATTAAAAAGGAGATGTTCGTCCATCTACATTACGATTGCTATCTTTGACAGCTGTTAAAATCAAGGAACAGCTGTACTTCTACCATTTAATTCTTTGGTTGCCTGTGCATCAAATACAATGAATATCTGCTGCAGAATCATTAATCTACCATCACAAAACTGGCAACAATAACCAGAGATATTTATTATTAAGATGCATATTAACCAGATGCAAATTCACTTCTGGATTGGCTCTACAGAGACTTAAAAGGTAAAATATAATAGTATGTTTGTTCACACACAAAAAAAAAACATTGGAAACCTAAGCACAATGAAGTTAATGGTAACCAACACTACAGTGCACAAATACAATTTAAAGGGACACTATATTCACCAGAACAACTACAGGTTATTATATTTGTTCTGGTGAGTATAATCATACCCATCAGGCTTTTTGCAGTAAACACTTTTTTCCCCAGAGAAAATTAAGCGTTTACATTACAGCCTAGGGATACCTGCACTGGCCATTCCTCAGATGGCTGGCTGCTATAGGTGCTTACTGGGTCACTAAGCAGGCAGATCAGGGGCAGAGCCAGCAGCTGCAGACTTTAAGTAAGATTACACTATATTTAGGGGGCAAATGTGGGTCGGAGGGGGGGGTTAGATGGTGGTTTAACACTATAGGATCAGGAATACATGTTTGTGTTCCTGACTCTATAGTGTTCCTTTAAGAGTATTTTGCCTGCTTTTGGTTTTGGTACTGGGCAATATATATTGAAAAGACATGCTAAAGAGTTAGTAGCACTTAATATGCATAATGAAGCAGAAAGGAATTGCACAAAGTTTGACAATGTCTGCTGATCTGTGCAACTTTAGTTGTAGCAAATGATTAAGGTAGTAAACATGACCAAATTAATATTTAAGAGACATTCTGACTATGCTTTCAAACTACAAACAGCATAAATGAAAAGTGTGTAGCAAGACTTGACACAGGAATACTTGCAGGCTATTTGTAAAGTTCTCTGCAGTGTAAAATAATAACAGTTGGAAGCTTAAAAAATAACTACAGGTTAGAGAAAACCCTTCTCTGAGCAAAACTGAGGCTGTGAACAGAGAACTTTTATTTTATTTACATTCGCTCTCTCGCAATCCTTTAAGGGGACACTCCACTGCCCAAATACAAAATAAATAAAAAATACATGTTTATTAGATATACCCCAAATGAAAACTTGCATGCATTTTATGATTTTTTTTTTTTTATTGATTTTTTTAATATAGGTGTTATAGCTAAAAACAGCTTGTAAAGTAGGAATCGACCGATTATCGGTCTGGCTGGTATCTGGTATTTTCGGCAATATCGGCATCGGCCTATAGAAATAACGATATTGCAGATAGTACATACCAGGCCCGCAGCAAGCTCTTTACTTACCTTCCCAGCACCTCCCCTGTGAAACTCTTGCGAGTGTTGCCACGGGTTGCCATGGCAACGCTCTGCACAGCACGCTGGCCACGAGATTTACACAGGGGAGCTGAAGAGAGCTGCTGGGAAGGTAAGTAAGAGCTTGCTGGGCCCCCACTGCACAGTCCATGCCACCGGACTACCAGGGAATGCCATATCACCCCTTCCTGGCCAAGTAAGGAGCAGGGAGGGGGGGACAATTTAAAACAAAATATTTTTTTTTTTTTTAAATTTAAATAAAAAATGCCTCCCCCTCCTCCAAATTACATACCTACAGAAACACACACTCTGTTTATGTTTATATATATATATATATATATATATATATATATATACATACATACATACACACACACACACACACACACACACACTGCATTCGCTATACACACACACTACACAAACACTCACTGCATTCACTATATACACACACACTACACAAACACACTCTGCATTCATTATATACACTGCATACACACACACACAGCTCCCCAGTCTAAACATACTGCATCCATTACATATGGCATGTATAATTTGTGCATTTACTTCAGAAATAGTTTGTTTTTTCAAAATGGTAAATGTACAGAATATAGGTAAGTTTTCGGCTATCGGCCTGAAAGTTCACAGATTATCGGCTCAAATTTTTTTTTTTTTTTTTTTAAATAAAATCATTATAAATCCCTATTGCAAAGACTGCAGATCTCGTCTGCTCCCTTTGCAAGCTCTCCCCTTCTAACCCTGCCCACACTTTCTGTGGCTGTCCAATCACAGACTTCCCATAAAAAAACTCAATGAGAAGTCTTTGTAAGTCAGGTGCTCTGGGCAATTGTTGCCTCTTGGGGTCAGTTGCATTGAGCTAACCAAACCAGAAAGCAACATTACTTGTTGTCTGCTTGAAAGCCAAGGGGATGTAACCAGGTTAATTTATAAGAGTCAATTTCTATTAAAATCTGCACTTTTTGCAAAATGATAATGATGATGAAGAGGACACACTTTTTACACATAAAGCTTTTCCTCAAACTAAAGTTATTTTGGGGTCTGGAGTGACCCTTGGCTAGCAAAGGCCCTATACTATTCCTGCTTCCTATCTTACTAGTTCAGTGCTGTACCTATAGACATGAGAACACATTTCCTGAGAGAGATCTATATATCATGCTGGCAACAGATGCCAAATATTCACAGACTAAACAATAGTAAGCTCAGAACTCTTGACAAAATGTGGAGGTGCACTGCTGGCAGCAATGTCCTATACCAGACATCTGTTATTTAAAAGACAGCGCTGCGGAATTTAACAGCGCTCTATAAATATAATAATAATAATAATAATAATAATAATAATAATAATAATAATAAAAGACATGGCACATTGTTGCTGCTGCATTCAGCACATATGTCTAAACATACCCATAACCCTTTCCACTGAATGCTATTCAGAAATGCTGCATATATTGAACTATGTAGGCTCCTATTTAATGCTGGTGGAAACATCAGTGGATGTCAGGTATATTACAGTAGGACTGACCCTATCTACATGTAAGAAAAACATTTATCAGCTGGATTAGTCCAGAGTTGGCACGCATGTGAATATGTGTGTGTGTATATGATATTTGGCATGCACAACTAAGCCAATTACCTGTATGCATATTGGTAATGAAATGGTAAAAAAACAAAACAAACCATGAATAGTGCAACAGGAAGCATCAATATAAAATTTAACTTCAATAATGTTACATTTCAGCCAAAAACCTAACCTAGGAAGCAACATGCTCATCACCAGCCCGGTATCTAATAAGTGCATCTCATCTCCAGCCTGAAAAGTAAAATGTGAATTACATGCCCGGTCTAGTAACTAGCATGTGTATCACATTCTGAGAAATACAATGCCCTGTCACACACAAAATGCCATCACACATACAGCTAACCTACAATGCCCTGTCCCACATACGTAACCTACAATGTCCTGTCACACACACACACACAGTTAACATACAATGTCCTGACACACACACAGTTAACATACAATGCCCTGTCACACACACAGTTAACATACAATGTCCTGTCACACACACAGTTAGCATACAATGTCCTGTCACACACACAGTTAGCATACAATGTCCTGTCTCTCACACACACACAGTTAGCATACAATGTCCAGTCACACACACACACAGTTAGCATACAATGTCCAGTCACACACACACACAGTTAGCATACAATGTCCAGTCACACACACACACAGTTAGCATACAATGTCCAGTCACACACACACACACACACACAGCATACAATGTCCTGTCACACACACACACAGTTAGCATACAATGTCCTGTCTCACACACACACAGTTAGCATACAATGTCCTGTCACACACACACAGTTAGCATACAATGCCCTGTCACACACACACAGTTAGCATACAATGCCCTGTCACACACACAGTAAGCATACAATGTCCTGTCACACACACAGCATACAATGTCTTGTCACACACAGTTAGCATACAATGTCCTGTCACACACACAGTTAGCATACAATGTCCTGTCACACACACACACAGTTATCATACAATGTCCTGTCACACACAAAATGCCGTCACACATACAGCTAACCTACAATGCCCTGTCTCACACACACACACACACACACAGTTAACATACAATGCCCTGTCACACACACAGTTAGCATACAATGTCCTGTCACACACACAGCATACAATGTCTTGTCACACACACACAGTTAGTATACAATGTCCTGTCACACACACAGTTAGCATACAATGTCCTGTCACACACACAGTTAGCATACAATGTCCTGTCACACACACAGTTAGCATACAATGTACTGTCACACACACACACAGTTAGCATACAATGTCCTGTCACACACACACATAGTTAGCATACAATGTCCTGTCACACACACACAGCATACAATGTCCTGTCACACACACAGTTAACATACAATGCCCTGACACACACACAGTTAACATACAATGCCCTGACACACACACAGTTAACATACAATGCCCTGACACACACACAGTTAACATACAATGCCCTGTCACACACACAGTTAGCATACAATGTCCTGTCACACACACAGCATACAATGTCTTGTCACACACACAGTTAGCATACAATGTCCTGTCACACACATTTAGCATACAATGTCCTGTCACACACAGTTAGCATACAATGTCCTGTCACACACACACACAGTTAACATACAATGTCCTGTCACACACACACACAGTTAACATACAATGTCCTGTCACACACAAAGTTAGCATACAATGTCCTGTCACACACACAGCATACAATGTCCTGTCACACACACAGCATACAATGTCTTGTCACACACACAGCATACAATGTCTTGTCACACACACAGCATACAATGTCTTGTCACACACACAGTTAGCATACAATGTCCTGTCACACACAGTTAGCATACAATGTCCTGTCACACACAGTTAGCATACAATGTCCTGTCACACACACACACACACACACACAGTTAACATACAATGTCCTGTCTCACACACACACAGTTAACATACAATGTCCTGTCTCACACACACACAGTTAACATACAATGTCCTGTCTCTCACACACACAGTTAACATACAATGTCCTGTCTCTCACACACACACTTAACATACAATGTCCTGTCTCTCACACACACACTTAACATACAATGTCCTGTCTCTCACACACACACACAGTTAACATACAATGCCCTGTCACACACACACACACACACACAGCATACAATCCCCTGTCACAAACACAGTTAGTACACAATGTCCTGTCACACACACAGTTAGCATACAAGCCCCTGTCATACACACAGCATACAAGCCCCTGTCTCTCTCTCACACACACACACACACACACACACACACACACAGTTAACAATGTCCTGTTACACAATGTACAGTTTATTGTTTGCATGTCACACTATGTACCCCCCTCCCCGCTCATGCTGTCAGTCAGTTTATGGATTAAGTCGCACACTCTGGCTGACCATCACTATTTTTCTCAGCGACGGTTCCCCAGGGATGGCCCGCAGGCCCGAAGTCTTACCCTCCGCCATGATGGTTCCGCCCGGCTGATATCGCGAGAGAGGCGTGGGCTCACGACGTCACATAGATGGGGTGTGCGGATGGCGGCGGGAGGGTCAGGCTTGGACTGTTAACCCATTCCGCACCTGGGAGACATCCCTGCAAAGAACAGAAAGCGTTCGCAGCGCTACCTAGTGGTTAGAGTATAGTTAGCGTCACTGGAATTCATGCATTCCGGGCTGAGAACCCAATCTAGAACCCAGGCATCGTTCTTAGAATGTACCGGTGTCTGGATTGTGCTTTCCAGCTACACAATTAGACTGGATGTAGTCTGGATTGCATCCTGTCATTATTCATCAAGACAAGTCCGAGTTCTGGCTCTGGGGGTAACCAGAAAACTTCAGCAGTGCAGGCTGTCCATAAACCTGATGAAATGCACCGTTCTTTGGGTGTTCCCATCCCATATTTTTAGGTACAACTGTCCATTGTGGGTGTTGCTAGTGCATAGTTGCCAGCATTTAAAAAAAACATTTCCAGTGACACTTCTGGACAGATTTATCAAAGTGTCGCTGACAGTGTTCCATCTAATTTATGGAGAGTATGTTTTTTTTCTTATTTGTTGCTTCTTTTTTACGGTGACACTTTTGAATATACATTTTTTCAGCTTAATAAGTTTAAATAATTAAAAACTGGGTTTTTAGTGAGTACAGTTAAAAAAGGGTAGGCAGCGCAAACACCCAAACCAGAGTCTCTGTTTCGGTCCAATAAAAGATTTGTAGAATAAGAAGAGGGAGCAGTGTGTCTTGATATGTTTCTGAGGTAGATATGTTCTCAGAGGTATTGTGTGGAGACAGAAAGATACAGCAGAATATAGTGTAGTATTTACTACATACAGTGGCCAAATAAGTGAAAATGCACCTACAGATTTAAGAGCTAGGACAGCTCTATTTCGATGTGCATCGGCGGTACAATCCCCGCCTAGCGATATATGGTGTCTTCTATTAGTTAAAGTGCTTCTGTGCAGAGGACCTGCAACCAGGTATGGTGGCTCAAGATTAGCCACACCCCACCACGGGGTCTCACAGGCTTGTAGACGGCAGTATATATAAAAGAACAAAGATAAAAAATATAGTGATATTACTAGGCATGTGCATGGGGAAAATTTTCGGTTCGGTTCCGCATTCCAAAATTCGTGATTTTCGCAATTCGGAACTTCGGCACTTCGGAAATTCGGCACTTCAACACTTCGGAACTTCGGTATTTCAGGACTTCTATTGCAGCCGCTTAGTAGATAACTTCCTAATTCCCACTGTATTAGGGAGTTATCTACCAAAAGGCTGAAAGACCTAAATTGACCCCTGAGTGGCGGCCCTATATACTAAAAAGGGGGGCCTAAGGTCCTCCCCCCTGGCCCCCACTCCTGAGCGGTGGGTGGAGGCCCTAAATACTAATAAGGGGGGGACCTATTGTCCTCCCCCCCGGCCCCCACCCCTGAGCAGCAGGTGTGGGCCCTAAAAAAAAATGTTCCCCCCCAGGTGACTAGGGGTCCCCAAACCCCTAGTCACCCCCTACCTCCCAAAAAAAGAAATTATCCCCCCTACCTACCCCCCTCACCCTAAAAATAATGTGGGGGGGACCTTTAACTAAGTACCTGTAAAAAAAAAATAAAACTTACCTTTCAATGTTTTCTTTATTCAAAAATCTTATTTTTTCAGCCCCAAAAAAGGCCAAATAAAAAAACCATAATAACCAACGCAATTTAAAAAAAAAAAAACGAGCGCAAGAAAAAATAATCCATCTTCACCCGAGGAGGGCTCCGCGCAGACTGAGCTCTGCAGGGCGGGCGAAGGCTTATAAAGCCTTGCCCCGCAATGCAATTAGGCTCAGAGCACTCTTATTGGTGGGTTTAAGCCATCCAATCAGAGTGCTCTGACAGGTAAATGATGGGGCTGACAGGTAAGTCTCTACATTTACCTGTCACTGCACTCTGATTGGTTGGTTTGAAATCTAGTTCTTTGGAATTTTCCCACGCTGTGTCATTTGACTCATAACTCTCTGATTGGTTACTTAATCCACTAATATTAGTAAATTTAGCTGAAAGACCAATTTAGGTCTTTCAGCCTTTTAGTAGATAGCTCCCTAATACCGTGGGAATTAGGGAGTTATCTACTTATTCATTCCTGTCATTACATTGACAGGCTAAGTAACTTACATTTTATATGAATGTATGTTACTTGATTGTTGTAAGTGTTGCAAATGCTTACAGCTGAATCCTGGCTTTGTTTGTATACGTTTTATTTAAAATTGTATACAATGTAATATTCTTCTTCTTTCACTGGGTAAGTATATTAGTACTTAGACAATACTGTGCTTCGGGACTTTGACACTTGGGAACTCCAGCACTTCGGAAATTCGGTAATTTCGGAACTTCGGGACCTAGGCAATTCGGACATTCGGAAGTACCCAAATGTCCGAATTGCCCGAAATTCGTCCGAATTCATATTCAGACCGAAACGAATTGCACATGTCTAGATATTACTGTACACTAATAAAAAAAAAATTGGATAGAGCGATTGAAGAGAACGGTCGCATGCCCTCTGAGCTCCGGGCCGCGACACGGAAAAGAACCCACTTTTAACCCTCTCACAAGTGCCACACTCACCCCTGAGTGAGCCCAGCGCGCAGCAGAGTCCAATGGGACGAAAAACCAAAAAGCTCAAACCCGAAAGACCCACGAGGGGCATGGATATCGGCGAGTTATGGCGGCAAGCACGAGGCGCCACAGGCTCCAATATGGCGTCCCTACACGGCGGGTGCTCTGACTTCTATGAAGAGACGTCGGATGAGGGTGAAGGGGAGCTTCAGCCATCACCAGCTCGAACGCAACCCCCAATGCAACCCCTGCCGACTACTATGGCCCCCACGCCGGTGAGCATGGAAGCCATTAGAGACCTTATGGCGGAACATCACAAAAAGATTGCGGCAGATGTCGCCTCGATTAGAGACACATTACAGGGTCTCACCGGACGGATCAGGACCGTGGAAACCACCATGACCACCCAAACCGGCCAAATACAAGCGCTGCAACAGGAGGTTCAGGAGTTGAAACAGCTAGCTGGGCAGAACGACCTCCGATTTGCCGCACTTGAAGACAAACGCCGCCTAAAGCACCTTAAGGTCAGGGGCATCACCGACAATATTCCTGATGCTGAACTACCCCACGTTATTAGGCGGCCCCTTGCGGCTCTACTAACCCAGAGGGTTGCCAAAGCGGTGTCAATAGACGGAATTTTTCGCATCCCAAAGCCCACTGGGGCCCCAGCCACAGCCACGAGAGATGTCGTCCTGCAGTTCCAAGCCTACAAAGATAGAGCTGCAGTATTAGCATCCACCAGAGATCAACCAGCCTACCACTTTGAAGAAATGGCTCTCACCTTTTACCCTGATCTCTCAGGGGCAACATTGGCTTGGAGGAGGTCCCTGCAACAACTGACCTCCCTCCTGCGAGCACAACGCATCAGGTACCGCTGGGGTCCGGCTCACACTCTACTGGTCACCAAGGGCGACACCACACTCACAGTGCGCAGCATGCAGGAGGCACCAGCGACACTAAGACAGCTGAATCTCCCACCGGACCTACCGGCTTTACCGACACCAAAGGGCAGGCATACGAACCCACCGACTTGGAGCATGGCCGGCACTGCAGAATTCGTCCCTAGAAGACACACCGGTGTACCTAGAGAAGCAGCCACCACCTGACAATTTTGAAACTGCAGGACTATAACTTACCTTGCCGGGACTCTAGCCTAACATAATGAACTCACTTTGGACTACTGCTCCCAGATGAGCTAACACCCCGCTTTGCGGAGGGTGGCACTCCTTTACCCACCGACATACGCACATCACTCGTTAACACTAGGACCCACTATGGGTGGTCTCACTAGGTAGATGCCGAGCTACCCTTTGCATTCCTGACACCACACAGGCACCCTAAACTACCCGCCCAGTAACCTGGAGCTGACAGTTAACCTCTACTTGGCTCCCCTCATGAGAGCGCTAACCCCCGCGCATGTGACCACGAAGGTCCCTCTTAAGCTACCAACTAGCAGACACTACACGCACCCCCAAGCAATGCAATCACACGGTAGACATGCCTAACCACATAGACATACTCTATGACAGTCCCGTCCAGAAGAACACACCACCCTACCGGCACTAATACAATCCAGCCTTCGATAACCCACCATAACTCACAGTGCATACTTCTCTCACCACTACGGCTGTGTTATGTGTACAAGAAAATATGCGTTAATCTTAGAATGTTGTATAAATTTTTATTTTGGTTACTTGTTCCAATGTTAGACTACACAGTGTAACTTTATTAACCCCTAAGCAACTTAATTATAACTGCATATCGTTCCAACATGTTTCTAACCGAAAAAATTAATAATTGTGCACAGTATTTCCTATGCCATGATACTAACTGTTGTATATCGGTCTCTTACCGCTGTTGTGGCGTAACAGACCTAACTGTCATTATATGCACGAACAAAAATAAAGAATTTAAAAAAAAAAAAAATTGGATAGGTACACACAAGTAAGGAGTAAAAGTGAGGTTTTGCTCAATCTACAGCGCTCAGATCAGGATAAAGTCCATGGGTGTAATAAAATTATGTACTTTATTTGATAAACTAGTATATACGGTTAATAAGATAATAAAAACTGTATAAGCAGTAAAAAAAAAAACAACAACAAAAAACAGGCTTTTTCACAAGTGTTGTGCCAAGTGTCTTTTTCACAAGTGTTCATGCTTCTACTAACAATTTATCAATCTTTCAACACATTTTCTAACTGAAAATTGTGCTGTTTCACTTTTCTTCTTTAAATTTGGCATGCTTAAAATCACTTAAAGGGATACTATAGTCACCAGAACAACTACAGCTTATTGAATTTGTTCTGGTGAGTAGAATCATTACCTTTAGGCTTTTTGCTATAAACACGGTCTTTTCAGAAAAAAAGCAGTGTTTACATTACAGCCTAGTGATAACTTCCCTGGCCACTCCTCAGATGGCTTTTAGAGATCCTTCCTGGGTCATAGTTGCCTAAAATGCATCCAAACATTCAGTATCTCCTCCCTCTGCATGCAGACACTGAACTTTCCTCATAGAAATTCATTGATTCAATTCATCTCTATGAGGAGATGCTGATTGGCCAGGGTTGTGTTTGAATCATGCTGGCTCTGCCCCTGATCTGCTTCTTTGTCAGTCTCAGCCAATCCTATGGGGAAGCATTGTGATTGGATCAGGCTACCACTTCTGATGATGTCAGCAGACTGCTTGTTTTTTTTTTTTTTGAGGCAAACAGCATTCAGATCGACCGCTTCTGGCTTGAATACAGTAAGATGTTGCTATATTTATGGAGGCATGAGGGGCCCAGGAAACATAGAAACATAGAAACATAGAATGTGACGGCAGATAAGAACCATTCGGCCCATCTAGTCTGCCCAATTTTCTAAATACTTTCATTAGTCCCTAGTCTTATCTTATAGTTAGGATAGCCTTATGCCTATCCCACGCATTCTTAAACTCCTTTACTGTGTTAAGGAGGACTAGATGGTGTTTTTAACACTATAGGGTCAGGAATACATGTTTGTTTATCTGACCCTATAGTGATCATTTAAATACAATTACCAGATTTTACAAATTTCATGACGTAAAGTCATAATTTTATTAGGGACACGGAGGCGAGTATTATGCTTATCTCTTTCTTTATTCCTCAGCAGCAAAGAAAGGATATTGAAACATTCAAAGAAAAAATACATAACATGTACCCAATGGGTTAAATACACTATAACATATTATCCAATGATAAAGCTCCTTGCACCATAATGTCCCATGTGACTTTAAGCCACTCCTCTTTCTTGATGATGCCGATAAATATCCCATCAAAATAGAACCGTAGACTTAATCAACCGTGGAGAATAAACTGTGCTCCCGAAAAATGGAACCGTCGAACATGAAAGGAACTGTAGAGCAATGCTCCCACTTTCCATGAACTAACCTGCATCGATGTAGGATACCAATCATGAGGCTGGAAGAAACACATGGCAAAATATGACCTTGAACTGTATTCATATCTATAAATATATTCATACACATCCCCCCCCCCCTTTTTTTTTTTTAACATCTGTCGTTTCAACATAATCCCAAATTAAGGTAAACAAACGTCCTCAACAGTGTCATGAAGTTATATGCCCATTAGTGACTCAGGGAGGGCACAACTTACATTGTCTGGGTGGGATAATACTCGCCTCTGTGTCCTTAATAAAATCATGACTTTACGTCATGAAATTAGTAAAATTTGGTAATTTTATTAAAGGACATGGAGGCTCATATTATGCTAGTTCAAAGCTGTGTTACCAGCGTAGAAGACAAATGCGGAGTTGGACGAAAATAGAACTCCCGAAAAGTAGATTCTCGGGACCAATCAGCAGCATGTAGGAGATCCTCCAGTCTACATCCCAATGAGAAGGCTTTAGATGCCATATCGCCTCCAGCCGAGTGTGCTCCATATGTGGACGTGTCAATGCCAGCTGACATCATAACCCATCTAACCCCATCTAGACATTGTAACTGTGGAAACAGGTCGATGTGGAAGTCGAAGAGCTATAAATAATTCTGGGTACGAATTGTCCCGTACTTAGGATGTCCTGTCTTCATATTCCTTCAGGCAATCCACCGGACATAGGTTGATATTATGCGGGAATGCCAGAGAACCAACTGAAGTGATGGATGTCTTAGTACGTCTGGAGATGTAAAAGGTGATGCCATCTGGAGTAAAATAACGTGTTGTATTATCCAGTGCTCGAACATCTGAGACATGTTTACAGGAAATCAAAATAGCATGACCAGCTTAGCTGTGAGTTGTTTGACTGAAAGGTCTTTGTTCTGAGGCCAACTATGAAACAATCTGAGGATGATGTTAACATCCAACACTGATGAAAATTTAGGGCAGGTGGTTGTGCAAACCTAATACCATGATGTCGTCGACATACTAAGGGGTGTTGGCCTGCTGGGGATCCATTCCAATCCCTTTTTAAAAAAAAACTATTTATTGAAAAAAACTACTCTCCTACCAAACTAAACAGCACCATAGAGAGTATTAGAAACCAACATAGAGACCTTTTAAACTATAAAGATAAAAAATCTTCAGCTTCCCCTTCCCTCCCTATAATTTTTAATTATAACAATAAAAGTGGTTATATAAAAAGGATAGTAAAAAAAAACATTGGCACCTTCTAATGCTAGATTACCTCCTTAAACAACTTTTACCTGAAAAACCCAATATTGTTTTTAGAGGTGCACCAAATTTCAGATCTACATCAGTGGCTTGCCGATATAGCCGATCTTTAGAGATTCACCGCACGGTATGCCAATCCACGTTCGAAAAGTTGAGTAAGGAAATTCAAAACGTGAATTAAGAAAAAAAGCAAATAATTATCCATTTTGGATAAAGAAATCAATGATTTAAGAGACAAGTTCATGCAGTTTTCTGAGAGTAATGTATACAAAACAAAATTCTGTATTAATCCAAAGTAAAATTGAAAAAATTCAGATGGATACAAAACACGTGAAAGTTAAAAAATACGTAAGGGACAAACAAGTTTATGCCAACCAACAAATCAGGACATATCACCTAAATAAAAATATGTTTCAGAGAAAATATCATCTAGAGAAAGAGAAAAAGAACAACCAAAGTATCAAAGAGAGAATACTTATGGTGCCAGACAAGAACCACAATATGTTACCAGAGACCGCTACCCCTCCACACACAAGCCCTTTCTCTATTTTCCAACATGAACAAGGCCTTACAATAGACCCAACAACCATAACCACGTCCCCTCATCTTACTACTACCGACCCTCTACAAATCAATATCGTCAACCTTTGTATAAACCATGCAACCACGTATAAAACATCTAACCACTATAGAAACTCAATCCAATTATTACAATGCACAGTCGTGACACAAAAAATCACTCACCTAAACCTCAAAGGTAAGGTTTTTCATACAAGAATCACCTATAACTCATCCAGACAGGTATCAATTATTTTCTATTTTCTATTGATTCCAAAATTGATCACGAAGAACATTTTTTAGAGATCCGTACTCACCCAAACACATTTGCACATACCCCTTACCCTACAAGAGCCAAAAAAAAGGACACTAGGGTAGACAACAACAAAAAAGAGAGGCTAGAAAGACAATAATTACTCCTAGTGAGTCTGACTGTGGCATTTTTACCCTATCACAAAAAGGTTTAAAATATGCCCCAACAAATTCTTTCAAGCCATTTGAAGCCCTTTTAGATGTGAACAAATTTGTGTAGAAAGCCACTCTTAAAAGGTTTTTTAATGATAAAAATGTATTGACTAATCCCTCTTCCCAACACCCATCCACTTCCACAGATGAACCTCAATTCATCAATACGAATCTTAGAGAGAAATCCAAGATTTACCCTTCCAATTTTAAGTCAGCCCCTCTTATCATGTTTGAGAAGTTGGTTTTAAATGATTTTAATAAAATCAATCACAACAAATATAACTTTCATAATCTGACTAATTCTGAAAGACTAGTGGTGAAACAACTTCAAGATGACAAATATATTGTCATCAAGCCAGCAGATAAAGGAAGAGGTCTGGTTATACAATCTAGTACCATGTATATAGAGGAAGCTAACAGACAACTTAATGATATTGAAGTATACAAAAAATTATCAGAAGACCCAACTCCTAAGATACAAGAGAAATTATCCTCATTTTTTAAAAAAAGGATTAGAATTAAATATTTTAAACAAACATGAATATAAAATAAAAGAAATACAGTATTGTCCAGTGGGACACTTACATAAAAGAATAGACCAAAAGATACTCAATACACCTTTGTGAGTACCCTTCACCCTTCACCCTAAACATGAATATAACTATTTAAATATTAAAGACCCCAAAATTCCAGTTTTTTTATTTCCTACCCAAGATACACAAGAGCATACATTTTCCTCTGGGTAGACCTATTGTGTCTGGAATTAACACTCCCCTGTGCAATTTGTCCCAATACATTGACACTCTGCTCCAACCATCTGTCAAATTAATGAGATCCTATTTAAAAGACTCCATGTCATTATTAAGATTTTTAAACAATTTTAAATGGCAACCAGATTTTATTTTAGTGACATGTGATGTCACTATATACCATAATTCCTCACCATATAAGCTGTCAAGATATTAAGACAATTTTATCTCATGACAAATAGGAATTAATATTATAACAATAACTATTTTTTTGTTTTTTTAATTCTTTTTACCTTCAGAAGATGGGTACTGATATGGGGATCAGGTTTGCCCCCCAGCTATGCCAACCTCTTTATGGCAGACTGGGATTCCAGCGCCGTTTGGGGCAGGCATGCCTGGGAGTCAACCCTGGTCTCCTATTTTAGATATATTGATGATTTATTTTTTATATGGAAGGGCTCTGAGGACTCTCTTAACTCTTTTATTACACATTTAAATACCAATAACAGAGGTACTATTTTATCTTGTGAGCACAGCATGGAGTCTATTAAGTTTTTAGATTGACATATTTTTATAAAAAATGGGACAATCCAGACAAAAAATTTTTTTAAAAAGGGTATGCACTAATACAGCCATTGATCAAATGAGTTGTCATTACAAACATGGCTTGAAAGTACTCCCAAAAGTCAATTCCGTCATATACGTAGGAATTGTTCTCACACAGAAGATTTTAACGAACAAGCCCTTTTTATTTTAACTAATAATTACACTAAAGAAAATAAATCTATTACAAACCGCACATTTTTAGAAGGAGTGAAAGGATTTTATAAATTTAAACGGTGTAAGAGCACTGATTCTTCAACCTTGTCTAAAGTCACCCATTTAAAATCGAATAGAACCAACAAAAGTTATAATATTAAAGATTTTATTGGGTGTAATACCATAAATTTTATTTATCTACTGGAGTGCCCATGTGTTCTCCAGTATGTAGGAATGACCACCGGATGCTTAAAAACTAGACTAGGTGAACACTGCAGAAATATTAAAAATGGATACCAAAACCACTCTGTATCGAAGCACTTTACCAATCACAATAAAGATCCCAAACTTCTCAAGTTTATAGGAATAAAAAAATGTAAGATACCATGGAGAGATAGAAATATTAAAAATATTTTAGGCAGATTGGAAATGGAGTGGGTTTTTAATCTGCAGACCCTACCACCCCTATGGTCTAAATGCTGATTTTGACTTGCACAACTTTTTATGATTTTTCCCTTTTAAGATTTTTATCTGGTAAATATCTCTGGTTTTATGGTCCCTTTCTAGGTTTTATCCCACATTAGTGTTTCCCAGTATTTTTATGTGCTATCCATATGCTCTTTTATTAATTTCTCCAATTGATTCCCATGTACTTCTATTAGTTTGCATACAAGTATACTGTATTTGTTAGATTTTTATTTTTCATTTCTTATATGTCTCTTAGTTTTATCTATTTTAATTTTTCTTTTAGAGCACTCAAAGTTTAATTTTCTATTATTCACTTTTCCATCATTGTGTAATTGACTATGTATTAATGGGCACTACATTTACCATGTAAGAACTGTATTTAAAAGCTGTTCACACGTCTCTGGAGGTTCTTTTTAATTTTAATTTTCTTTTGGGACTACAGTCCCCAAGATGCAATGTGCACTGCTCTCCATTATACTAGCGTCCTGCGAGTCACGTGGCTCGCTTCCCTAATGCGCAATGCACACTTCCTGCCTTAAACTACAGCTCCTAAGATGAAATTCGCAATTCCTGATGCTCAACATCACTGATGATGTCAGACACTCGCAAATCACGTGACTCGCTATATTGGACCAATACAAAACACTAAACCTTCATTTTTAATCCCTTATGTCAATTTCACATTCAGTTACATCTATAATCTTTAGGACCCGCTTAGGGGGGTCTGCCTTGACATTGGCAGGCGGGCATTCCCTCCAATGGCCTTTGGAGTAACTAAATGACCTTCATTTGTTTAAATATACATAGGGATTACGAAGCGAGCGCAGGTAACTTGCTTTTCTTTGTTTTTTTACTATATATTGGGTTTGATGTGTACTGTAGTCGTTGCTGCCACCCAGGAGTGATGGGAGTGAGCGCAGGACATATTTTTCTGTATTTATAATCTTTATATTTATGCTTTTCTTCAACATTTGTACGTGTTTATATTCTTTTATTTCATTGGCTGCTGATCTGTGATGTCATTTTGGCAACAATTTTAATTGTTTAGGTACCTATATATACTCTTAGTAGCCAGGTTTTAAATCCTATCCCATTTGAAAAAGCCCTAGTGGCGAAACGCATTATGGTTATTTTGCTTGTGTATTTTTATTCAATAAAAGGTCTTTTACAATTTTGTGCCAATCATCTTTTTAATACACATGTTTATTTGAAATTTTTACCTGTCTTTCTTTTATTCTCGTGTGACTCCAAGTATATCCTAGGTGGGGATCATACCACCAACACTGATACCACAGTGCAATTTGCATGCACTTAACTGGTGAGTACATTTTTAATTATGTTCACTGTATATTTTATCTTAGTGAAAGTACTATTAGTTGTTTTTTATATATCCCTCTCCTGAGCAGGGCCGGCGCTTCCTATAAGGCGAACTAGGCAGCCGCCTAGGGCGCCATATAGGAGGGGGCGCCATGCGCCCCCATCGCTGGCCCTTTAAATGCTGCAGCCATCTGAGCGCTCTGTAGAGAGCGCTCAGATGACTGCTGCACTGCCTCACCTCCCCTGCCCTGCTGTAGCGTGGCCGAGCTCCTTTCCGGTCCGCGGCCCGGCCGGACTGACAGGAAGTGCACACTGAGTGTGCACTTCCTGTCAGTCCCGCCGGGTCGCGGACCGGAAAGGAGCTCGGCCACGCTACAGGGCAGGGGAGGTGAGGAGAAAAAGATGGGAGGGGGAGGAGATGGATACTGGAGGGAGTTGGGGGAAGAAGATTATAGGGGGAAGGGG
>OW240912.1:235586828-235598868 GCA_933207985.1 Pelobates cultripes | reverse complement strand
CATACTCACCGTCAGGCCCTGGGGCCCAGACCTTGAACTATGTAAGAGGCCCCTAAAAATGGAGCTGCTTCCCAGAACATTGAATTTTGTGACCACAGTTACAAACAGCCTCCAGAGATCCTGTTCTACACCAGACCAGTGGAGCAAGACTGCAGCCAGAGCCCATCACCATCCTCATCTGATTGTAAGTAGGCAATCTAGTATATTATTAGTGACACTAATCTCTAATTCACCTCACATTAAATGGACACTATAGTCCCCAGAACCACTGCAGCTTAATAAAGTTGTTCTGGTGTCTATAGTTTGTCCCTGCAGGCTTTTTAATGTAAACACACACTGTGTGCAGCACTGGCATTAGTTCATATGGCAGATCATATGGGTGGGGCATTGCAATGTCTCGGGGGGGCGGCAAATCTTTCTTTTGCCCAGGGCGGCAAAAATCCTTGCACCGGCCCTGCTCCTGAGTGTTGGACACCATCCCTCTGGAGGATTCCCATCACATATCCTTTAAAGCGGGGATTATACCGCTGTATGCTCTGCACACCAGAGCTGGCTATAGGTGACGTCATTTTGGCTGTGAATTTCAATTTATTTGTGCAATTTTCATGTTTCTTATATAAGTGCTATATGTTAGGTCTGTTTTTCTTCTTTTTTATAAGTTTCTACTTGATGAAGCCTATTGTGGCGAAACGCGTGTAGAAACTTTTTTATATAATCTAAGTGTTAATAAAGGAATATTTGGCTATTATACATTTGGTTGCCACATTCCTCTTTCCACTATAGTATTATATTATATTTTCTTCTTTTAGCAATATTTTATTATTTACAAGTTTATTTTATTTTATCCTGACCTAACTACTACTGCCTTTTTGTCCATATTGGAGTACCAAGAATCCTAAGGTGGGGATTATACCACACATACGCCATCCACTGAGCAGTACGTCTGCTCCATATACTGGGAGTATATTTTATTCTGTTTCAACATTTTATCAACTATACAGTGAGCACTATATATTTTATCCTTTTATCCCGAGCTGGACTACTCCACCAATTTATTCTACCAAAGAACAAAAGAGGAGCACCATATTGTAGCGTTACTCACCTTATCCAGGGGCCGGCCGCGGTCCTCTCTTCGAGCTGCGCGCGGTTCTGCTGCTGCACGAGCCGTGCGCGGCTCATCCGACGGCCTCAACAGGAAGGCGGGCAGTGACCGCGAGAAGCGGTCACGTGTCCCGCCTGAATCTAAGAGCGCGCCGCGAGTCTCGGGCGCGCTCTTAAAGAGACAGTGGGAGCCTAAGTTGTTAAAAGGCTCCCATTGGCCCCTGTCATGCCACACTCCCCATACACTTACCTTTTGGGGGTGTGGATATGACAGGAGCCAATCACATTAGTTTAAAAGCTATATATACTTACCTCTCCCTTTACTCCCTGCCCTATCGTGGTTTCTGTATCAGTTCCCTTTAGCGCTTGTTGTGTTCAGTTGTGTTTCTCCGTTTTGACTTGGGCTTTGTTTCTGACTACGTTTTCTCTTTATCCTTATCTGTTCTGGTTGTTGGCTTGCTGTTTACTGTGTACCAGACCCCGGCTTGTCCTAGTTTACGCTGTCTCTCTGTGCCCTTGACTTCGGATCGTTCCTGACTCTGCCTCCTCTCATATACGTTGAGTCCGGCCATTCTAAGGTCCGGTAGACGTATCTCTCCTCTGTGTTGTCTTCTGTTTAGCCGAATCCTGCGTGTTGGGGTATATTCTCGTTACACATATATCCTTGAGTGGGGATTATTCCACTTCGTGCCATTCATAGCAGAGCTGGATTTAAGCTCTGAATATTGTGAGTAGTTCTACTATTATATACACAATATTATTTACCATTCATACTATACCATTGGAGTTTCCTTTGTCTTCTGTTTTTTCCACATATCCATTTCGAAGTTGCGGATATACATCTGGGACTTTACATACCATTTTATGTACTACTAGGATTACCACCTGCATATTTGGACTATTTATATTCGGACTATTAGGTATTGCTGCTCGTACTCTCTAACATTTTTAATATTATTATTCCACTTGTTTTAGGCGCACCCTTATTCCTTCTTTTCTCTCAATAAGGACTGAGCCTTGTTAAAAGTCGTGTATAAGGCAACATGTTTCTTGAGTTCCATAATAAAGCAGTCTCCAAATAGCAGGCCATTGGCTGATGGTCCCAGTTCTTTATGGGTCATATTCATTAAATTGAAATGGATTCTGATAAGGGCAGTTTTGCGTCGTTCTGTACACAGGTCTGCATTGGCGATGGGGCCCAGTAGATCCAGCAGTTTGTCTTGGGACACTTTGAGTCCTTTTAATAATTATAGTATCCCAGTGAGTAATATGAATTACAATTGATGCTCATACACCTTTGTGAGTATTCCCTTAAGCCTCACAGTAAACAAAAATATACATACAGTACAAGGTGGAGTATGTTTTTTTGGTTCGGTTCTAAATCAATTCTTGGACAAGTATCGTCCTAAAGATAAAATATGAACAGACAAATAATAGTGCAATATTGTCAAACTGAAGTGGTAAAGTGGAACCTTTACATCCAGCACAAGAAGGTAGTGGGAACCTTTACATCCCACAAAGCTGGAAATTTGAGCCTTATACATTGGCTCCATGTTTGTGAGTGCTATTTCACTAATTATTTGCACTTTAGGACGATTTTTTTATCTAGGACGATTTATTTAGGACGATACTTGTCCAAGAATTGATTTAGAACTGAAACAAAAAAAGATACTCCACCTTGTACTGTATGTATACTTTGAGTCCTTTCTCTACCCCTTTTCGTGGGTCGCATCCCGTCCGGGACATGAAGACTACCACGGCAATGTGTCAGGCAGCGTGGGTCGCAGGGATTCGGCCCTGAGGCGTGTCTGCAACCCCCGGTCCAGTGGTTTGCGCATCCAGAAGTGGATAAAGTTTTACAGGTGAGGCAGTAGGCTCCACTCTGAGGATCGCGGGTGGCAGATGTTCCTCGGATCAAAGAGGGGGCTGCCTTGGTTGTCTAGGAAAAATCCCTCGCCTTCTGTTAAGAAGGAGCCTTGTGCATCCTGAGAGACCAAGTCCTCAGCGTACGATTCTTTGACGTATTTTGAATCTGTATTTAGATCTTGCCATTCATCCTCACCATCTGATTCAGAGGTGTCTGCCCGCCATTCATCTATGATGTCCATGGTCGGAGGATAAGCCTCATCCTCTTCAGAGGATATCACCGGTGGGGGTAGCTCTGGTCTAGATAACTGCTTGCTGAGTTTTGCAGGAGTCTTCCCTTTTGCCCGAGCATGTGGCATTGTAAGGCAAGCTCTTTGGCGTTTGGTAAGGGAGTGGAGGTCCTTAGAAGGAGCCTCTGAGCCCATATCATCCTCCGCATTATGCAGTGTCAGTCCCCTAGTCTCAGGTGGTATTTGAGATGACATTTTAGAAATCACTTTCTCCACAGAAGCTGAGATGGCAGCGTTAATTATAGCTTGCAGTTCTTGGCTCTGTTGAAGGGAGTCTGACATGTTAACATATAAGTTGTCTTGTGGGATAGAGGACATGTGTGTTAGCCCACTTGCCTATTCGAGGTGGGTAGACCCCTTGCTCAGCGCAATTTTGGGGGTAGCCTGGTATGTGGGTGGATACCCCTTTAAATCTCCACAAGTAAATTTATATGAGACCTCAAATATAACGCTTGACGTTAGAATGGCTGGTATATAAGGGAGTGAAACCCTTGTAAATAGGGGGAGGTGGTAAGAACCTCCAAAAGGCAGAAGGAATAACCCCTAACTCCCCTCCCCGTTGGGGAGGTACCATTTGAACGTGGGTTTGGAATATATGTGACCTCACATGAAGAATCCTTAGAATTGTTGGTAGGGGTGCACTTCCAGTAGCAAACTGTGCAGATCCCCTAATAATGTGTATATATATATTTATATCAGGGGGGGTCGCCCCTGCATGCAGCTTAACAAGCAGTCTGCACACCAGGCATATCATATACATAAACAGTTAAATTGATCAAGATAAGTCTTGTAAGCAGTATTGAATAGGAGTAATGATCACCTTTTTATGAAATCCTAGTTATCTGATAGTTAAAGTCCGTTAGGAGGTAAATTCCGTTGGTGCTGTAGGCCTGCACTGTGTGCCTGCAATGTAAGAAACAAAATGGCCGCCATGAATATCGCAATCTTGCGAAATCCAAGATTGTCGAAGAACTCCCGCTGGCCCTGGGAGGGTAAGAAGAAGCTTGTCTAAGTTCCCTGTCAGCCCCAGCACCGAGAGTAAGCTGAAATATATATGGGTAAAGTCCCCTCTTGCGCTGCAAGCTGCGGTCAGGCAGTAGAATCAATAGGACTGAGGAGAGCTGACAGGCAAAGCAGACAGCGCAGAGAAAGATAGTTAAAAACATGAAAGCATGGAAATTATGTTAGAAAAAAGTATAGTAAGTGTGATAAAGGAAAAATCCTAAGGATTGCAGTATAAAAGGCTATACAATATAAATAATTAGGTAGGAATCAAATACTCTGACCTGTGACTCTGCAGGAGCAGCAAAGAAAGAGGAAGAATTGGGGGCGATCCTTACTTATATATGTGATGACTGGCTGTTTGTGATTGGTTAAAGGTTTTTCATTGACCTGTTTGCTGCTGGAGTTTTAAAGGATCACTGTAGTGTCAGGAAAACAAAGCAGTTTTCCTGACACTATAGTGCCCTAAGGGTGCCCCCACCCTCAGGGTCCTCCTCCTTTGGTGCTGAAGGGTTTAAAACCGCTTACCTTAATCCAGCGCTGGGCTCCCTTGGCATTGGTGACCTCTCCCCCACCGCCGACGTCAGCTCAGAGTGGAGCGGAATGCGCATACGTGGCAAGTGCCGCGTGCGCATTGAAACAGTCCATAGGAAGAATTTCTCAATGCTTTCCTATGGACGTTCTGCATGCTGGATGCAAATTTCGCATCCAGCGTCGCAGATGCGCCTCTAGCGGTTGTCAGTGAGATAGCCACTAGAGGCTGGATTAACCCTCAGTGAAACATAGCAGTTTCTCTGAAACTGCTGTTTTTAGCTGCAGGGTTAAAACGAGAGGGACCTGGCAGCCAGACCATTTAATTGAGCTGAAGTGGTCTGGGTGCCTATAGTGGTCCTTCAAACTGCACTGGTTATGGTGCTTAGCCAACCCTTTTTAAATGCAAAGCTTATTTTTAATACTTTACATGCTCTTCAGTTTGAAGTAAATGTGCATTACTCAGAGTACCACAGTTGTGCATCCCTAGCACTCAAGGGTTTGTTTGAATTTAAGAGACATTTAGCACTGCTACACTTCTGCATGACCTATACCTCCATCAAGCCTGTTATTCACTTGGCAAATTAATTGATTAGTTTGTGTTTTTCCAAACGAATCAATTAGTTTTTATGGCAATTAACAGGTCTATTTTTCCTTCAGTGCAGCTGAATGAATGGGATGTCCATTTTCTTCCAGTTACGCTGTGGGCTCTTATGCTTCACTCATACAATATGTGGAGAACATTCACTAATATTGAATACCAAGCTGAGCCTTGCTTGAATGGTTAATGGAAACACTGTTAAAGAAGTGTTTTATAGGGAGAGGGATATAACATATATTAAATATATATGTAAAATATCCCCCAATGTATGTTGCCCGGTGCTTGCTGGCAGTTATGTAAAAAATAGCATAAGGATAGAACTCCAAAGACTTGATAACCTTAACTTTTATTAGCTCATCTTAAAAGTTTTTATAAGCAAAATTTTCATCAGGAAAAAAAAAAAAAGACAATTAAACATGTCCTGATGAAAGTATTGCTTATAAAATGGAAACACTGACTGTTTAAGATAAGCAAATTAAACTTACCAGTATGTATTATTAATATATCAAGTCCTCTGTAAAATACCAGGACATAATAAACATTTGTTCCTTAGCAGGTCTTAGTATTAGGTAAATACAACCTCGGAAGAACAACAACACAAGTATTGTGCAAAAGTATTAACAAAAATAAAGCCAAAATGGAGACGCTATCCGTGAATACCTAAACACACCCTATGATTCAATGGCTTGTAGAACCATATTTAGCAGCAATAACTTAAAGTAACCGTTATGACTTTCAGTCTCACATCGTTGCGGAGGAATTTTTTCCATTTCTTCTTTACAATGTTGCTTCAGTTATTATTATTTTATTATTTATATAGCGCCAGCAAATTCCGTAGCACTGTTTATTGAGGTTTGCTGGCATTTGTTTTTGCACAGCTCTCTTAAGAGTATTTCAATCAGGTGGAGGTCTGAATTTTGACTGGTCCATTGCAACATCTTGTTTTTCTTTATCAGCTATTCTGTTGTAGATCTACTGGTGTGCTTGGGATCATTGTCCTGTTACATGACCCAATTTTGATCAATCTGTAGCTGTCAGATAGAAGGCCTCACATTTGACTCTGTAATACTTTGATATACAGAGGATTTCATGGTCGACTCAGTGATTCCCAGGCTCTGTGGCTGCAAAACAAACCCAAATCATCTCCCCTACACCACCGTGCTTGACAGTTGGTATGAGGTGTTAGCGCTATGCTGTTTGGTTTTCGACAAACATGGCCTATGCATTATGACCAAACAGCAACACTTTGGTCTGTCCCAATTACATTTTCCAGACGTTTTGGGGTTTGTTGAGATGCAACTTTACAAACTTAAGTCGTGCTGCCATGTTCTTTTTAGAGAGAAGAGGCTTTCTACTGGCAATCCTTCCAAACAAACCATACTTTTCAGTCTTTTTCTAATTGTACTGCCATGAACTTTAGCATTTACCACTGCGGGTCTGAGATGTAACTCTAAGGTTTTTTGCAATTACTCTCAGCATTGCCTGCTCTAACCTGTAGATGAATTTTCTGGGATGTCCATCCCTAGGAAGATTGGCAACAGACTTGAATCCTTCCAATTTAGAATATTTTTTTTCACTTTAGAATGATGAACTTTAATTTGTTTTGAAATGGCCTTATAACCCTTCAAAGTCCCAAGTTTAAAGAAACAATTGCTTCTTTAAGATCATGTATTTCCTCCTTGGCATTGTGCTCCAGACCCACAAACTTCTAAATGGCATGTGTTGCTGTTTGTGTGATGTTGTATTTAACAAATTTTAATTCCTTATATGTAAAACCATAGAATTCAAAGATAAGGTACTTTCTTTTTCCATGCCTGTATGTATGTAATTATATATTGCTCTCTCTATTTCCGCCATTTATCTAAAATATATATATGTTTTAGAATGTGCCATTACCTCTAAAATGACAGGTTCGCCAATTACCAACCACAAACATGTGCACCACACTTTTACATTTCTTTGCTAAATGTCAGTATAGCTATGAGGAGTGATGAGGGGGAGGGAGGCTATAGGCGACTAACTTAAATTATGCTAAAGCTGTTATGTGAATTCTAAACACAGCCTTTCAACAAATGATTAGTGTTACTGGAGAACAAAATGTTCAACCTAATACATACAAACTACCAATTGGGGTTTTAATTTGTAGATTATGATTTGTATATATAATTTTAATTTGTATAGTTTCTAGTACAGACCTATATTGCAGTGTACTCCTGGAGCACAAGCAAGACAATTAACATATTTTGTAGGGTAATTGGTAGGCAGCTGGCTGGCGTGAAGACTCCTGCCCAGCTGGAGACCAAGCACATTTTCTCACTGTAGGCTACATGTTTGAATTATATTGTGTTTGGTTACGAACCAACTGCCAGGCACCACACTTTGTCTGATTAGAAAAAAATTAATTAGAAGCCTTCTCATATAAGCGGTTCTGCATACAGGGCCAGCCCTTAGGCCTTGAGGTATTCTGTGTGAGACATAGGAGTGATGCGCCCCTAGTGTCCACCTACCCATTATTAAATTGTCATGATTTCACGTTGATAGATGTAAAAGCCGATTTTGATGGAAAACAATCTCTCACTGATTCACATATTTAAACTTGTTGTGTGTAACTTTTAATGTTATATGTGGCTTTTAAAACAAATAATATATAGTACTGGATTATGTTAGGTTTTCATCATTGTGAAAGCCCATGCATGGCTCCCCGAGTAATACCAATGTGCAATCATATCAACATTTCTGTGTGTTCACAATAGTGTGCATGCTGTTATAGTATACATTATAGAGAGCGATAGTGTGTGCACAGTGTAAAGGCAAAAGAGGTCATGAGCCTCCATGGCTAATGCAAAGTGAAGAGGTGAAGTGCTCTTCCTCTATAAGATCTAACTGAGCAATATAGGAATTGTACATCACAGACAAATAATTATTAATAATCAAGATTCACAGCATACAGTCACTACCTAGGATCTTTCTCCAACCTCCCCTTTAAACAAACCCCCCTTAGGAGTCCTTGACTTTTCTTTGTGTACCCCTCCCCCCCAATTATAAGAGATACTCTACACACACCATTTTTAATTGGTTTGAACACTGAATGAGGTTCCCTGGCAGCCTAGAGCTTAGACCCCGCTGAAAGTATGGCTAAGACCGTCTTTACACGCTTCCTTTGCTACGACAATTCAGATCAGCAATGAGGACTGTGAATGGCTGAGAATGTCAACTCACAGCTTTCAGTTACGGATGCACTACATACTTGATGTATATGCTAGTCCAGTATTGTTTTTGGTTGTTGCCTTACATCATTGATATTGTGACTTTCTTGCTTTGTTGAACATATTTAACCCCTTAAGGACCACACTTCTGGAATAAAAGGGAATCCTGACATGTCAAATGTCCTTAAGGGGGTTAAAGAGATATCCAATTATTGTGGACTTATTTAATAAAGATATATTTTTTATGTATATACTTAGGGTTGTGCTCCTTACTTGATTTATATTAGTAACTTATTTTTGGCCATTTTGAGAATAGGGCCTTATATGAGTGAGCACCCACTATCATGTTTCTAAATCTCTTAAAAGATTGTTTATATTAACATTTAGAGCGTGCCTACCTTGTTTAATTTTCGTTACTTGATTTTTAATGTCATGATTACTTATGATTATATTTACTCCTGTATTGGTGTAAAAAATTATATTAAATTTAGATATAAACACTTCTTTATCCTACAAATATGAACTTCTGTATCAGCTTCCTGACAATCCTTGTTATCCTTTGCACCTCGCAGTTTGCTTAGAGAAAGCAGACTGAGGAGAAATTAAAAAAAAAAGGTGGTGATAATCAGTTCTCAAGGGTGCCGTTAAAACTTCAATCGCTGGTTTGATATTTATTATAGTGATCTAAAATGTGATTGTTTTCTATGGATGAACGAATCCATTCGTTAGGCAGATGTGAACGAATCAGTTTGCTCATAGTTTACCAGGCATTGGATTTGTTTAGCCCAGCTAAAAAGTAGTTTGTACACAAATTGTCACGGTTCGCACCGTGCCCAGCAGACTGCCAGGTGTGGACATCACTTCTCAGGGCCTGGCTGGGATTGAACCTGGCTCTTCTTCATCCCAGTCTGTGATCTTACTCAATTGCCACTTCTCATGCTATGGTATCTGCATCACTAAGCCTGGACTACTATCACACCTGCGTGTGGTTCCTGATTTCGTAGCTTATTAGCTACCTTTATAAGTCCCGCCTTGCCACTTCCTCCCTGTCAGATCGTTTTGTGTCCTATCTTGGAAACGGTCTAGTTCATCGGACTCCTGCTTTGACCTACAGAACTGTTTACCGTATTTTAGGATTTCCAGCTGCCCCGACCTTTGGAACTGTACCGGACTACTCTATTGGAATTCCCTTGTCTGTTCTGCGTATCCAGGAGTACTTTTCCTGCAAAGCCCCAGCGCATTGTTTCATAACCTCGAAGATTTCTTCCTAGAGTCTCCTCTGTTCATGTTAAACTGCAAGGGTGTGCCTTAACTCAGGTAAGACCCTTAACATAGTGGTCTGATCACCATGGATTCCGCAGAGTTAAGCAAAACCCTCACAGCCCTGACCCAGCAAGTGTCCCAGCTAACCCAGGCACTGCATGAACTGCAGCAAGATTTGGTGTCTCTTAAAGGGAAGGTACACAGTGTCCAGCAACCTGTATTGACTTAACCAGTAGTTGCTCTACCCGACAAGTTTTCTGGAAGTATAGCGCTTTTAAGATTGATTGCGAGGCTCTCTATTCCCTGAAGCCACACACTTCGTCAAAGTGAGAACAGTGATCACCCTGTTGTCTGGGCAACCAAAGTCATGGGCACACCAGCTGCTGACTGCAAAAAGCCCAGTTTTAGATTCCTGGGACTCCTTTATAAAATCTATGTAGTCTCAATGTGACAGGACACATAAACCCTCTGTTCCCAGGACTTTTTCAGTACGTCGGCATAAGCTGCAACTCTATCAGGAAATGGACTCTTACACCTTTACCAAGTTCCCTGAAATTCCGGAGAAGTTGAACAACCCGTGGAAATCAGGCTAACCAGAATCAGTCAACGAAAGAAAGAGCCAGAAGGAGGAGGTATGGACTGTGCTTTTACTGTGGGGAAAGGTGACACTTCCTTTCTTATTGCCCTGTCCGCCCACCTAGGCCTCCAGCTCTCCTACTGGGTACTATAAGCTCTGCATGCCAGCCTGTCAGTCAAAGATATCATGCCCGTCCGTGCTTGGCCTCCCTGAAAATACCCCACTTAACTACAGTTGTTGCTCCTGAGGTTTTTCAGGACCCAGCCACTGAAAAACTTGAGACACCTTTTCCTGCAGCCATCCCAAGTTCTATGATGATGAGTACCACAACCACTTCCTGTCCATGAAGACCTTCCTTCTGACTGTACCTACGCCTCAAATGGTACTATAGTCTGTAAAAAGAAATTCCACTCCTGCTGATATATCTAAGGCTAAAAAGTCCAAGAAAGTACCTTCTGGAATTGAAGTACTCACTACCTGCACCCAGATCTTCAAAACCTTAACCACTCTCCAGCGGTACCAGAAGTTGGTACTATGGAGCCCCATACTGTAAAGGGACTCCGATCTTAAGGAATGTTATACTACAGATGGTAATTTCCACAGTGAGAAGTACTATGTCTACAACAAACCTGTTCACGCCCAGAGGGCACTCTTAAGGTGGAACTGTCACGGTTCGCACCGTGCCAAGCAGACTGCCAGGCTTGGACATCACTTCTCAGGGCGTGGCAGGGATTGAACCTGGGTCTTCGTCATCCTTGTCAGTGATTTTACCTAATCGCCACTTCTAATGCTATGGTATCTGCATCACTAAGCCTGGACTACTATCACACCTGCACGTGGTTCCTGATTTAGTAGCTTATTAGCTACCTTTATAAGCCCTGCTTTGCCACTTCCTTCCAGTCAGATTGTTTTGTGACCTGTTTTGGAAACTGTTTACTTCATCTGACTCCTGCTTTGACCTTCAGAACGGTTTACCATATTTGCCCAATTTCCACCTGCCCCGACCATTGGAACCATACCTGACTTGGAATTTCCTTGTCTGTTCTGCGTATCCAGGAGTACCTTTCCTGCAAAACCCCAGTGCATTGTTTCATAACCCTGGAGATTTCTTCCTAGAGTCTCCGGTTCGTGTTAAACTGCAAGGGTGTGCCTTAACTCATCACTTTGGACTCCCACCTCCAGGTAAGACCCTTACACAAATCTGTTTTCTTCAGAGTTAACTGCCAGTTTTCACAGAAATTACCATTTCAGAAGACCGCAACATTTACAGCAGCGGACATATTTAGCCACTTTTCTGTCAGAAAATGTAAAAGTTCATAAATCTTTTACACTTGCGAAAATGGCACACATTCAAGAATGAAAAGGAGCAAAAAAGCAAACAAAAATACAAAATCAAAAGGCTGAAAAAAATTAAATAAAAATAAACACAAATTTCATAAATTTCACCGTAAACTCTCTAAACATTTAATGAAAATTAAATGTACAAATGTCAGTAAAACTTTAATTTATCCCAATGTTTCTATTTCTGGTCTTTATTTTACCATAGCTTTGCCTTGTCTGAACTTAATTTGTATGTTATTTGTTATATCTTTAAAATACTTTT
>OW240912.1:235551828-235584328 GCA_933207985.1 Pelobates cultripes | reverse complement strand
TGACACTTTTTCCCCCTTAAAAGTTACTAGGAGGTTGGAAAAGAAATGTTACTATCATAAGTTGGCCTTTGCGCCAATGATCCAACTCTTTCTGCCCATCACTAATTTCGTCTGATGGCAAATGTGACATGGAAATAACGAACACTTATTCAATGTAAAAATACTCCCAATTTAAGAAAAAAAACTAAAAAACAACAACACACAGCACCTAAGCATCATAATCAATAAATTAGACTGAAGTAGCTATGGGGCTTGGAATGACCCATTAGATTATGTTGGACCAAGTTGTATGCCTCAATAAAAGTGTTAAGACACCAATTACCATAATCACTACACTGTGCTGTAATTGTTATGGTGCCAGAAGTCTTACTGGAAATTTGTCAAACTGTTTATGAATGGTTTGACAGGGACCTTTCTGTGGCAGGCAGCTGGGGGCCCTTCCAGGATGAAAGCAGAAGTCATACTTATAACACCAGATCTGGACAGGATTCATTGGCAGTCTTCTGACTCTCTTAGCCAATGACAACAGAACATACCTTATAATAGTAGGTGTGATAATAAAGAAGTATAAACGGCTTTATCACAGAACGACTGAAAAGACTGCAGGAGTCCACAACACCAAGGAGAGTATTCGCAAGCAGTTTGACAGATTATCAGTGTGAAGCACCTTGGGAAATCCTGGCACCATAACATCTACAGCATGTTGAAGTGGTTATTAAGTCAACGGTGTCCTTTTACAGAAATCACACACTCCCACAAAATGTTACACAAAAAAAAAAAAAAAGTTACCCTGAAATCGTGAAGCTACTATCTGCTGAATAATTGTCACTCAAAAGCGGTCTCTTGGCTTTTTCTTACACAACGGGCAACTTTTCTCTTAAATTCTCCATTACGGTCTTCTCTCCACTCTTTCTGTAATGAAAACAGTTTGTTTACTGCTATGTGGCAAAATTGTAGATTATGCTAGCTTTAGTGTACCTATACTCTTAATTTTATTAATGACAGGAGGCGAGTATTTGCTTAAGTCTCTCTTTACTAGAACTCCACAGCAGCACAGAAAAACAACCAATCAGAAAAAAGTTAGGTACTATAAAACTCCCCTTCCCATGCATCATTTCCTCTTACAAGCTGCGACAAGACAGAACAAAATACAGAAAACCTAATGGGGAAGAAACAAAGTCCTAGATATAATGAAAACGACAATGTCCACAATCCGAGAAGAGCTGTCGAACCAGATAGTGATGATGGACTGTAAACTGAAACGAAATAAAACAGTCGAATAGGTTGGTTAACCAATTAAATGTATTTTGAACAAGCAAGTAGGTACCCAAGCAACAACCAAAATTTTTACCGTAACCTGCATAGATCCCAACCCTACTGATGAAAAACAGACATAAGAACAAGTGACAGGTAACAGAGACAACAAGTAGAGTTGCATACATACCTGAAGGACTCAAACTATAAAATTAAAAAAGGGAGGGATAAGAATGGGCGTGAAATACTCGCCTCCTGTCATTAATAAAATTAAGATTATAGGTACACTAAAGCTAGCATAATCTACAATTTTATAACATGACAGGAGGCATCGTATTTGCGGTTTCAACGCTCAGCCAACAAATCCAACGCTGTTTGTTTCGCTGGTACCTATTCCGTGAGATATAAGAGCAATCCAAATGGATCCTCCAACTGCGAGAAGTGACAGTAGACAGATCGATGAAGATGCCAGCTGACAAAGCATCCTAAATATGGGAAAAAAAACCATCCTCTGATAGATCCATTGTACGTGGGGTTGCGACCTGTTTCCTAGCAGCCGGTCCATGAGCTGCCAAGTTGCCCTATCAGCCCTTTTTCCTGTAGGTGTAAAGTGTCGAAGGTCATTTGCGGACTTAGGGCCGTGAGAAGAAACTGCCACCACGCCCCGACTCTCGATGTGGAAGGTGGTTCCTCCAATCGTGCCAGGGTCACCAGGCAATGTGGCCTTGCAGGCAAACCTCCAACCTCAAAGAATGCTGGGTTGAGATTTCCATCCAGATATATATCCTCTAAGGGTGATAACAAAGAAGAGTCCTCATGTGCTGTAGTGAGAGAGTGCATTAATCTGATTACCCGTTTGTACGATCCTGTTCCATGCCCGACCTGTCAAACTCGTGTAGGGGTTCCTGGTCCACACGCCACCTACAAGATCGGGTATAATATAGTGAGACCTCTAGGTCCCTGTACCCCTGACTGTCCGGGTACCTATCTCCCAGAGCAGGCCCTAGGTCAAGGAACCCAGGAATGTGAATACCAGAACCAAAGTCAAGGCCTCCCTATAGAGGGATACCTCCCTTCTTAGTTTGGAGTCCCATGAACACATAGCATTCTCTAATACGCAGGCAAGGCATAAAGTCCCCTCACTCACGACAGGTGACTCCAGAGAGCAGATATAACGAAAGGACAAGGGTCTAGCTTCAACCGCCCGAAGCAGGTGTTGTCCAGTTTGAAAATGTCGGCCGTCCTATCTGAGTCTGCTACACCTCCTGAGCAGTACTCCAGCAGTAGGTTGCGTCCCGACTTTTGAAATCCGTGTAGGAGTCGGCACACAGGGTTCCTTCACCATAGACCTCATTAAAGGTAGTTAAAAAAAGGTAGTGGGTTAGCGAGAAACCAAACCAAGACGGTTCCCGTGAGGGATAAAGTGTATAGAAGGAGAGCCCTCCATATCCGAACCATGTTCTCCAGATATGTGCTCAGAAGAGTAGGGGAAGTCCTGTCATCTTATTCCAAGATTGTAATGACCAGGGAACCCAAATCAACCGGGGATTCTGGTCTTTCCATGCGATCCATGCGCCCGGTGTACCTGCAGACCGGGTAGTGGGCCTTCCCTAGTCTTGTTACCCGAGCAAGGCAGAGCCCGTTTGCTCTATGAAGGCCTCAGGATCTCATGTCACCTTGACAAGGGAAAACTGTTCGCGATGGTCTGAATATCTTAAACAGAGTGCAATTGCCTGGTTGATATAGCGTAGATTATACCAAAACCTGCACTCCTGTAATACCTGAGGCTCATCCGTTAGCCTTACCCTCTCCAGGACTGTGTGTAAATAAGTGGGTAATCTCCCCCCGTAATACCACTGAGAGTGGTCCGGTCCAGTTGATCCATTATAGGGGTGAAATAGAGGGTCTAGTCGAAATAGAATACCCTGTAAGATCAGGCAGCCCTCTATAACGAAATTGGTAGCACGGTCGTTAGATCTAAATCGAAGGCAGGCGGGGCGACCCTCTAAGCAGTCATCGTTGTTCTGTACAGGTACAAGCCTGTGTGATGACTAAATAGATGGCACCGTAGTGCGTTGAGTGTATGGGAGAGCCACACTCTAATAATGTGATCAAATTCTGTGTCAGCGCCTGCTTGACAGCATGAGCGGGCCGCATCCGTTAATAAACAAACCTTAGAGTTTACATCCGTGTCCGGTTCCCTTTATGAGAATGTGTCACTCAAAACATGTCCTCTGTATCCAGCTCGGTATCGGGAGGTAGAAGTGCGCAGGATCCAGGATGACCGTTGGCAGCCTGAGGAAAGCTGGAGACATTCTCCGCAATCCACAAGAGCCCGAGAGGTCGGCGGAGGTCAAGTCAGGCCTCTCGACTTCCCGAGCGATATGGTAATGGGAAGGTTTGAAAACCAAGAAACGACAAATAAAGTAGAAAAAGGTAAATATGTACCTCAGATAGAAGGTGAATAACCGATCGGAAGAAGGTTATTCACCAGGAAACCCAACTGAGAGGGTCAGGAGTTAAACATGACGTAGGATTAACCACCAATACCTAAGGTGGATACCTGGAAGGCAGCTAAATGGTTAGTTGTTGAAGGCATGGAACCGTGTTCCCCTGTTGGCGTCTGAGCACTGGTCCCTGCTTGTGTGAAATTCTCTTTGGAGATGTGTCGCCGCTGGGTTGGTGCAAACCGTGGTTGCGTGCCCAGGAATCTTCATAAAGACTTTGCCCCTCAGGGCAGGAGGTGTAGGGCCTTCACACCAGGATACGGACATCTAAATACGATCGGAAGGGTGCTCTTGGATAGTATGTCTCCTTGTTAATAGTGGGCACTGAGCTTTCCGCAGTGATATTTCCCCAGGCCTGTGGCCAAAAGGGGGTTTAGGGCACAGACGTAGCAGGCCAATCACTGGGGCACAGGCGTAGCAGGCCAATCACTGGGGCACAGGCGTAGCAGGCCAATCACTGGGGCACAGGCGTAGCAGGCCAATCACTGGGGCACAGGCGTAGCAGGCCAATCACTGGGGCACAGACGTAGCAGGCCAATCACTGGGGCACAGACATAGCAGGCCAATCACTGGGGCACAGACATAGCAGGCCAATCACTGGGGCACAGACATAGCAGGCCAATCACTGGGGCACAGACATAGCAGGCCAATCACTGGGGCACAGACATAGCAGGCAATCACTGGGGCACAGACCTAGCAGGCAATCACTGGGGCACAGACATAGCAGGCCAATCACTAGGGCACAGACATAGCAGGCCAATCACTGGGGCACAGACCTAGCAGGCCAATCACTGGGGCACAGACGTAGCAGGCCAATCACTGGGGCACAGACCTAGCAGGCCAATCACTGGGGCACAGACATAGCAGGCCAATCACTGGGGCACAGACATAGCAGGCCAATCACTGGGGCACAGACATAGCAGGCCAATCACTGGGGCACAGACCTAGCAGGCAATCACTGGGGCACAGACATAGCAGGCCAATCACTAGGGCACAGACATAGCAGGCCAATCACTGGGGCACAGACCTAGCAGGCCAATCACTGGGGCACAGACCTAGCAGGCCAATCACTGGGGCACAGACCTAGCAGGCCAATCAATGGGGCACAGACATAGCAGGCCAATCAATGGGGCACAGACATAGCAGGCCAATCAATGGGGCACAGACATAGCAGGCCAATCAATGGGGCACAGACATGACAGGCCAATCAATGGGGAGCAGACGTAGCAGGCCCATCCTGGGTTGTGTATTAAATGAGTAATGGGACCCTATGTTTGGGCACAGTCCCCTAAATATCTGTAGGTCCTCAGGATCTCCTATGACATAGGACCCCTAGACACCAACCCTTTCCGACAGTATAATACTGTGTGAATAACCTGAACCGGGACTGGCAGTCCCTAAATGCCCAGCAGGCAAAATAGTGGTATTCCAGATGTATTGGGCATAAGCTGAAGTTGTTCCAGTGATTATAGTGTCCATAAAAGCAAGATATACTGAGCGATAACTTCTTTAAATTGTGAATTGGTAAGAACAAGCATCTACCGATCTGTGTGAGATTTCTTATCTATATATAATAGATCATTGTCATACCACCTGAAGGGTATTGTACCAATGGTCTCTTTCAGGAGTAGGGTTAAACCATAGTCAACTCAATGAATCTCCCCATAGATGCTGGTAAAATGGAATAGTATCAGCATAGACTAGTCTCCCATACCAGTTGGAGGCAGAGTTAGGTCTGTTTAGCTTTTAATACATGCCATGGACAGCAACTTATACCAGAGTAGTCTCATCTGAGACCCATAGCTGGACCAGAATGTATATACTGTAAAGCACTTCAATCTTAGAGCTAACTAGCAAATTAGCTCTGTATACACCCTGTACAGAGCCTGTATAACCGAGTCACATATATACATGTAACTCACAGTGTTCTGAGATGTATACTGCCATTTAAAATTTTCAGTAAACTGTGGTATAAACTGTCAAACTCACATCAAGCTGTGATATATACACTGTATTGAAACTCAGCAATCTGTGATCTAAACTGTGATATATTCATTGACAGAAAAAACAGTGATCAGATGAACTGTATAAGTTCATAGACAGAGAATACAGTGATTTGATGAACTGTATAAATTCAATGACAGAGAATACAGTGATTTGATGATCTGTATAAATTCAATAACATAGAGAATACAGTGATTTGATGAACTGTATAAATTCAATGACATAGAGAATACAGTGATTTGATGATCTGTATAAATTCAATAACAGAGAATACAGTGATTTGATGAACTGTATAAATTCAATGACATAGAGAATACAGAGATTTGATAAAAACAGCATTAGATTATGGAAGACATGTAGAAATCAGCCGGTGAATCCTAGCAGGGCAACAATAGGCGAGAGCCGGTCACCATGGGTGGAGGAGGGGCCACAAGCAGGCGCACCCTCCTCTAGCCGGTCTGACGCCCGCAGCTCCTAGAAAGAGACTATTGCCGCGAGGCGGCCACGTGCGCGAGCTCCTTAGAAGGAGCTGATTGCGGTGAGGCGGCCATGTGCGCGGGTGCTGCCAGGTACTCGTGTCCGACCGAGAGTACCCTGGAAGGCTCACAAGGGAGCTCGGGGAATCAGAGGAGGCAGCCAGGAGGCTAGTCTTCAGAAACCCAGAGAGAAACACTTGTCGCCCCGCGGTTAGCAAGGCGGAACAAGTGGGATAAAACCAAAGGGAGCAAACCGAATAGGAATCCCTAGGAACCCCCCAAAAAACCTCCACAAAGTAAGCGAAAATCTCCCAAAGAAAACCAGGGGAAGCGAAGAAGAGCCAAAAGGACACAATCCCCAAAAAACTAAGCATAATAATAAAATCATAAATAAAACATGATGAAAATAAATCATTAACCCCTTAAGGACGGAGCCAAATGTACACATTGTGAACAAAACAAAATGTAAACAAAACCTGGCATTTGTGCTACATGTCTGTCCAACCGTAATACACATCTTTCATAGTAAATGCACCCACCCTTATTATATATCATTTTATTCAGGGGAAACAGGGCTTTCATTTAATATCAAATATTTAGCTATGAAACATAATTTAATATGAAAAAAATGGGAGAAAATACGTTTTTTTAAAAAATTTTTAGTTCTACATGACATTTTAACGGTCAATGTCATAATACTGTTTGCTTTTACTGCAATAAAATACACATATTTATATTCAGTAAAGTCAAACGTATAAGACAGTACCCCCTATGTACAGGTTTTATGGCGTTTTGGGAAGTTACAGGGTCAAATATAGCACGTTACATTTTAAATTGAAATTTGCCAGATTGGTTACGTTGCCTTTGAGACTGTATAGTAGCCCGGGAATGAAATTTACACCCATAATGGCATACCATTTGCAATAGTAGACAGCCCAAGGTATTGCAAATGGGGTATGTCCAGTCTTTTTTAGTAGCCATTTGGTCACAAACACTGGCCAAAGTTAGCGTTAGTATTTGTTTGTGTGTGAAAAATGCAAAAATGCCAATTTTGGCCAGTGTTTGTGACTAAGTGGCTACTAAAAAAGACTGGACATACCCCGTTTGCAATACCTTGGGTTGTCTACTATTGCAAATGGTATGCCATCATAGGGGTAATTTTCATTCTTGGGCTACCATAGGGTCTCAAAGGCAACGTAACCAATCTGGCGAATTTTAATGTGAAAAAATGAAACGCAAGCCTTATATTTGGCGCTGTAACTTTTGAAAACACCATAAAACCTGTACATGAGGGGTACTGTTGTACTCGGGAGACTTCGCTGAACAAAAATATTTGTGTTTCAAAACAGTAAAAAGTATTGCAGCAATAATATCGTCCGTGTAAGTGCTGTTTGTGCGTGAAAAATGCAAAAAACTTCACTTTTACTGGCGATATCATCGTTGTAATACATTTACTGTTTTGAAACACTAATATTTGTGTTCAGCGAAGTCTCCCGAGTAGAACAGTACCCCCCATGTACAGGTTTTATGGTGTCTTGGAAAGTTATAGAGTTAAATATAGTGCTAGCAAATTAAATTCCCTTTACTTTCGGCATGGGTTGTCAGGCAGGTCCCGCTAATTGTAATTAATTAAGATACCTAATTATGTAAAAATATTACATAAATATATATGTAGAATTAATATGTATATATATATACGTATGTGAATCTATATGTGTATATCTATATAATTTTTAAAAAATATTTTTATTTATATATAGGTATATATATAGTGATATATACGTATATATTTATGTATATAGATATATATATTATTTCGTTCTACGTGTATTTTGAGATATATATATATATATATATTAATTTCACAAAACAGTTAGAACGAAATAACACACATCTATATATTTTTTAATTATTTATTTTTAATTATTTTTTTAATTTTATTTTTTAACGTATTTACATTTTTATTTTTTTTATATTGTATATAAATATATATAACAATAATTATATATATATTTAATCAGTATCAGTCTACGTGTAATTTGATATTAATATATATATATAATTATATATATATATTAATAGTAAAATACACCTAGACGGTGTATGTGTGTGTATGTATATGTGTATATATATATATACTTAGATCATATGTATATATTATATATATATGATCTAAGTATATATAATTATTTTTTTTTACACCATTAACTTATTTTTATTTTATTTTCAGCCAGCAGGGGGACCACCTGTCATTACAGGCAGCCCCCCTGCCGGCAATACAGAAGCCAGCTATCTCGGCCATGTGATTGTGGGGTCCTCGCTAGGACCCCACTCTCACATGGCCGGGGGGCTTCGACGAGGACGGACGTGCCGCGGGGGGCTCCCTGGGAGTCCCCCCAACCGCGATCGCCGGCGTGGGACCGCCGGCGACCGGGTAAGTTAACAAAAACCGGAGGGCGAACAATTACGCCCGGCGGCGTTTAGAGCCGCCTATTAGAGGGCGTAATTGTACGTCCTCCGGTTTTAAGGGGTTAATAAATCCCAAATAAGCTAAATAAAGGTACAATAAATCATAGTAAACCATGATTCATATAAATAATCAATATATCATAATAAAACCCCAAACCACCCACTAGAAGCAGGAGGCAGCGGTACTCTGACCCTGTACTGATGCGGAGCAGCAAAGAAAGAGGAAATGATGCATGGGAAGGGGAGTTTTATAGTACCTAACTTTTTCTGATTGGTTGTTTTTCTGTGCTGCTGTGGAGTTCTAGTAAAGAGAGACTTAAGCAAATACGAAGCCTCCTGTCATGTTATAAAATTATTCACCTGCAGTAGGTGTGTATGTGTGCACATCCTAAGGGAACAGATCAGGAAGAAAACTTTGGGGTCATAGTTTTGTAAGAAAGGAAAAAGGTCCAAAACAAGGCAGAGGGGACTTAAGAGTTAGCAATAACAATGCTAAGCAGGTATACAATCAATAACTATCCAATCCAAAAATAAATGGTGGCTGCCTAGTACACACAGCAAACAAAGTTATGCAAAGCTCAGTTAACAGGGTACATACTGCTGCATCGACATTGGCTGGAGAATCTCCATTGGGATCTGCTAGCATAGATATGACACTGATCATTATGGTTTCCACCGTATGAATCGGAAGCCAACGCTCCTCTGGTTTCTCGTAGCCATATTTGTCCTCCCCGGGCTCATGAAGAATAGATATACATACATCACCATTCTTGTCAACTTAAAAGAGACAGAAAAAAAAAATATATAAATAAATAAGTACCAGAAACTCAACAAGAGATTATGGGTATGCCCTTTTGAAAAAATTTGTGAATATAAATGTTGCGATGGCTGCCTCCAAAACATATCCATTGCAAAACCATATTCACAACCTTTTCTGCAAGTCAAATTTTAGAAAAAAAACACACACACACATATATATATATATATATATATATATATATATATATATATATATATATATATATATATATATATATATATATATATATACATACATACATACATATACACACTTATTTTTTTTCTCATTTTTTGAGGCCAACTCTGCACACAATTGTCTCATAAAATCATAATTATAAGTGAATAAAAATCAAGTCTCACCATTTGGATGCCATATTTCTGTGATAAATTTCATCTTAGGCGGCCTGAGGGGATAGTCCCTTGGAAACGTTAAATGTGCCTTGAATACACCACCCTCACTAAAAAAAAATTAAAAAAAAATATATATATATTTAAAAAATATATAATCTTTCATCACTTGCTTCAAATGCTGAACAACAGTTGACACCACTCACAATTTGCAGTCCTAATTATAAAATTATATTCAAGATTAATAATTTGTATATTACATTTCATAACATGTGGGTTCCTTGGATTAAGTTAGACTCCTATCATACTGAACATTTTGGGGGAAAGTGTAAAACAGGTCATTTGATTTTCCCTTATGGGAGAAAGGGAGCAGGAGGCATGGCTGACCCTTCATGATACTTACCCAATTTGTCCATTTAAAGGGACACTATATACATCAAAACAACTTTAGCTTAATGAAGCAGTTTTTGTGTATAGATCATGCCTTCATTCTCACTGCTAAATTCTCTGTCATTTAGGAGGTAAACATCTTTTGTTTCTGTTTATACAGCCTTAGCAACACATCCCCTGGATGTAACTGACACAGCCTATATGAAAAAAAGAAAATGGTTTCATTTTCAATCAGATGTTAACTTTAGAAATGTTTATCTCCTGTTCTGAAAATTTAACTTTATATACATACAGGAGTCTCATGCAAAGCTATTAAGAGAGCAGGAGATGAGAAATTCTACATTAAACAGACTTTGCAATAAAAGGAAGTTTAAACACTTGATCGTTCTTTTTAGGAAGTGTTTAGGACAAAGGACACCTGAAAGAGACATATGACAAGTCTGAAGAATATGCTCCAATGATGAAGATTTAAAAAGACAAAACCAAGTGCTTTTCTAGGACACACTTGGCTGCCAAAATAAGTTTATGCAATATACAAAAGTAATCTAAGAGTGATTATATATATTAATTACATACCAATAGTATAATATATATACCCCAATATCACTCAGATTACTTTTGTCTGGTGGCATCGGAGTTTCACTCAATGATTTCGCACAGTATTTTTCTATTTATGGTTTGAATATGGTTTGTTAAGGTTATCCTGATGAATGTCAAGGTATGGACTGAAACATTCATGTGATTTAACCAAATCATAGTATCGAAAGACACTTGATTAATAAGACCAATGAATCCCTTTTTATCCTCATGGATATTCATGTTAGGCTAAAGAAGCAGCGTGTCACTGAAGATACAAATGCGAGTGCAGGACCATGGATACTTTAATAAATATATGTTTATTATATTTTACACACGATCAAGCGCATTTACTCATTTACTAAATAGAAACTTTAACGCTCACAGATTGCAAGTTGTTTTTTTTGTTTGTTTTTTTAGAAACACCTAATCTAGGCAAAAATAATGGGGGTTTAGTTACATTATATGATCATACATTGCATAAGCCTTACATAATGTCAATGTACCCCATCTTTGGCAGGTCCTACTCTAACAGCCTAATGTCTGCTCTTATGAGATTAACCCACTTACTTTTTGGGGGGTGGGGAAATTCTGGGATCTCTGCAGTACAAGGATATATATATCTTGCTATTGCTGCATTGCTATTCCTTATAACCTTTGCGGTTGTAACATCACTGCTGATTTGGGATTTCTGTGGGAAAAGTAAGTCTTATGGCTTGACTGGTGTGCAGATTTTTGTTTAGCATTGTATTAACTATCCACATACTTCAGGTGGAAGGGGTTTTCAATCACAATTTTTCCCCACCATAACCTATTTGGATTTTGCTTCCCAAGCACTACCAAGCCTCACTAAGCAAACCAGTAACCAACCTCATGCTGAAGAGTTGCATTAACAACGAAACAGCTGTCCATGAGTGGTTCACTGGTTTTGCATCTTATCCTAAATTGTGTTCCAAGCAGTTGTATACTGCAAACACAAATTAAAAGGAATCCATGTTTAAAATGGAATGAGGCAAAAATGTGATTCTTTGTTAAACTAATTTGCATATGCCCACCCAGAATCCTTTGCGGTTGTAACATCACTGCTGATTTGGGATTTCTGTGGGAAAAGCAAGTCTTATGGCTTGACTGGTGTGCAGATTTTTGTTTAGCATTGTATTAAATATATATTTATAAATAACTAACCAGGGGGGTGCACTCACCTGAATGGGGTTTTGCTAAGGCCATTTTATTAAAAAAAATACACAAGATCCAGCGCACTCACTCATCCACTAAACAGCAACTTCAAAGCTCACAGATTGTATTAGTTTTTACAATAATATATTTTATATATATACCTTCTAATGTTACTGCCTAAAAAGTGGCAGTATTAACTTTAGCCCTTAAACACAGTTTTATTAAAGTCTTACACCAACTCTTCATCATTACAGATTTTTTTGAAATTTAATTTTATTTACCATATAAAGAAAATAAAATGACAAATTTGTCATCATTAAACAAGACAAAAACAATCCATACAATAAAGTGTTAATACAAATACAAAAACACCCCCACCCCCCCCACCTTCTTTATTACTTTCACTTGAGAACAGATAGAAAGTTGTTCATTCATACAGTACTGGTTTATAGCTCAAAGTAGGTGTAATCAAGCATATATTGGGAAAAAAGTTTAATTCTATTTAAGTCTATTTACCCAGGGAGCCCACACTTTTTTATGTGTGTCTGGCTGACCAATGGAAAGATAAAACCCACACTCCATCCTGCATTGATATTCAATTTGATTAACTATTTCAAACTAGTTTTATTCAGAGAGGATTTTCCTGTTCTTAACTATCCAAATGTTTGTAGAAAATACGATGTGGGTGACACGTTTCTTATGAATATTAGTGCACCCTGGAAGATTCAGGTTTAGTATAAACATATGCAGAGAGATATGCTTGATAGAATTCAAACTTTTTTTGTTTTTAAATTTTTTATGTCCTATTGACTGAATGCATCTCTATGAGGAGATACTGTGAATGTGCTATAGCTTCCCAATGCTCTTCTAGGGGAAAGCATTCGATTGACTTGATCCTACCCACGTTGCCCAGAGTTTACAGAGACAAGTGTGAAAAATTGTCTTGGGGCCACTTGCACAGTTATTCACTAATCACTACATTTCTGCAAATCAGAATGACGAGTTTGAATATTTTTTTCATATCAGCTATTTTTGGCTCATTTGAATGGAACGTTTAAAAATTAAAGGGTGTCGCCAATCTCTATGACCACGTCTGCTTTTAGAAGTGGTCATGGTAGAAGAAGGCTGTATGTGCAGTGTTTATGCTTGAAACACTGTATCAACATAGTAATCTGGGGCTTGACCCACACCACACCACCACAAGTAGTAACATACTTGCAGATATCTAAAATACTACAGTGGTTAGTGCCTCCATTCAGTTTTAAATATCCTTTTCTGTATTGTACTTACTATAAAGTGTCAGGTGGCCCAATTATAAGAACTTCCCATCGGTACAGATCATTATCATCTATAAGTCCAGCTGAAAACCCTTCCACCGGATTCTTATTAAGCTCTGTAAGGAAAAAAGATGAAAGTGAGGTTGGCTAAATTAGAATAGTTCATAAATAAGCAAGCTGAATGCAAAGTTTAAGTGGAGAATGTCAAATATTTTAATAGTGGAACTTATGTCCATGTACGCAGAAGCCAGATTTTGTATGCCTTCACAGGAGACCTGGCGGTGATCCATGTAACATAGAAAACCGTTGTAAAACAGTTTGCCCCATTGGGGAGTGGCGCCAAGGTACTCCTAGCATAACCACTACAGTTGGCTGTAGTAGTGGTTATGATGGTTAGAATAACCCTTTAACTTTTTTAACCTTTTTTTACAACATGAGACAGTTTATTTTAAAACATATACCATAGATAAAGTAAATGGTAAAGTGCTAGATTTCCTCCTTTATGATGCTCTACCAGACCTTTACTGCAGCTGTCATCAACTGTTTGTGGTTCTTTCTACCTTAAGTTTTGTCTTCAGAAAGTGAAATGCATGTTTGATAGGGGTTGCGATCAGGTGATTGACTCAGCCATTGCAGAATATTATGTTTCTTTGCCTTAAAGGGACTCTCCAGTGTCAGGAAAACAAATCCGTTTTCTTGGCACTGCAGGACCCTGCAGTGCCCCCCTCCTTCCGACCCCCCATCCCATGTTGCTGAAGAGGTTAAAACCCCTTCAGTGACTAACCTGAATCCAGCGCCAATGTCCCTCTGTGCTGGGTCAGGTTCCGCCTACGCATTAGACCTCCCCATAGGAAAGCATTCTTCAATGCTTTCCTATGGGGATTCTGGCGACGCTGGAGGTCCTCATGAATAGCGTGAGGACGTCCAGCGTCGTTTAAAACACTTCTTGTGTTTTAAGAAGCCAGAAGTCCCTCTAGTGGCTGTCTGACATACAGCCACTAGGGGAGTACTTAATCCTGCAAGGTAATAATTGCAGCTTCTATAAACTGCAATAATTACACTTGCAGGGTTAAGGGTGATGGGAGTTGGCACCCAGACCACTTCAATGGGCAGAAGTGGTCTGGGTGCCTGGAATGTCTCTTTCACAGTATGTTTTGGGTCATTGTCCATCTGTAAAGTGAAGCTCTGTCCAATTAACTTTGCTGAATTTAACTAAATTTGAGCAGAAAATATATCCCTATACACTTCAGAATTAATCAATAAACACTAGTGACCCAGTGCCATTGGAACCCATGCATGCCTATGACATTACACTCCCTCCACCACGTTTTACAGATGAAGTGGTATACTTCATGAGCTGTTGCAAGATTTCTCCATACTTCTTTTTTCCCATCATTCTGGTACAAGTTAATCTAGGTTTCATCTGTCCAAAGAATACTGTTCCAGAACTGCACTGGCTTTTTTAGAATTTTTTTTTTTTGGCAAAGTCAAATCTGGCCTTTCTATTCTTGAAGCTTATGAGTGGTTTGCACCTTGTGGTAAACCCTCTGTGATTTACTCTTGTGAAGTTTTCTCTTTATGGTAGACTTGGATATGCCTACCTCCTGGAGAGTGTTCTGGCAGGATGTTATTCATTGTTTAACTGTAACTTGTATTTATTTTGGTAAACAGCAATAATAACAAAACTTGTGTCAGTGGACAAATATTTCCAGACCCAACTGTAATTTAATAAGGGGGAAAAAAAATAAATCTGTCACCTCATCTACCAATTACAAACAAGTATCCTAGAAGTCATTACATCAAGAGTGAATTGACTAAACCTTATGTAGCATAATCCTTTTCGTTGTTAATAAGAACAGAGCTGTCAAGAATCTGTATTTCAAACTCGCTGTATGTTTCCATTAAAAGGCTGCAATGCCTTATCGCGGCTCTTGGGTGCATCAGATTTATTGGTAACAGGATCTGCAAATTCAATTACATACATTCATCACAGAAGGAGTGATAGGTGCATTAAATACTGCAGTATGTCAAATTCCTGCTAGTTTGAAAAAAAAACCCAATTGCCAAGACATAGTTTTCTATTTATATTAAGAAAAAAAATGTAAATACCATTTAACATGTAGTTTCTGATTTCAGCATTGCCTCAAGAACAGAATATTTTTTTTTGTAAATCAGATTATACTGAGAAATTTACAGGGGAATACAATACGAAAGATATGCATATACATCAATATAATGACAAATCATAGTGTGAGAAAGTAGTTACACGTGAAGAACGTTGAGAAGTGAGAAGAACATCGTATGTAATGGTAGACCTGGTGGTTGAAGGTGCGTTGGCATGTCATCGTTCATCTGTCCGCAGGCTCTGCCTCCCGCCCACCTTCCCCACTCCGCTCCCATATAACTCGCTCCCATATATACGCCCCCTCGTATGCTACCTGCTATATATGTGAACCATGGTTGACAGCAATCTGTGTGTTTGTCTCCTGTACCCTGCAGCACTGCCTGAGTTGCTTCCGCAGCTTGAATCTCTTCTACTTGGCCCAGCCACTGTTCCCTGGTGGGAGCAATCGTTTATTTCCACCTGGCTGGAATCAGGGCTTTAGCCGCGTTGAGGAGATGTCTCATTAGGGATTTTTTACAGGTTGAGATTGGTGCATGGGTGAGGTGTAGCAGTGCCAGTTCTGCTGTTAGCTGTTGTGGTTCACCGTAGAAGTTGGAAATGGTATCTTGCACCATGTTCCAGAAAGGAATGATTTGAGGGCACCTCCACCAGATAGTGCCATCGTCCCCTCACTCGGTCTACACCTCCAGCAAAGGGGTGCGGTTGCAGGGAAAATCCTGTGCAAAAGACTTGGTGTGCAGTACCAGCTGGTAGTTTGTCTCTTGATATCTGGAACTGATCAAGCTCTTGTGATGCAGGATGAGAAATTTTTCCCACTGTGTGTCTGTAAACTGTGTGCCAAAGAAGCCTTCCCACTGCCTCTTAAATGTCGTTGTAGGCTTGTTTTCCGTCAGAAGAAGTTGGTATAGTACAGAGATGACATTTTCCAAAGTGGCCCATGTTTCACAGGAGCTTTCAAACCATGTCAGAGCTCGGTGGAGTGCAAGCCTGTTGGGACTTTTTTTGTAATAATGTTGTAATTGGGAATGGCGAAACTTGATTAGAGGGGGTGGGGGCGGTCTGGTTCTCATCTCCCATAATTTCTCCCAGTTTCTTTACATCTTCTGTTCCTAAAGCTTTTCACATTGGGGTGTATGGGCCCTTTCCGAGGTATGCCCAGGCGCTAGCTGGTAAGCCTCCTCCCAAATATTTGTGTTGTAAAGGTATCAGCGGACTCAGCGAGGGGGAAATATTTTCCGCCTCGCGTAGTGCTCTCCATGTCCTGAGGGTGACCGAGGATTCCGCTGCTGACCTTATCAAATCCTCAGATTTCCTCAACTAGACTGCGGATTGTAAGGATTCATTAACCCCTCCCCAATCCAGGGTGGGCCACTGCTGGTGAGAGCGAGCTGAATGCCAGTCCAGTATCCTCTGTAACGTTAGTGCCTGGTGGTATTTTTTTTTTTTTTTTTTCAAATCTGGCAGAGCCTGGCCTCCACATTACCTTGGTAGGCATATGATTTTGTAACAGAAGCGAGACTTCTCGCCCCACCAAACATATCGGAATAACTGCTGTTTTTAATGAAGAGAAGAACGGTTTAGGTGGAGAGATGGGCACGGTCTTAAAGAGGTAGAGAAGTCGGGGCAAGATGTTCATTTTGAGGACTGAGACACGACCTAGCCATGATAGCTGCGGGAATGTCCAGCGTTTCAGATCATCTGATACCGGACGTAGAAAGGGCTCATAATTAGATTGATACAGATCTGTCTGTTTTTTCGTCACCCATGTGCCTAGGTATCTCATTTTCTGCGTGCACCAGTGGAACAGTAAATGTGTTTGTAGATTCGCAAAGTATGATTCTGGGTTGGATATATTCAACACCTCACATTTCGTGAGATTGAGTTTGAGGCCTGATATGCTGCCATATTCGTCGAATTCCCTCATTAGGCATGGCAAGGTGGCCCTTGGATTGGTAACGAAAAAGAGGAGGTAGTTTGCAAAAGCTGCTACCTTCCAGTGGAGGCCTGAAATGTCGCGGTTTTGTCAGATTGCAATAAGTAATGTCTTAAGGGATACAGCGAATAACAAGGGCGATAGCGGACATCCCTGTCTTGTGCCATTAAGGATCGGAAATCTAGTACCCGTACTCTAGCTTTGGGCCGACTATACAACGCTGTAATCCAGTTCCTTAGCTTCATTCCGAGGCCCATCACTGATAAAGTAGCAAACATGAAGGCCCAATTGACCCGGTCTCTGCATCGGTGGACAATAGTAGCATGTGTTTGTCGGTGTGACGTACAAGATGTTGGAGAGTGTGAAGGGTGTGGTCTCTGGCTTCTCTACCAGGGATGAAGCCTGTTTGATCTGGGTGTATCAGGTCAGGTAGGTACGTTTGCATCCTGGTCGCCAGGACTTTTGTAAGCCATTTGATGTCAACGTTTAGAAGCGAAATTGGGCAGTAGTTGCCACAGAATTCGGGGCCTTAAGAACAGAATATTATGTCAAAAAAGCGCACATGAGAAAAGGAGGTAAAACTATAAACATGATTATTTATAGTGTAAATTTTAATTAATTTCAAATTTAAAGGGACACTATAGGCACCCAGAACACTTCCTATCATTTAAGTTGTCTTTGTGCAGTGCTCCTGCCCCCTTAACCTTGCACTGTAAAACAGTTGCTTTATGGAACAAGTTTATTAAACATGTTGTGTGAGCACCACGCATGAGCATTAGATCCCACCAATGAAGGTAGGAGAGACCTATCCAGCGCCAATGGAGCCAGTGTGCTGGAAAGATGCAAGTTAAAGGATTTTAACCCTTTAAAATTAGCTAATGGGGGGACTCCTCTAAAACAAAGGACAGAGTCACTATAGTGTCAGGGAAACAGGTTTGTATTTCTAAAGTTATAGTGTTCCTTTAAGGTCAGATTAGCCGAACTAAAACCATAGCAGATTTAGAAAATCTGAGTTTGCTATTTTTATCGATCAAATAATTTCTTTCTTCATTTTTTTCATGAAACCTAATGATATTGATCATTGACATTGATTTTGTTGTTGTTGAAAATTTCACTTTTTATCTGGTTGAGCAGACATGTTGGGTCAGAATCTACTGTTATCTGACCAACTTAACTTTCCTTTTGCTGACATTTCACAAAGATCAATCACAGCAGCAGGCAAGTTTAGGTTGAGCAACAGTTGGCCAGATAACAGTAGAGGCTGACCAAACATGAGTGCTCAGGTAGATAAACTGACTTTTCTGAAAACAAATCTACATGCATCATTAAAAATATTAAATTTCAAAATGTTATAAACTTTTTTTTTCTAAGAAAAAGTTAGGTTTTTTTTTCAAGTGAATATTTGACGACATTTTAAATTCTTAAAGGCCTCTGGCTTCAGATGACTTTTGATGTTGCCAATAAGCACAACGCAAGTACATTATTAGACACACATTTAGCCCAAACAAGATATCTTTAACAGCACTTTGCACAAACTACAGATTAGGACTAACCAGTGCAGCTGTATGTCAGTCTAGCATGCATACACACCTTGGATTGTCACTGACATACCCACTATGCATGCCAAATTCATACCTCCAAGTTTTGAAGGTATGTTATTTGTAGTTTTACAGCTATGGCACCAATTACAAATTCTTCTCCACTCCCTCCCCCGACAAAAGAAAAACCAAAAATATAAACGCACACTCTAGCCTAAACCTGCATGTGCACACTATGAATGTCCAGTGTTTCCCTATTGGTCAATGTGAACCACTCTTATATAAGCTATATATCTGCTAGGCACGTTAATACACAAAGCATCCCCAAAACGTCTTTCAGAGGGGGTTATGGAAATGTTGAGAACTCAACCACTTCCTGATAATGTCAAACCCCATAGATTAGAGCAGTTTGCAATATACTGAGTTTTAAACAAAATATTTTGTTTTAGACAAAAATCTTTGAGTGTTTCTATACATTACAAGACACTATTTCACCTCTATAAACCAAACTGCAATAAGCAACATGAGTTCCTGAATTTGTACTTCAAGAAAGATCCCATGCCTGTCTGCACATGAATCTTTTTGTTGGATACAACAGCTCTAAACTACTAAACATGACTAAGCAGAAAAATCCCTCTGGCTAAATTCAGAAGCTATGAGAGGTATCCAAACATTCCAAATTTTTCTGTCACCAGCCAACCATCTGACCTCATGGAAAAACAACCTTGGATCCCATGCAAGCATTAAAGCAGTCAAGACCCATAGTTTCACTCCCTTGGCAAAACACAATTTTCAGTCAATTCTGAACGCATTTGGGGCAAAAGAAATACTAAGCCTTACAGATTGTATGTAGAAGATATGCCTATTTTAAACATTGTACTGTTACTGTTAGAATTCACATAATCAGAGGACATTCATTTATGTGTTTAAAGGACCACTCTAGGCACCCAGACCACTTCAGCTTAATGAAGTGGTCTGGGTGCCAGGTCCAGCTAGGGTTAACCCATTTTTTAATAAACATAGCAGTTTCAGAGAAACTGCTATGTTTATTAATGGGTTAAGCCTTCCCCCAAAGCCTCTAGTGGCTGTCTCATTGACAGCCACTAGAGGCGCTTGCGTGCTTCTCACTGTGATTTTCACAGTGAGAGCACGCCAGCGTCTATAGGAAAGCATTGTAAATGCTTTCCTATGAGACCGGCTGAATGCGCGCGCAGCTCTTGCCGCGCGTGCGCATTCAGCCGGCAGGGCGTAACGGAGGCGGAGAAGAGGAGGAGAGCTCCCCGCCCAGCGCTGGAAAAAGGTAAGTTTTTCCCCCTTTCCCCCTTCCAGAGCCGGGCGGGAGGGGGACCCTGAGGGTGGGGGCACCCTCAGGGCACTATAGTGCCAGGAAAACGAGTATGTTTTCCTGGCACTATAGTGGTCCTTTAAATCAAACTGTAGAGCGAGATTTAACAAAGTGTTCTTTTCTCTTGGTCATTAACCACCATGTCGTTCGTGTGTTCTATGTGGACCTACTTAAAGTGGGCTTTAAAGCCTGTAGGCATATTTGCTGTGAGCAGGGTTAAATAGGCCCCCCAATATTATAATTTAGGGCCCCCACCCGCCGCTCATGGTTGGGGGCCGTGGGAGACAGTAGGTTCCCCCATTTTCATTTAGGACCCCCACCCGCCGCTCATGCGTGGTGGGCAATAGGTCCCCCCTATTTTCATTTGGGGCCCCCACCCGCCGCTCATGGGCAGGGGGACGATAATCTGTGAACTTTCAGGTCGATAGCCGATAACTTATTGATATTCTGTACATTTCCCATTTTGAAAAAACAAACTATTTCTAAAGGTAAATGCACAAAATATACATGCGACATGTAATGGATGCAGTGTGTTTAGAAAAGGGAAGCTGTGTGTGTTTGTGTAGTATGTGTGTAATAGATGCAGTGTGTATAAATTGAATGCAGAGTGTGTTTGTGTAGTAGATATATAGATATTGAAGTGGAAAATCAATCAATAAATTGATTATTTTGTGTATCTGCCCCTGGCCAAATTAAAGAAACAGTGCGTGCACGCTCCCTGAAGTAATTCACACCAGACACAGGTTTCAGGTTGATGAAAAACTTGAGGAATGTTTATTCAGAGGGGACGGCAAGTCCCTTTTAGAGCAAAATTACATCATATGCATTGTCAGAGATAACATGAAATAATACATCATTAATTGGTTAGGTGTTAAGTGGTTTTCTTAATGATCTGCCTACAAGGCTCATGAGGGTCTTCCCCCAGATTCCAGCACCATCTTGTTACACGAGGTAGTTAGTCGGTGTTAGAGGGGAAGCTCCTAGCAGCCATTTTAATTAATCACATATAAGTAAGATAATACTGATTATAGTTAAATGAGTAAATAGACATTTTACTAGCTAAAAATTAGGTTAATATCGAGAGAGAGAGAGAGAGAGAGAAAATGCAGAGTGTGTGTATAGTGAATGCAGTGTGTATAGTGTGCGTATTGTGAATGCAGAGTGTGCGTTTGCATTCATTATATACACACTACACAAATACTCTGCATTCATTATATACACACACTACACAAACACACTGCATTCACTATACACACACTACAGTGTGTTTGTCTAGTGTGTATATAATGAATGCAGTGTGTGTGTGTGTGTGTGTGTGTGTGTGTGTGTGTGTGTGTGTGTGTGTGTGTGTGTAGGTATGTAATTTGTGTAAAATGGGGGTTACTATTTTTATTCCCCCCCTCCCTGCTTCTTACTTGAACAGGGAGGGGGGATATAGCATTCCCTGGTGGTCCGGTGGCATGGACTGTGCAGTGAGGGCCCGCACAGTGGGGGCCCGCAGCAAGCTCTTACTTACATTCCCAGCGGGCCTCGGGACTCGCAAGATTTACACAGGGGAGCTGAAGGGAGCTGCTGAGAAGGTAAGTAAGAGCTTGCTGCAGGCCCCCCAGGACAAGCCCGGCAGTCCTGGTATGTATTATCAGCCATATTGGCATCTCTATAGGCAGATACCGATATTGCCCCCACCCTCAGGGACCCCCTCCCGCCCGGCTCTGGAAAGGGGAAAAGGGGTTAAACTTACCTTTTTCCAGCGCTGGGCGGAGAGCTCTCCTCCTCCGATCCTCCTTCTCTCCTCCCCGTCGGCTGAATGCGCACGCGCGACAAGAGCTACGCCACAAGATTCAGTCGGTCACATAGGAAACCATTCATAATGCTTTCCTATATGACGCTGAGTGCGTTCTCACCGTGAAAATCACAGTGAGAAGCACGCAGCGCTTCTAGTGGCTGTCAATGAGACAGCCACTAGAGGATTAGGGGAAGGTTAACCCATTCATAAACATAGTTTCTCTCAAACTTCTATGTTTATGAAAAATGGTTAACCCCTTGTTGGATTTGAGACCCAGACCACTTCATTAAGCTGAAGTGGTCTGGGTGCCTAGAGTGGTCCTTAAGACAGCCTCTAACGGAGCCTACAGGCTTTTCACAGAGTTTAACTCCTCTAAACAACTCTGGACATCCTCGAAGTTTTGGTATGAGGAAGTCCAACTTGCAAATCCCCATAGGAAAACATTGATTCTATGCTGTCCCAGGTCTAGTGCACCTGCAAAAGTATTAGGTTCCAAGACTGTGTTGTCAAAGGAGCCCGATCCAGTGCTGAGGGACAGCAGCACTGAAATCAGGTAAGAATTAAAAGGGTTATTAACCCTTTGATTGCTGTGTGGGGGGGGGGGGGGGTATGCAGAGGGACACTATAGTGCTAGGAACACAGCTTTGTATTCCTAACACTATAGTGTTCCTTTAAGAGAAGCAATACCACTCGCCATTTTACAATAAAGTGTATTAGAGTTGCCAGGGAAAACATGAAAAGCAATGGTGCCTGGAGAACACAAACACACAAAAAACACACACACACACACCATTTTACTGTTTGAAAAATGCTTATAGCAGTGCACCCCATAGCATCAAAATAGTTTTGTAGAAAACGCGATTGTGAGCCAAAGTTCCAAGATTGTAGCAGTCAGCCTCACATGCAGCAATGACATATCCTGCCAGTTGTTACATTTGAGAGCATTGCTCCATTAATGCGCTGCTTTCATATATTTAACTAAGCGAGAAAAAATTCTAGTCTTAGAGCAATGGGAGAAAGAAAGAGTCTCATGAAACACCATACAAGAATAGTATTTGTTGGCACTTGAAAGTGCTTTAGAGTGACAGTTGCATCTCAGTATTTCATAAATATATAAAAAAAAAATTAAATTCGGATGCCGAAGGTGTTGGAATGTCACAGAAATTCCAAGGCAATCCAAAGAGAATAGAAAACAAAGTAGGGACTAATTTGTTTTATGGTTAATCTGAAGTTGACAAAAGTAATGATAAGATCAAAAGAAGCCTGTGCATACCCAATGGTTTCCTCAAAGGGGCAGACTTTATTCAAGAAGAGTGCACAAAGGAAAGAAAACTGTAAGTTACCAATAACACAGTGCTACCTTACTGGAATATTATAAAACGGAACGTATACCAAGGAGGATGCAAATGAGTTCTCAACCAACCCTACTCGGCGATAATGTTGATTACTGTCCAAACTAGAGTTTATTTTTAACAAATGTTCACTAGGTTGGATTCTCTTAACCTTTGACGTTCTACAAACAAATTGGCAAAACAAAGGAGGGTAGAAAAGTAGAACTAGAACGACAAATCAATGCCAGAGGAAGAGAATTCCTTGATCAGGTTTACAATAGATTAAAATATTGATACAAATAAAAATCAAAAAGAAGAGCAGAAAAGATCTTACAGGGATTTACAGGATTATAAAAAGGACTTTGTATATCGGTTGAAGGGAATCAAAAAGGATACCAACACCAGATGGCTACAGAAACAACAACAAAAGAATCGTCCTCAAAGGGAAAGAATCAATAGGACACACCTCCGTGGACAGACATCCGAATCAGAAATTGAGGAATTACAAAGGGGTACACATTCTATTTTAGGGAACCCCCCAATACAGGGGGAAGAAAATGTAAGAAGACAAGGTGGGGAAAGCGCAAGTTCAGACAGATCCAACTCTATTCACACGAGAACAATGAATTCTTAAAGACCAAAGAGAAAAATACCAGTAATCAACCTGTCTGTGCTGTCCCTCAACAAAGAGGAAAATAAGATTTGATTCGACCATTCTAAAGCAAGCTGGAGTATTGCACATTCAATGTCATCAGCACTGGTTGTACACATTGTGAAACAGTAGTCACTCGCATTTCATTAGAAGAATTTTTTTTTAAATCAATTTGTTACACAGAGATATTCTCTTGTATTACAGCCCCGTAGGCCTCTTAAAATGAATTATTTGCACATATTTACCTTATACTTACACTGTTTTTATAATGTTCCTGTTGCTTCATGTTTTTTTAACCAGCACTGTCATTCTATGTACATATATATTTCTATGTAATCATAATTATTTGCATTTTTTAAAATGAAGTATATATAAAACATACATGTCTAAAACAAAATATACCTGTATATGTTTAAAAAGCTTTTTTTTTCTATTCTAAATGAATTTCCGTACTATACTTCATTTAGGAAAGCAGCTTTAATTTTATTTTTATTTTATTTTTTTTATACTTTAGGAATTCGCCTCTAAAATTTTCTCCACTGTGCACAAACATTGTACAAGAGGTGAAAATGCATGAATGGTGGTATTGGTTTTATACACAAAAATATGGCACTTGTGCGCTGCCTTACTCTTTCCTGGCAACGTTGTGTCAATCTGGCAGAAACAAGTTTTTCACACATTTTAAAGATTAGAGAATTTGCAACCATTGAATGCGGCTTATATTTACTTGAAGTTCTAAAGATCAGATATTTTTTATTCACCACCATTCTCAATCAATTCTTAAAATAGAAAGACATTCTATAATAACAAAACATCTTATGCATGCAAAGTCAAGGTCTCACTTCAAGTACATCTTAGTCTTAACACCAGGCAGTAAACAGCTAGTGCAGGGAAATACAAGTTCAATTTTAGCTATGTTACCTTTAAAAACTTTCTACAAGGAAAAAAAAAAACACAAAAAAAACAAATCTGATGGCTTTAGAAGTGTTGTTGTCTCAGAGATTTGGAATGCAGTTTGACAACACCTACAACAGCTGATGTACCATAAACCAGACACCAATCATTAGTCTAGATCAGGCGTAGGCAACCTCTTAGCAGCACTGTGCCAAAATATGATTGTGATGTCCCATAGCGTGTCAGTCCTATTTCTTTAAATTGAGGTGTGCATGTTGCCATATTCTGCTTGTGTTATTTATACTGCAGTTGCTTTGTATTTGTGCGTATATGAGCTATTATATTGTATATGTTCATTAATAGTTTGTGGTATCATGTATAATACCTATGAATTTGGGCTGTGTATGGGGGCTGCTTGTGGAATTGTGTGTGTGGATGGATGTGTCACATTGTGTATTTGGTAGTGTGTGTGTGTGTGGGGAGCTGTTTGGGGTATTGCATGTGAGAGGCTGCATGTGGGGATGTGTGCATGTATGTGGATTGGTGGTGTTGTGTTTGTGCGGACTGTGTGTGTGTTTGTATTATTTGTATGAGAGGAATGTTATTCTGCAGCTCTGTGTATATCTAGCAGTGTGGGAGGCTTCCCTGGGTTTTAGTGGGGACCAGGGTGGCCAGGTACAGCTCAAGGACAGAAGCTGCAACAGGAAGCTGTGGGCTGCTTTACTCCAGTGTGGATTACCATTCACAAGTGCTGGGAGGAAGTGATCTCAGATCACTTCCTCTATGTGCTGCAATGACTACATTGAGGATTGTCCATCACCACCTTTTCGTATTATAGATATCTGAAGTTTCATTGGGATTCCTGACAGGCCAGAGCCTGTCTGTCTTGTAGCCTTGAGTGTGAGTGCCGTGCAAAGGCACCTCGAGTGCCGTGCATGGCACTACTGCCGTAGGTTGCCTACCCCTGGTCTAGATAGACTATGGAATATATACAAAGTAATTTGCATGTGTATGTTGAGAAATATCTAAACACCCAGAAGTACAATACTGAACTTGTCTCTACTTAAAGTCACAAGGCAAGGAGTTTTAATACTTACAAACACAAGTATGTCACTGGGTCATTTTTTTTTTTTTTTTACACTGATGCTATTTTTTAAATAGCACTTCCTACATGGTACAGGAAAACTAACATTAAAGGGACACTGAAGCCACCCAAACCACTTCAGCTCATTTAAGTGTTCTGGGTGTCAACTCCCATCACCCTTAACCCTGCATGTGTAATTATTGAAGTTTTTATAAACTGCAATAATTATCTTGAGGGGTTAAGTCCTCCTCTAGTGGCTGTTTACCTCGCCTAAACAACGTTGGACGTCCTCACGCTATGGTTTAGCACCTCTAGTGTCGCTGGAATCCCCATAGGAAAGCATTAAATAATGCTTTCCTATGGGGAGGACTAATGTGCGCCCGCGGCGATTGCAGTGCATGCTTATTAGGTCTGCCGGCAGGGGAGGAGGGGGACGGAGCCTTACCCAGTGCTGAGGGGCATCGGCGCTGGATTCAGGTAAGTGTCTGAAGGAGATTTAACCCCTTCAGCAACATGGGATGGGGGGCAGGAGGGCACTCCAGGATTCTCTAGTGCCAGGAAATCGGGTTTGTTTTCCTGGCACTAGAGAATCCCTTTAAAGGGACACTTTAGACACCAAAACCACTTCAGCTCATTGAAGTGGTCTGGTTGCAGTGTCCCTGTCCCCCTTAGTCCTGCAATGTAAAACACTCTAGTTTGCAGAGAAACTGCTATGTTTGCATTGCAGTACTAAGACTGCCTCTAGTGGTGGTCTTCCAGAAAGAGGTGCTTCTTGGAGTTTCACAATAATTGACTCCATGAAACGACGCTGGACATCCGCATGCTCTCCATAAAGACGTCCAGCGTCTATGGGGGAAAGTCTAATGCACATGTGATGCTTTGCCATTGGATAATGGAGGAGGAGCTCAACCCAGCACCAAGGGACATCAGTGCTGAAATAAGTGAATAAAGGGTTTTTAAACCCATGTGCTGAAAGGGTGGCTGCATGGGAGGGGGGACCCGAGGGCACTATAGTGTTAGGAACACAACTTTGTTTTCTGAACACTATAGTTTTCCTTTAAACTAATATGAACTCCAGCATGTTAATATTTAATATGTTAAAGTGGCTTAGCACCACCTTTCCCAAATTAGTATTTTAGAACGATAGAATCTTTATGAAACACTCACATTGACAGTGTTGTAGGTTCACTGAAATTCCAACCTTGTCAAAAAGATATACCAAGACAAAGTAGGGACTACCTTGTCTTAGTATTCTTCTTATGCTGACAAAAAGGGGAGTTCCTGTTTGTCAAGCTTGTCATTTCCTCAGCCGTCCTCAGAGGGCAAAAAGAAAAAAAAAAAGGAAAGAAAGAAATCTATGAAGAATCCCGCGTTATCTTCTATAGACCTCAATACTGTACACTTTTGTACGCATAAGTGAACAGCGCGGATGTTGGCACCCACGACATACAGATTAAAGTAAAATCTACTTTCTCCTGCCCCCCATGGTCACCAGACACCCTAATTTACAAAGACCCCAGATAGTGACACAGCCACTTTAATGTGACACTCCAGACGTTAGTTTGCTGAAATGCTTAATGTGTGATGAGTGCGTCCTTTTATTATTATACAGAGTGTAGATTTCAATAGAAATTGGCTCTTTGATAAATGAACATGCTTACACCCCTCTGGCTTTCAAGCAGACCATTATACTGTTACTTTCTGGTTTAGTTAGCTCAGAGCAATTCCTATCTTGCAAAGCTTTCTCTTTGAGTTGCATTGGGAAGTCTGTGATTGGACAGCCAAATAAAGTCTGGGCGGTGAGGGGGGAGGGGGTGAGGCTTGTACATGCTTGACATAAGTGAAGATTTTGAAATATACCCCCAAGTTAAAAATAAATAAATGCATGTTGTATATCTACTAGATAGTAGGGATTGACCGATTATCGGTCTGGCCAATATTCTGTATTTTCACAATAATCGGTATCGGCCAATAAAGATACCAATATTGCAGACCACGGCCGCCATCAGGGTCCTGGGCCCCCCGCGGCAGTCCAAGGGGGCCCAGCACACTCTTACCTTCCCAGCAGCTCCCTTCAGCTCCCCTGTCTAAATCTCGTGAGCCCTGTGGCAGTCAGAGCGTTACCACGGCAATGCTCCACGCGGCACGCAGGCCGTTACACAGGGGAGCTGAAGGGAAGGGAAGTAAGAGTGTGCTGGGCCCCCCAAGGAATGCCATATCCCCCTCCCTGGCCAGGTAAGAAGCAGGGAGGGGGGACTAAAACACTATTTAAAAATATGTAATATTGAAAATTAAAATAAAATAGTTTAAAAAGTAAAATGCCCCCCACCCTTTTCACACACTACACAAACACACTGCATCCACTACACACACACACACTCTGCATTCATTATATATACACACTACACAAACACACAATCAAATATGCTCACTGCATCCACTACACACACACACTTGAAATTCTGACTGACATGTATATTTTGTGCATTTGCCATAATAATAATAATAATAATTATTATTATTATTTAAAAAAAAGATTTGCAAAACAAATTAAAATAAATAATAAACATGTTCAGTTAACAGTAGATTTGTGTAGAAATAGTTTATTTTTTTCAAAATGGTAAATGTACAAGAATATTGGTAAGTTATTGGCTATTGGCCTGAAAGTTCACAGATTATCAGTAGCTGCTATAAAAAAAAAAATCAAAAAAAAAAATCAATATCAGTCGATCCCTACTAGACAGTGAAGTGTCCCTTAAATGAATAACAATACTACTTTCACAAAATGGTGCAACCAAAATAGAATGTGTTACATATTAAAAGCACCAGGGAATTGCAAGATTTATGTCAAATGAGTTATAAAAATGTTCTCATTTGGCATAAACATTCTCTGATGAATTTGCAACATTGCCATGTCTAAAGTTAACAATATTAACCCCTTCACGACCGAGGACGGTTCAGGACCGTCATCGGCATTTTTGCGTTGCCGACCGATGACGGTCCTGAACCGTCCTAACGGTCTGAGTTACTTACCTGATCGCCGTCGTTCCCCCGGCGGCGATCAGCGTGGCTCCGGTTGTGGGGAGACTGCCTGCAGCCCAGACAGTCTCCCCACACTGAATTAGGACCCCTGTGGCCATGTGATCGCTTAACACAGCGATCACATGGTCACAATAGGTGTCCATGTGTCTGCCTGCAGGGGGACTGTCTGTGCTGACAGGCAGTCTCCCTGCTAGTAAAATAAAAAAAAAAATTAAAGTTAGTGTTAATAAAAAAAATAAAAAGAATTATATATGTGTATATATGATATATAGACATATATTATACCTATATAATATATGTCTATATATCATATATATATATATATATATATATATATATATATATATATATATTGCCATACTAAGTGTATTTTTATATTAATATGTACTTATATTAATATAAAAATACACTTATAATTAAATTACACACGCATATAATATATATAATAACTATATATATATTGTGTATATATATATATATAATAAAATATAAATAAGTAATTTAAATAACAATTTAAAAAAAATTATATATCTATATGAAATTTTATTCTAACTGTATTTTAAAATTAATATATTTATATCAAAATACACTTAGAATTAAATTACACACGTATATAATATATATATTGTATATATATATATATATATATATTATAAAATATAAATAAGTAATTTAAATAATAAACAATTTAAAAAAATTATATATCTATATGAAATTTTATTCTAACTGTATTTTAATATATATATATATATATATCTATATATATATATATATATATATCTATGTATATATAAATAAATACAAATAATATGAAATATACATATGTCCATATACAAAATTACATAAATAAATATATAAATATGCATATATATTTAAATTCTACGTGCGTATTTATGTAATATTTTTACATAATTCAGTAATTTTATTGATTGCAATTTGTGGACTACTTACCTGCCAGCGGGCGAAAGTCCAGAGAATTTAATTTGCTAGCACTGTATTTTACCTTGTAACTTTCTATGACACCCTAAAACCCGTACATGGGGGTTACCATTTTACTCGGGAGACTTCGCTGAACACAAATATTAGTGATTTAAAACAGTAAAACATATCACAGCGATGATATTGTCAGTGAAAGTGACTTTTTTCGCATTTTTCACACACAAACAGCACTTTTACTGATGATATAATTGTTGTGATACGTTTTCCTGTTTTGAAACACTAATATTTGTGTTCAGCAAAGTCTCCCGAGTATAACAGTACCCCCCATGTACAGATTTTAAAGCGTTTTTGAACGTTACAGGGTTAAATATATGGGTCAAATATATTTACATTGAAAATGGCCAGGTTGGTTACGTTGCCTTTGAGAGCGTATGGTAGCCCAGGAATGAGAATTACCCCCATGATGGCATACCATTTGCAATAGTAGACAACCCAAGGTATTGCAAATGGGGTATATCCAGTCTTTTTTAGTAACCACTTAGTCACAAACACTGGCCAAAATTAGCATTCAATTTAGTTTTTTACTTTAATTTAGTTTTTTACTTTTTCACACACAAACAAATATATGAATGCTTACTTTGGCCAGTGTTTTCTACTAAGTGGCTACTAAAAAAGACTGGACATACCCCATATTGAATACCCTGGGTTGTCTACTTTAAAAAATATGTACATGTGGGGTGTTATTCAGAGATTTATGACAGATAATAGTGTTACAATGTCACTATTGATACATTTTAAAAATGTATGTTTTGAAACCGCAATATCCTACTTTTACCTATAACCCTATAACATGCAAAAAAGCACGTAAACACTGGGTATTTTTAAACTCAGGACAACATTTTGAATCTATTTAGCAGTTTTTTTCCATTCGCTTTTGTAGATGAGTAAAAGATTTTTCAAGTAAAAGTCAAAAAACATATTTTTTTATTTTTTTTAAATTAAAATACATGAGATTATATAAATAATGGTATGTAAAGAAAGCCCCTTTTGTCCTGAAAAAAACAATATATAATTTGTATGGGAACAGTAAATGAGAAAGCTGAAAATTACAGCCAAACACAAACACCACAAAAGTGTAAAAATATGCCTGGTCGCAAATGTACAACATCGCAAAAACAGTCCAGTCCTTAAGGGGTTAACAATTTGACTCTGTCAAAAAACAAGAACAAACAAACAAAAAAAACACACAAACTACATTTCATTGAAAGCTTCTTATTTATGTTCCTCCTACCTCTCCACATGCAAACCAATCTTGGGATCTTTCCCGTTAAACTACTTTTAAACTTGGTTTAAGTAACCTTTTTCATAAAGCTGCAAAATTAAGGGGTTACTCAGATGTAGCAAACGGTGCACACTCCTGTAATCGTACACCCTCAACTAGCAGAGAGCAGTTCAGTTTCTCTTCACCAAGCATAGCACAGACCAGAGGTCATCGAGAGGAACCCTGGATGCAGGGGAGAAATGCCAGCCATGTGATTGATCAGGTGTAGCACAAGATTGCTAAAATATATCAGCCGATGTCTGCATTGCAAGCAAAGATTATATTTGCACTAAATACTATCTAGAGCTGCACAAACATCAGCCTTTCAGTACTTTTACTACAAAACATTCTTTGGAAGTTAAGAAATACACATGAAGTAATAAATAAAAGCGGTTTTATTGCAGATGTCATAAAGCAGGATATACATTAACAGCAGGTAACAATCACTCTACAATGCAAGATCGTTTGAGAAGGGCCCTCAACACCCTCTGTTCATGTGCGTCCAACTCCTCTTGTTGCAAATATATATAATATAATATATATATATATATATATATATCCCTCTCTCACTCGTTCCCCTCCTCTTTCCACCAGGTCTCACTCGCTCCCCTCCTCTTTCCACCAGGTCTCACTCGCTCCCCTCCTCTTTCCACCAGGTCTCACTCGCTCCCCTCCTCTTTCCACCAGGTCTCACTCGCTCCCCTCCTCTTTCCACCAGGTCTCGCGGCTCCCCTCACTCTTTCCCACCCGGGTCTCACTGCGCTCCCCTCACGCACTCTTTCCACCACCAGGTCTCACTGCGGCTCCCCTCCTGCTCCCACCGGGTCTCCCGCCACCGGCTCCCTCCTCTTTCCACCGGGTCTCACTGCGGCTCCCTGCTCCACCCGGGTCTCACTTTCCGGCTCCCCTCCTCGCACTTTCCACCAGGTCTCACTCGCTCCCCTCCTCTTTCCACCAGGTCTCACTCGCTCCCCTCCTCTTTCCACCAGGTCTCACTCGCTCCCCTCCTCTTTCCACCAGGTCTCACTCGCTCCCCTCCTCTTTCCACCAGGTCTCACTCGCTCCCCTCCTCTTTCCACCAGGTCTCACTCGCTCCCCTCCTCTTTCCACCAGGTCTCACTCGTTCCCCTCCTCTTTCCACCAGGTCTCACTCGTTCCCCTCCTCTTTCCACCAGGTCTCACTCTTTCCCCTCCTCTTTCCACCAGGTCTCACTCGTTCCCCTCCTCTTTCC